>JAVYIG010000087.1:600000-987592 GCA_035222895.1 Strongylocentrotus droebachiensis
AAAGTCATTGTATTTACAAATCAGGGGTAAAGGTATTTTGACTCCAATTCATTTTTTAAATGTTAATATTATGTTATTGCTGTTTTTTCTGCTGCTGCTGCTGCTGTTATTTTGGTGAATAATTACAGAACGACAGCTAAATGTATGGAATGTAGGGATTAAACATTGTCTTTGAGATATTTGTTATTCTTTCAACGTAATGGGGGAAATAATAAACAAGAATCTGACGTGATACAATGTACTTTCTCTCCCTATCTCACCCCCCCCCCTAAGTCTGTGCCTGTTATCCAGTATCCTCCTATACCATCCTCTTATCTCTCCCCCCCCCCCCCATTCTCCCTTTTTCTCTCTCTCTCTCTCTCTCTCTTTCTCTCACTCTCTCTCTCTCTCTCTCTCTCTCTCTCGTCTCTCTCCTTATACAAGTCATGATAGTTGGCTGTAGGCCTCTGCAAAATATACACATACACACCTCCCCTTCCTCTACCAACATTCAATTTTGTTTTGAATGCTCCCCGACGTCCCCTACATCTGAGCGAGAAAAAAAATCACAGTTCATGCCACTTTCAGAGAAGTCTTGAATTGAATTTCCATCTTATTAGTAGCACGAGCGTGCCCATAGCCTCTGGGCAATGTGTCACGTCGAACTTCTGTCGATGTTCTCCCCCAAACGACGTAATTCACCAATAATTCATGAATTTTCGATTTACAAAGATGGAAGAATTCACATGTCGAAGTTTATCCGATACAAATCCGCTGCGATACGTGCGGTTTACGGAAAATGAACACCTAATATCTGTTCATTCCTTTTTTCGAGAAATGTCTCTTCATTTTTTCTCTCTTCTTTTTAGTATGAAATCCCTCATGCATACTTAAGTTCACAGACACTGCATACTAAATAAAGAGTTGCACTTGTTGTGAACCTGTGATACATAATAATCATTCCCATAATAGGTGTAGTGGGTGAATGTTTCCGTAAGCTAAGTACATGTTTTCTGTAATCTCAGTATCATGTATATAAATCTTTTTAAGAAGACAAAAATAAGGAAATTACATGTAATTCGTCGATGAGATATTTGTAAATTCAGGTAGAGTATGCAAATCAATTGTTTATTTCTACCGGGTATATTCATCAACTACAGGAGCTAAGAATTGCTGTTTTATGTTTCGATTAAATTCTAACGAACTTCCTCATGCCATCACGTCGACATTCCTAAAGAATCAACAACTTCATAATTATCCAACCCGACAGTCTTCCTTTTTGCACTTACACAAACTGAGAACTTTACTATAAAAACAACTTTGATTTATACTGGTCCTGTGTACTGGAACTCCTTGGACATTTGGTTTAGCTGATGTTTTCCCCTCTCTTTCGCCGTTAATCTTTGTAGACCCTTTTATATAGTCTTACGCTTCTCTTTTTTCTTTTTTTCTTTTTTTGACTCTCGGTCTGTGCGTGATTTAGTTATTGTGCAGCTCGAGAGTCCTCTACTGATTTAATGGTAATGATGTATACTTATTGTTGTTATTGTTAATATCTACGTTTTGCAATATTCAGTGATGAGTATTTGATATTTTGACTTATGTTAATTATTCATGTATTTGTTACTGCTATTTTATTATGTATACTTGATTTAAATTTTATATTGTCTCCAAGACAGGTGTCAGTCTCCGGACTGCATGTTCTTGGTTTTATGATGTGATTTGATTTCAATAAATCATATATAATTTACTTTATGTTCGTAATAATTCCTCCTACATAATCGTAGAAGAATGACTTACTATATGGTGCTCTCAAATTTGCAAATGAAAGAAAATGGGGGAGGGGGTGTTTCTCGAAACAGTTATAGGTCTAAGTTCTTACACATCGACAATAGAAACAAGGAATCTATTGTTACGCGTTTCAATGGGTTTTCCACGACGTTACAGACTGACGACAGTTTCGAGAAACTGGCCCGAGATCACAAACATGAAAAATACTAGAGCTGCAATTTTCTTTATTAATCTGGATCCCACTTCACAGTTCATACAGCATCAGAGACGTTGACTTTTTTCTTGTGACAATGTAGCCCTCCTCCAAATACCCATCACGATTATTTAAGAAATGTATATAATTATGTAAGCTCAGAAAAAAGAAGATTCCTCATTACATGACTTACCGAAAGCAGATCCAACAGAAATCATCCAAAATACTCCGATTCCTAACAACATATCTATTAATCATAACACATCAGATACAAATACTTGATCACAGTAAGCACTGCATGCTTCCATGCAGAATTACACGGTCCATTAAATACTTATCTGTTATCCAAGAGACCGTTTCTATTCTTATTACATCATACCATGACTGTTGTCTGTCTTTTCACTACTTTTCTCTATTATAGAGTCGCTTCCCCCCCCCCCCACTAGCATGTCGGAACAATCGGACAATGCAGAAGCATGACTGAAAGAGCTTAACGCCCCTCTTAAGTGTTGGGAGCCCCACATTCGCTAACAAAAATAATTGCAAAATTTCACTTATATTGTGTAAGAATGTCATTAAACGATCAACTATGTAAGGATTTTCAAAACAAATGTGTTTGAAGACGAATATTGATGAAAGTATAACTAAAACCTGGGTTTTGTGTTGTACGCACAATACCACAATATTCTTTCATCAATATTCGTCTTCAAACAAACAAAAAACCTGAAAATCCTTGCAGAAGTCAGTGTTACATGACATTCTTTTTCACTTCATTAAACTGTACAACTGAAATGAATTTTTGCCATCAAATGTTTTGGGCTCCCAACACTTTAGAAAGGCTTTAACCAAACATTTTCTTGAGCAAGAGTTTTTTGAGAAGAAAGCAAGTAATATTAAGTTTGTTTTTAATGGTGTATGGAACCTGTACATGTAAGATCTTAACCAAACATTATCCCATATATGCAAGATTTTTTGAGAAGAAAGCGATAAATATTAATTTTCTGTTACGTAAACAGTTGGTCTACTGTTATGGTGTGTCTGAGAACATGCGAGTAACAGTGACATAACTCAACATGCCTCTGGTATGTCTGTGACGTATACGAGATCCCTAGGTTCAATTTGTGTAGAGAAAGTGTACAACGCATGACCGTTCCATGCAAATATTATTGACTATCTACTTTGCAAAACGAGAAGATATTTACGCAATTATGAATCCTAACCTACAAGAAAAGTGTCAAGGAAACAGTGACTGCAAAACACACCTACAGTATCATATTCCAAAAGAGGCTCAATTGTTAAATGCCCCTTTTATGGTATTATTTTAAAGATGATTTCAGAAGTCTAAAAAAATGGCCAATGCACCCTTAGTTTCCAAATCGCGATTATAAACAAAACATGAAGAATAAAAAAACGCACATAAACCAAAATGTGACCCCTTATTTTCTTTATTTTCCCCCCACATTTCTTGGTGGTTCAGCCATTTATATGCTAGACCACTTCAGATAATACGCATTATTCTCCGGCGGGAAAAGATCTATGGTCGATATTCCACACTTATCAAATTCTCAACCTCAACTCTGGACCCTGTTAATAATATCTAACCCTTATTCTAACCTTAAAGGTAAAGACCAGTATTGGTAACGCCCCAATTTCAAAAAATGAAATGGAAGCTCTCATTACCAATCATGTGAAAGAATATGTTTTGACTAATACATGATGATAACAAATTTGCCGGGAAACCGCCTACTAATTCATATATTTGGTAAATTTATTTCTCTCATGGTCGTGCGAGAGAGATAGGGTAGTCCCATATACATCTTTCTGTGTATAGTGCTTGTAACTTTACGAAGAATGGGCCAAATTTCTTATCATTTTGATGATTCCAGAACCTTGCAGATGCTAGATGCTAGATGATCAACCTTTTCTGATCGATTCCACAACGTTTCTTTCACAATGCAATCGCATGACCATTACTGGTCTTTACCTTTAACCCACAGGTGTATAAAGCCTGCCTGAAACCATAATAGCCCTAATTCTACTGTACATCTTTGACGATATAAAGCCCGGAGCAATTGTCACCAGAGCATTAATATTATGTCGGAAGACCCCCTTTGAAATAATTGCGGACAAAACACGGAGTATAAAAAAGAAGAAGAATGAAACGCCGATAACACCCCAAAAACGACAACAACTACCTCGCTATAGAATTCGGAACAATCGTGCGTATACACATTTCATTTGGACGATGGTGAGTGAACTCCTCGGGACTCGATCGTAATATAGGGGCCTTTAATGCAATCAGTCTTGACTGTCCTGGTCAACCCATTACAGCATTATGTTATCAGGGGCGGATCCAGATTTTGGCGGGTTTTTTTAAAGGGGGAGGGCATAATTCCGAGAATATTGGGTGAAATTTTTGTAAGACAATTGGGAGGATCATACACTCTTGACTGTCCGCGTCAACCGATTACAGCATTATGCTCATAATTATAAGGGGTGGATCCAGAAGTTTGTTAACCAAAAAAGGAAAAACAAATGGTCGAGCCGTTAAAACAAATTCACGTTCACTTTTTTTTTTGGGGGGGGGGGGGGGGGGGGGCGGGAGGGGGGATAAACATTTTGTTAATTGCAAAAGATGAGGATCTGTTCTCTTGCGTTTGCCAGTGTAGAAATCTATTAATAGCAGATGTTCTTGGTAAACCCATCTTTGATGAAAGTGAATTATTAAAAAACAAAAAATTCTTGTTCTGAATCCGAAAAACGAAATTTTAAGGAGGAGGATGGGTTCAGTAATGATGAGATATACATGTAACTTGTGAGCTTTCTCACTCTTTGTGTGTCAATTTGGAACAACATCATCGAGGAAATGTTCTTTGAAAGGAGTGCTCTTAGAATACCCTCTTAATCGAAATATGATGAGAAATAAATCAATGAGTTATCTAGGTCCTAAACAGTGGAATATGATTCCCCAAGTAATAACGAAATCACAATTCATATCTTCCTTTAGAAAACAATATAAAATCTTACTACTAAATAATTACTAATCAGCTCAGTTGTTGATTTGTTTCTTCTAAATTGTATATCTGAACCCTCTTTCATTGTTATCTTGTTTTCCTTTCCTTTCTTTCCCCCTTTTATATATTGTTTTTCTTCTCTCTATTTTACTTTCTCTTGTCTTATAGATAGTTGAAGTGTTTGTACTTTGCTTATTTTACTTAATTTATTGTTGTGTGCTTATAATATGTTATATTTCTTTTTGTATTTGTTTTTCATTCTTTAATGGGCGATCCAACTTCACAGGTTTTCGCAACCTCCATGGAAAGCCCCTCATATAACCTTTGTAAACATAGTTAAAATGTACTGTTACTTTGTATATTTTGATTTTTATATTGCGAAATAAAATTGAATTGAATTGAATTGAATAGCGAGAGTCGGTTCATACGTCTAGGAGCCAATCGCATACCGCCTCGGTAAACAAGCTTAAGTGATAAAGTTATGTCTTAAGGCTCGTTCAGATATGAATTTTGTGTGTAAAGATCACGTTAAGTGTAACACACCTCACATTTCTCTATCTTATACTCAACGCTTAGTGATTACGCGCAACTCCATTCAATTACATTTTGTATTATAAAGAAGAACCGCGACGGCTTTTTTTGCATAGATTTACCGCGTCGTATCTGAACAAGCCTTGAGAAGGCACATGTTTTCCTTATGTCATTGCGTACTTTAATATAAGGTATGCCAACTGGGTAACACAAATGGGGGGGGGGGGGGGGGGGGGCAAGGTTCGCCTGCCCACTCCCCCTTTTAGATCCGCCATTAGGCACACCTCGATAATTATGTGGATGAGGGCCTAAATCGGTGTCGGGGGTCTTCAGCTGATAGAGCGCAAATTACATGGGTCACTTTCTCGAACGTGCTCCCTGCTTCCTTCATTACCTGTGCCTTCTGAAAACGGTCATGCGTTTGATATGGTTAGAGTGATGCCGATGGCAAAATTTTGTGAGGACGATTTGTAGTAAGTATTATGTGTAGCGTACACCTGCCTCAAATTTGTTAATACTTTATTTTAGCTGAGAATAATTTAAGGTAAGATATTAACTCAAGTCAGCATTAAAAAGAAAATCATCGTCAAAGATATGATTTCACTTTAAATACTTTATGACTTGTGTTAGAAAATGAAACTAAATATTATTGATAGGCAGATTTATATGAAGTGGTAATAATATTGAAGGGAATGTATTTGCAGTCATTCCTCTGTATAGTCGAGAATTCGAGATAATATTATGTTTATTTGTCTGTAATTTTTCGAATAACTTATTTTGAATTAAGTAAGCATTGAATAAATCATTTTAGCACTGCTTAATGCTGACAATTTACCTCAACCTTTCAGAAATAAATTGTAATACATTCTAAGACAAAGGTTTAACGATGAAACTATGCTCATTATTGTAACGGTTTTCCCTAAAAATTAAATAATTGGTTCTTGAAGCTCAACGTAATACAAAATATAAACATAAGTTTGCATTCGTCAGTTTTATTCTTCATTCCTGCGATTAAACATATTAAAACACTTTGAAAATATTCACATGTTTATATTTTTGTATGTTTCATTATTGGAATTTATCTTTGCCACTTAGATACAGATTTTTACTGCAAAATTGTCAACGAGGTGACTTCTGTATAATAATATACAGTGCGTCCCAGAAAAAACGAAACCGAGAAATATCGATGTTTTATCATAACTTTATCAGAACCATAATTAATGAATGTTACATATTTGGAAAGCTTAGAGTCTCCTCTTTCAGTTGATGCTACTCAGATGATGCATATTTAACGCATGAGTGATTAAAAGCAATTTGAAGGAAGGAAACCAAAAAGACATTTGGCGGGCGGTATCTGAATTTCGAAGAAAAATTCACATTTCTAGAAAGTTGAGTTTTTGCCCTTTCATATGACACCTCAATCAGGAAAAATGAGCGAGGAATAACAAAGTTCTGTTTGTTTAAAGTAGCCCTTACATTTTCATAATTTTAACAAACGAATTCGTTTTCACTGGGTGCCTGCCGTAGCAAAAAGCAGATTTGACAAAAGACTTAACTCCGTTTCGTTGACAATCAGCCATGCATGAAGACTCTCGTCTACGGCTGATTGTCAACGAAACGGAGTTAAGTCTTTTGTTAATTTCGTTTATTGATACAGCGGGCAACCAGTGAAAACGAATTCGTTTAATAAAATTATGGAAATGCAAGCACTACTTTAAACAAACAGAACTTTGTCATTCCTCGCTCATTTTTCCTGATTGAGGTGTCATATTAAAGGGCAGAAACTCAACTTTCTAGAAATGTGAATTTTTCTTCGAAATTCAGATACCGCCCGCCAAATTACTTTTTGGTTTACTTCCTTCAAATTGCTTTTAATCACTCATGCGTGAAATATGTATCATCTGACTAGCATCCCATGAAAGAGGAGACTCTAAGCTTTCCAAATATGTATCATTCATTAATTATAGTTGTGATTAAGTTATGATAAAACATCGATACTTCTCGGTTCCGTTTTTTCTGGGACGCACTGTATATATCTAAATTGTATCTTATCGGTCTTTTGTATCCTAACGCAGAGGTGGGAATGACTAAGACGCTGGAGAGTTCAACGTCTTTAGGCTCCCTCGTACATCTCGTTTCGGAGTGCAGTGCTTTTACATCGGTAGAGTGGCGAAGACACAGGGGGCACGGGGGCGCGTCCCCCAAACGGGTGATGGAAATTTAAAAAAAAAAGGAAAGACTATATAGAGCGATTAAAGAGAGAAAAGGAAAGAAAGAAGGTGGTGAGGACGAGATAAAAGGACACTTGGCTCACCTCTCGTACCTTCTTAGTCAGTAGCCTGGTTAATTGGCGTTTCATTTTCCAAGGCCCCCCCCCCCCCCTCCCGTCTATCGTTATAATGCCCCCTTGATTGGTGAACTCATGCTGCGCCGTTATATAGGGGATCGGAGTAAGATGGATAAGGGTAGAACGCATTATTTCCAGGTCAGGAACGACGTGCCGGAACTTAGGATAGAGATGCATCAACTAGTCATCTTCAGTAAAGGGTGGAGGAGGAAGATAAGGGAATGAGCGGATAAGAGGAGAGGGGGGAACAAAAAAGGCTTGAAGAAGAGGTAATGAGAGGGTAAGGAGTTAACAAATAAAAGCCGGGATTTGCTTCCAATAGAGATGCATTCAAAATCTTGAAATCTACGGTCGGCTTTAAAAAAATATATATTACCGTTTTTTAGAAAAAAATGTATTAAAGGTACTATGTCCCTTTTGCAGCCAACCTCAAATTCTGTAGAACTTTGCAGGAACTATGAATATGTCATGTACGTCCTATCTGTGAAATTTAAACGTTAGCAGTGTCCTCATATTCAAATTATGCAAGGAAACCCGTTTACTTGCTAGACTTCACTGTCAGACACTATTGAGTGACTGACTAGCTTTTCTTCTTCTTTGGTAATAACATACATGAAAAGAGTTGTAAAGGGTACATGAGCATCAATAACCCACTTCTTGTGATGGCCAAGATTAAACTGATTGAATCTTTGCGCAGCATAAAACGTATGACCATTCGGTACAATTGTCTGAAAATCAAGACTATTACTTTGGGGCTCTATAGCCCTTAAGTCGATTTGACAACTAATAGTCGTTATTTTCCCACTTGAAGACATTTTCAAGCCCCACCTTTTTTAGGGAAGTTCTAAATTAGTATTATCTTTCAAATGCAGTTGGAATTTAACTTTTTCATTTTTGGGCCTGCAAATGGGACATACGTAGTACCTTTAAAGCATCAAAACTGAGATATATCAGCCCAAAGAGGGAGTAAAACAAAAAAGAAGAAAACAAAAAATTCCGACCGACCTACCTAAAAGGCGCATACAATACATTTTTTGTTAGGCATAATGGTCATGTTCAGTGAGAGGATGTGGAGGAGATGGATAGAGGAATGAAGATGAGAGGAGAAATAAAAAAAAATAAGAATCTGCATAAACCTTACTTCCAATATGCATCACTTCGTCATCTTCGGTAAGAGACGGGGGAGGAGAATGAAGGGGGAGGAGAAAGATGAGGGAATAAAATAATAAGTGGAGATGGAAAAAAAGAAGGGCTGCAACATCTTTAGGAATAGAAGATGGAGAAAAGGCTCTACAGAATTATGGAGATTCGTCAAACGATTGTTTTCACTTGCGGAGGCCTGGGAGGCATGGAGGAATGAGGTGATATTAGAGCTGGAACTGATTATCCTTGTGGATGAATACTGACCGCTTAAAGTGAATAAGGGTGGAGGAGATAAAGAGGGATTGAGTGAATAAGAGGAGATGGAGAGGAAGGAGAAGATCAGAGGCAAAACGGAGGACAGCGTGTGTTCATTAGCCTTCATACTAACGATAGGGAGGATGATAAAATGCCAGTCAGCATGCAATAAACGGACAAAAATGTAATTAAAATAAAAAAGTCAATTAAGAGTAAGGTGAGAAAATAAATGAATTGACATTAAGTATCGAGAGAAAAAATTAAAGACGAGGTCGAGGTATTGAAGGTGGTGGTATTCGAAAGCGATGATGATGATGATGATGATAATATGATTGACGGATGATGACTGCTGTCAACAAAACCGTGTTGCCGATTACATGGTTAGCGATGACCTCAAATATAAAGATTGTGATGGTGATGATGATGGTAATATTGTAACGTCAAGGATAACGGTTTTAATTGAAATAATAGTGACAGTAATATTTTGATAGGATCAACAAAGTAATATAGGCAGAAGTAAAAGATGAAAGGTTATAATTATGAGAAAGGGAGAGATAATGAGGAAACGTAATGAATACAGGAAAAGTAAGAAGTAAACGTAAAGGAAAAAATAGGTGAAGATAGAGCAACTAATAGGAAACGTCAGAAAGATACGACGTTCAGATCTAACGTAGATCAGTTGGGTTTGAAGCTAAATTTTTATAAAAAGACAAAAGACAAACAAAGAATCAAAATGCAATTGAAAGGACATTCATATTAAACTATCTGTCAACATACATTGCAAATTTAACGTAACCTATTTGCACAACGAATTTAATCACTGTACTCGCCAGCACTAATCATCCTGGCACCGCCATATACGTGTCTCGTTTCAAGATAAGCGCCAGCCGATATACCGCAAACTGTGAAGCGAGCACATGGCGTAAAATGTGACAGGTGTGATGGCCTGGTAGTGGAGGGATGAAGGTAAATGCGATATAGAAGTCGATTTCAGCTTACTGTTATGGTTTGCCCTTCCCTCTATATTCTAATGGGTAGTCCTATAGCTGCCCGATTTTTTGTTTTTATATAACCCGCTTTTATATAGCGCTTAATACATACGATGTCTGTTGTCGCTTTACAGAATAATATTAGCCCGGTCGCGTATTTTTTTTATTTACACGGCAGCGAGGGGAATTTCTCGATTAATTCCAATGAAACCGCTCACGAAGAGTCATTGGATTCGATACTCGCCCGCTCACACTGTGTGCAAAATTTCCACTCCACGGGGAGCATTCCAGCCAGGCGTAACTTGACGCTAAAAAACTGTTTGACCAACAATGATGGTCGCATCCTACTGGGTATACCAATTTAACACCTACTAGTTTCGGGATTCGGACCCTCGACATTCGAAACTCCAGTCAAGCGCCACTCGGCCACGACACTACTTCCCTCTATCCTCTATCCCTTTCCCATGTTGAAGATAATGTTATGGAGATGCCATTGTCATGCTGTCTATTTTAGCTGCCCTCCCACTCTCCTAACACAATTGCTAGTTGAGATTCTATTATGCATAGTCCTATTGATGTCCTACTCTGAAAACTCCGTGCATCATGAAGATGATCATGTTGGTGAAATATCACCATGACTGTGTAATCCTAAATACCCAGGAAGCACAAAACGTTCTAGGGACGTCAATGAACGTTTCGTAAAACAGGGTGGCGCGAAATCAGTCCAAAGACACATTCTGTAGAGCTCTACAGAGCAAGCGCCTGTGTCACGTGATTACGGTGACCGTATCCACACAGTCATAACAATGCACCATGTGTATCAAAATAATTACATTAGCAGCAGGCGACAGGGTTACATAATGCAGTGGTGGATCCAGGGGGGGGGGGGCGGGGGGCCCGGGCCCCCACCCCTGGGAAAAAATGTGTATTTTTACATTTGTTAACGTTAATTTTACCTTTTTTTAAGATGGGCCCCCCTGACGCTCAAGGGGAAGGGGGGGGGGGGGGGTGGTGCAATTTTTTCTAGTGTCTCTAAAAGGGGTTAAATCAGATCAAGGAGAAAACAAGAAAAACCTTTAATTTAAGGAACATGAACGGATTCTGTTTTTATCGTTCGAACTCATTTTCGGTTATCATGTACATGATCAGTAATTATGTGGAGTTTAAAACAGCAACAGCATCAACAGTATCTATGAGTACCAGTAGTGATGCAGTAGTTATAGTAGTATAGTAGTAGTAGTAGTAGTAGCAGTAGTAGTATACAAATATAGTAGTAGTAGTAGTAGCAGTAGTAGTAGTTGTAGCAGTAGTAGTAGTAGTAGTAGTAGTAGTAGTAGTAGTAGTAGTAGTATTAGATGTAGTAGTAGTGTTAGTAGTAGTAGTAGTAGTAGTAGTATAGTAGTAGTTGTAGTACTAGTTGTAGTAGTAGTAGTAGTAGTAGTAGTATAGTAGTAGTTGTAGTAGTAGTAGTAGTAGTAGTAGTATTAGATGTATTAGTAGTGTTAGTAGTAGTAGCAGTAGTAGTATACAAATATAGTAGTAGTAGTAGTAGTAGCAGTATTAGTAGTTGTAGTAGTGTTAGTAGTAGTAGTAGTAGTAGTATAGTAGTAGTTGTAGTACTAGTTGTAGTAGTAGTAGTAGTAGTAGTAGTATAGTAGTAGTTGTAGTAGTAGTAGTAGTAGTAGTAGTAGTAGTATTAGATGTAGTAGTAGTGTTAGTAGTAGTAGTAGTAGTAGTAGTAGTAGTAGTATAGTAGTAGTTGTAGTAGTTGTAGTAGTAGAAATAGTAGTAGTAGTAGTAGTAGTAGTAGTGTAGTAGTAGTAGTAGTAGTAGTAGTAGTAATAGTAGTAGTGTAGTAGTAGTAGTAGTAGTAGTAGTATAGTAGTAGTAGTAGTAGTAGTAGTAGTAGTAGTAGTAATAGTAGTATAGTAGTAGAAGTAGTAGAAGTATAGTAGCAGTAATAGTAGTAGTAGTAGTAGTAGTAGTAGTAGTAGTAGGCCTACTAGTAGTAGTAGTAGTAGTAGTATTAGTAGAAGCAAGTTAATGGTGGTGGAAGTGTATGATAATCGTAGTATTATAGTAGTAGTGTAAATGTGGTAGGCCTATAGTGTAGTAGTAAAATTATAGGAATATAAATAGAAGCAGTAGGCCTATATTACTATATTGAAACGGTCAGTTGTTGAGGTGTAAATTACAATACCGGTATTTGCAAAAGTGGGAAAATTATATTATAATCAATAGACGTAGTAGTTAGGGCCTTCACAAAATATCCTACAATCAGTTTTTTATTATAATGATTATGTTAAAATATAAATGATTAGAATCGAGAAACTAGTAATGTTGTTATCTATGGTAGATGTGTGTCGAAAAGAAGGAAATACAAATTACACAAATTTAGCAAAGGTAATATCACCCTTTAAGGTTAAGAATGCAAAGTGATTATGTAATTTACAAAATTTGAGCACTGGTCAGGTTGAATCAAGTTTATGCTAAATACTTTATTTTGATATTTAATAGCAATGTAGAATAAGTTCAAAACTTATCAGCAATACATACCTTTTTATGAGTATCCGAATTATAATCCAGAGGATAATTCATAGCGCAAATTCACAACACAAATGTTTACATGATCGCAATAATTCCTTGATAATTCTGAGTATGTACCGTCAGATTTGAGCGGATATTGATTATAATTCCTCCTTGTGAATGACTCAGGGCTGACTTTACCTTGAAATTGCTCAAAAGTCAAGTTTATGAAGCTTTCAGGCGACAAAAACAATGCGTTTGTGGTATTCTATATAGCCGAAGATCTCCACACAAAAAAGCGGTCGAGCGACGCTCGTAGACAGCTAGGGAACCCAACACGCTCCGATTGTTAAATGCATTTACCAAGCACCCCACTCGAGCGAGCCTGGCTCAGTCAGTCATACGGAATCTCCCATTCCAATCTGCCCGACTCTCTGCGCTAGCGTTTGTAATTCCCCGCCGAGAAGTTGCTACCCTCGGTTAAATGCGTTTACAGACTGGTAATCATTTCTCTGGACCGCGACGGAGGCGCCAATTTAACACGCCCCGATGGCAGAATGTAGTTTGTGATAGGGGTTAAGCGGAGAGTTGGGTAATGAAGAGATATGATCACAGACTGTGCAGCTGTTGCTTTTCTGTTAAACCGTGTTGGGTCACAGACAAGGTAATAGTGGGAGCGGTTCATGATTAAAGGGATAAGTCATTAGCAATTATGACCAAATACACAGGCCAGTTTGCATAACGTAACATAATGCAATAAAATACCTCACAACTTGACTTATTTCATCAATAAGTCTTCCATATGTTTCAATCTATACAATTATTTTGACAGGAGGATGTGGAACAATTCAAATGATTGGTTGTTTGATTTGAATTGGTCGGAGAGAGGCTATATCAAACAAAAACAAAAGTAAGGATGATATCAACCCAATTAAGTTACATAAGGCAAAATCACATTTTGCTAATGTCTACTTTTCCAAATTCCAAAATGAGAACTCGGGAGAGAGACCAAAGGAAATAAATATCGACAACCTATACTACCAGCAGCTATTCAGAATTATTCAAACCTGCAAAATACTCCAATATAATATTATAATCCACCTATATTCATTATTAGTATCATATTAATTTATTTTAATATAATAGCCTTGAGAGCAAGGCGTGAATCCACACATAAAATTGACTTGTAATTAAGAGGGAGGGAGGGGGAGAAGGGGGTAATTTTTTATGTGAGTTTAGAATGTGCTTGCAATGAGTACCGGTATACATAATTATATAGGCGTGTGGGTTGTGATGTGCATGTGCATGACTGTGTGTGTGGAGGGAGAGAGAGAGGGAGAGAGAGAGAGAGAGAGAGAGAGAGAGAGAGTGACAGAGACGGGGTGACTGAGAGAACGATGCGAGAGCGATAATAGATTATGACTATAAAAGGAGCACAATCATAATTATCCAAGAAAATGTTATTACACGATGATTTAAAGAAACCGGAAGAATTATGAACTCTAGAAAAAGGAAAGTCAGTTATTTAAAGGATGTAGGCTACAACAGATTCAAATAATTATCCATAATGAGGCGGATATTATCTTGATGAAGTTCAGAATATAGGCCTATTGACAAACAAGCAAAATGATAAACACTAGGCCTATAATATACAGCATAACTAGCTCGAATACAATTACACGCTGCTCACCGATAAGGCCTTTTAACAAAAAAATGTTGTATTGTCCTTTTGGTGCCAGCACCTGGGTCGGTCGGTCGATTTACTTTTTTCTTTTTTGTCTAAAATATTTTTTCTTCCCCTTTTTGGGCTGATATTGTTGATTTTGTTGAATTTGTTGATTCATTACACATCTTTTTTTCTTCTAAAAACCGGTAATAAAAAAAAAAACTTTAATAAAAAGCAGACCCTTAGATTTTCAGATTTGTGGGTCGGTCGCAAAGAGCAATATAACTATATAATTTTCCAACAAGACGGATGCGTCACGATGCACCACGAGATGGCAGCATACGAGAAATTCGATCACACCCTTTGAGTCAACATTTTTTGTATATTGTGCAAATGAAAACAATATAGCCAGTTCAGGTATCAACGGATAATTGTTGACAGGTGGTCACACCAGCAGTCCCTGTAATTAGGAGAGTCCTAAATAGGCCAATCAAATCGGTTCGCTACTGCTCAGATGATGTTATGACTTATATATCACTAATGATTAAAAAAAAGAACAGTAACTATAAATTCCTAACATAATTATGTAGCATAAGAAATTTGTTGAACACAAACAAGGTGACAATATGGAAGGAAGTCTACACTTTTTACATTTTCAATAGCGTTTTTAGTCTAAAAAATCTCTACAGAGCATAGCGAAACAAAAAACAAACAAACCAATCAATCAATATTAAGCAAACAACTTTACCAACTTTCGCCAACGGGTGGGGCATTGGGGTGGCACAGCTGCTCAATTCTTTTCTTCTGCTCATATTCCCAGATTCCAACATGCCTAATATAAAGTTGTGTCACAAAAAATAGACCTGTCTTAAAAAATTAGGCCTTTTTCCAATATTTTTCTTTCGCTTCATTTCAGCTAATCTAGCAGTTAACATTTTTGTTAAAGCAGGGTGTGCTATCACTTTCTTTTTGCTTTCGTTTCCCCTCTCCCTTGGTTTCTAACATTTCTATTTTGTTTTTGTTTTTCTCCTCTGCTCAATTTGGCGGAATACCCTCATCAGTGGCGTACGCAGGATTTTTTTCAAGGGGGGGTTTTAAAATCAAAAGGGGGGGTTTTCCAAAAAAACATACATAAAACATACACATAAAAAAAACTCGAGGGGGGGGGGTTTAACCCCAAAACCACCCCCCTGCGTACGCGCCTGACCCTCATGCCCCCTGGGCCCCTGAAGCAATGCCACTGTCACTACTCATACACCTGTTAAAATACTTCCACCTGTATTTGGAGCTTGAGCCATGTTTAGCTAGCTCCTAGTATAGTACTTGGCTAGTCCTTATCGATAGAGGGCGACATTTCTATAAAGATTTTTCATCGATCTCGATCTGATGAAGATGTCGACATCATCAAACACAGTCTTTAAAGTTTTAGGTCAAAATATAACATTTTATTAAGAAGACCAACATTCTTTGTTTGTTTAACCCATTGCCCTTGACAGGAAATTAATTTGGTGAGTTCACTTTAAAACAAATTTGTTTGTAAATGTGAATATCAATAGGTCTTGGAGTTGAGTCTTGAACTCGACAGACTGGATACGTGCGCTTGTTCCTGAAGTAGCCCTAGAGAGATTTTGCAATTCAGCTACCCTAGATTGACGGTGCTCTATCGGGAGAGCGCGGGCGTAACTTTTATGCGCTGTCCATAAGAATATTACCCAGGCAAGACCACAAACAAATTTTCAATTCTGATCGATTACTTCACTGGTTCTTCTGATAAAGTGCTGCTATACTTCTTCATGTTCTAGAGATTACAAAGGGCCTACATACATCTAGATCTAGACTCTAGAATCTATGTCTGGATACATATAATAAATGCAGTGAAAATGATAGACCTCCCTCACCTGGCTTGATGTTAAGCCTAGACTTAAGTTCTTGTCTAGTTGAACTTTGAAGTTCTTCTTGGTTCTTGGTTGGTTGGTCCTCCAAAATACTCGTCTGAGTTTTAACTGGAGGTGCAGGTAGGTTATTTTGTAGATGGGGAGGGGAGGGGGGGGGGTCAGGGCAATTTTGAATTTGAAAAAGTTGAAGGCTTATCACTTAACACTAACTGTAACAGTCGTGTCAGTTTGTGAATCTGGACAGTTGATACTTCATAAATCTTTTCAGACTTATGACTGTTGAACAAACCTACAAAGGACAAACTTACAAAGGACAAATATTCCTAATTGTTAGTGCTATTTGATAACTATTTTTTGTTCAGTCCAAAGGCCAAAGAGAAGGCTTTAATTTTTGTTAAGTCTTTTTAATTTTATGCTAAACTAGATCTACTCACTGTGTTTTTGAAAAACACAGTAACGAGTAGATCTACACAGATTCACAGAGGCTAATCCAAACACTGACTGTTGAAGTTTAGTCTACAGTAGGCAGTCTAAATGATACCTCTATGATAGATCTCTTTAGAAAGGTCTTTCTTTTAATTAATCAAAATCCTTTTTACCATGTCATGATATATTTTATTTTTCCATTTTGAATTTTTATAGTGCAACCTATTAGTTCTCTTGCATGATGAGTAGGCGTAGCCGTAGAACGATGGATCAATCCAGGATATTCGGAACCCCTCCAGAACCTGTGTTCAACATGAAAGGGTGCTGTTTATCACCCAACCTTCTAGAGGAGCTGCTTTTCACTCAAGCTGCATCCAATGAAAGACAGACGCAGAAAGCTACAGCAGAGCAGGGTCTCTTCAAATGTGGCTCTTTAGTTGGTGAGAATTATGAACGTTTAGTCACTCTTATGATGTTATTGAACTTTCTTTCACAGAGTGAAGTTGTTCTTATTTCTTTTTCTCTGTTCTTCATTCAAAGCCAACAGTGGCATAATCAAAAGGGGAAAAGTGTTTGATTTAAAAAAAGAGCAAAGTTTGCAAAGTGGAAGCAATAACTATAATAATAATTTAGTTATTGTTTATTAGAAGACAACTCACAAAGATCTATACATGTATAATAAGAAACATATGGATTTCTTTGAGAGGGGACTTACTTCATAATGCAAAATTCCTCACAGAATTTGGCGAAGATGCGTTTGCTTGAGATGGTAAATGCAGAGGAAAATTATGTTTACTTGTTCCATCAATTGTATTGCCTGCAGCAATCTCTTTCATTTGTTTTCTATTTGGGGTTGTTATTTACAGAATGTGTATTCATTATCTGTGAGAAGACGAAACAACCACCGGAAACCAGATATATTGCTGCAGAATTGTTTGACAGGTAGGCAAATTGTATTTCTGTGTTAACTTGTACACCAAACAATATGAATTACCACCCCCCACTTCTTCAACTCCTGGTATTATGTCTTAGTTTAACCAAGTCTGATTCACATAGGTTATGCATGCTTAATATTCACCTCTTCTAGGCAGTTGACAGTAAGAAAGAATATTGAGTTCGAAATTTCTTTCTTTCTTCACAATCGGATGAACTTTTGCAGTGATTGAAGGAAGGACATTGTGTCTTGTCCATTTCAAGACACATTTCAACTTGTCTCCAATGACAGAAATTAGGTGGTGGATGACTGTAACAAATAGATAAAGCATTTGCTTTCTTAATTGTAATTAAATCTAATGTGAAAGTAATTCCAGTACAGTCAAACCTGTCTAGTAAGGCCATCCACAGGAAACAGAAGAAGCGGCCACTGTAGAAAGGTTTTTTTTAGACAGGATCTACAACACTCATTTCTCTATCTGTTGAGGGAAACAAGATGTTTGGCAACTATATAGACATGTGGTCTTTATAGAAAGGTGGCTGCTACGAAAGGTCCAACTGTATATAGAAAACCCCAAAAGTTATTTCACAACAATGAAATTCATTGAATGAGAATGAACATTAAATATGATTTATTCTTAATTCATACAGCTACACATACATGTAAACTGATCCTGCTTTATATTTGATTTGCCTTGGCAATGTAAAAAGTTATAGAGTTATTCAAAAATCATACGTGTCGAAAGTTGACATTTTTTATTTTTTCTGGTGTTGCCTTTGTAATAATAGTATAAATTATTGATTATAGATTGAAAAGGACATCTGATTTATAAGTACAATAATTAATGACAAGTCATGGTCTGGTTTTGATAATATTGCTATTTAATATATTTTTTTAATTGCAGATTCATGAGAGCCCATATACCTAACCTCAAAGAGAAAGTGAGGGAGAGTCGTTTGGCACCAAAACAGCGCAACATATCATTACAGGATGAATGGAAACACACCCTACGTAAACTGTGTAAACATTTGCTTCCCTTCATGGTCTCCTGTGTTCAGATTGCTTCCAAGCTGTGTTCGCACTACAATGTAAGTTTGCTATTTTCACGTTCTTTTGATATGAAATTAGATATATTATAGTATTAATGACTGCTTTGAGAAAAATAGTTGTTTTTATACGCTCAAGGGAAGGTTAGAATTGTGCTATTGCCCTGAGGCGTGCCGAGGGCAATAGCCCAATTGTAACCTTCTCGAGAGCGTATAAAAACAACTATTTCTCGAATATTAAAGCAGTCATTAATACTTTTATATGCCGAAAAAAAATAGACTAAAAAATAAAAAATAAAAAAACTTTTGTTGAAGATGGGATTCGAACTCTTGCGTACAAAAGGTGATGTAACTAAAACCAGCGCCTTACTCCGCTCGGCTATCGCGCTCAGTTACCAAACTAAACAGTTTTCTTTAATATATACATTAAAATGGATTTAAAATGGCTTCGCGTGTTGATGATTCGCGGCTGCTCCATTAATCGGGCCCTTCTTTTACTTTTGCAATGCATATTGGCACGAACTTAGATCAAGATCTATCGGCAGATGTTGTTTTTTTGTTTTTGGAAGTTTATTTTCGTCTTCATGTCAACAATGCAAGATAAAATTGTCGGTAAGATCGATCGAGATTCAATTGTATTGAAATTACCGACCAAATATTCGCACACGTACGGTATCCTCGATCGCTCAAACCATTTTTTAACATGTAAACCTATGGGGTAACCATGGAGACTGACCTATTTTCCCAATAACCATGGTTATTGGGAAAATAGGTCTGTTTTTACAGGAACAGTTAAAGTCTATGAATGCAATTTCGACCAATCAGATTGCTGGATTACTTAAGTGAGGTATATAATTGATAATATCAAATTACATAAAGCGATTGGTTATGTAATAATTGATGACTGAAACTTTTATAGAATATACAAATGTAGCTTGAAATCAGATTGCTTGAGTAAGTTCACCCTAATAGCTGACTGTATTAAATGATTTTCAAGGGAAAACAAAATAAAGGTTTGAAAATGTGATATGTTGATGTGTAATCAGTACTGATGTGTAATCAGATTAAACGTTTTCAAATATCGTCTGTTCAGAGCCATCAATTTTGTGTTTGAGTGTTAATGCCCTCATGGGTCTAAACAGATGATATAGTAACATCCATTAAAATTTCATGTTACACAATTTAAATTGCCTACAAAAATCTATATTTGCATTGCCAATCAAGTAGGATACAGAGTTGACATTCAGTTGAGGCAAAAATCATATAATTTAGTAAATTGTTGGCAACTTTTATATATGGGTAGTTAATTTTTTTTTAACTGTTTCTAATATTTATAAAGTAGTTGAAATAATGTGCTTGAATGCTCAAACAAAGTTTTTCTTCTCTAAAACAAATAAATCTGTAAAATTCCCTGTCACCTATATGTGTTCTTTTCTTTTTTTTTCATTTTCGTAATGCATATAATCAGATTGTTACTTGTCGTCGCTGTGCTGAGCTGTTGCAAGATAAAGGACACCGCTATCAGCCATGTAAAGTCTTAACTTTTGAGCTGTTAGTAATGAAGACACTGAATTACAACCTTCATGTGGCAAGTCCCCTGAGTTACATCGAGACTTTGCTGGAAATAATGGGTTTGTTTTTTTTCTGCATTAATTCATACCTGTATGAACTTATATGTGAGTTTTAGTCACTATAAACAGTTGCATCCCATACTCTTGGAACCATTTAATACATCTCTTTCAGCTTTGTTTACCTAACTTTCTCCATCCCCCTCCCTCCCCTCTCTCTCTCTCTCTCTCTCTCTCTCTTTCTCTCTCTCTATCTATCTCTCTCTCTTTCTCTCTCTTTCTCTCTCTCCCCTCTCTCTCTCTTTCTCTCTCTCCCCCTCTCTCGCACTCTCTCTTCCTCTTTTTATATGTGCCTGGCAGAAGGTTGTAAATGCAAACTTATTAGTTTTTATTGCGGAAGTAATGGCATCACATCAATTTGAACAATTTAAGTCCTGAAGAAGAGTCAAAAGGTTGGAATGCATTTTTCTGGCAGTGTACATGTACATCTGTTGTCTGTGCCTCCATTTGTACTTAGTAGCAATCATGTATAAAGATACATGCATATCAGTTTACATACATGGTACATCAAGTTCTCTACATGTACACGCTCCTGCCATTATCTCCATGTTTCAGTTTGATTAACTGTCCCTTCATGTCTCTGTCTTTCTAGGTCTGTCTTTCTAGGCCTCTCTTCATTAGATCGAGTTTGCCAAATAACCCGCTATTTTCAGACCAATACGCTCATCACAAACTAGCTCGGATGGGCGCAAATTAGCCCTCTACTTCCCAAATATCGGGATATTTTGGGAACAAGGCCAGTATTTCTCTGGATATTTTCTTGATCAAATATCACGCTAATTGCAACTGCGGGCTGATGAAGACGCAAATTAGCTGGATATTTTGCCATCGAGATAGTTAAAATAGTGGGTTATTTGGCAAACTTGCGCTGATGATGATAGGCCTTCTATGTTTTTTTATGGCCACCATACAGGTCACAATGATCCAGATACTCCTGTCAAAGTTCTCCACGAGACGTGTCTGAAGGTTTTGGATGTAGTATGTATCAAGAGAAAACTAGTCTATGAAAGGCTACTACAGCTTGCGGTAGGAGACAGTCCTGTCAATCCCCAAACAAGGTAAGGATCAACCCCCTCCATCCCCACTCCCTAAAAGAAAACAAATGAATAATAAATGAATAAATAAATGAATAAATAATAAACAAATAAATAGAAAAATTGAATATTAAAAATTAAAAAAATTAAAGTAAGTTAGTCAACTTTACCTGCCAAGTATTCTAAGACCATTCCATTTTCAATACAGCAGTATTACTAAAGCAACTTATTTCTTAGGAAGATTTTACCTGTAAGCTAGTTGAGCCACCACCAGTTTCTGGGTAGTTTGGATATATTTTAGCCAAATAACAATGGATAACAACAACTATCAACATCAACAACAACAAGGAAGAAAAGAGGGGGGGGGGCATGCATCTGTTCTATTTGTAACTTAATTGATGGATCCCCCCCCCCCTTCTATCCTGGAAGGCCTTTAATTACAATGTAGACAATGCAATATAGCATTTTGATGCACCTTGTATGCTGCCCTCTATTTTTACAGCTGATGTAGAATCGACCACCCAAAAATTTCACTGTCTGAAATTCTGAAATTCATCAGGAAGATTTTGATCACAACCCATTTGTAAAAACTGTTTGTAATAATTTTTTGTAAAGAGGGTTAATTCATTTGTTAACAATTAGTTATTTTAAATATGAAGGAATTCAACAACACTGCATTTTAATCATTTAATTTCAGTAGGATAAAGCAGGGATGTTTTTTTCTTTCTTTTATTGAACTCTCTAAAAGTGTACCTCAATATCATAAAGATGAAATCGAAGAGTAGATTGTACTGAGTATCAGTAAGATGAAAGAGAACACTGCTTTGTCTAATTTCAGATCAAAATTTGCTCCAGTCGAAAATGATGTGATGCTTCTAGCAACAGCCACAATAGGAGCTGCAGCTTACTTCACAGACATCAATTCACTGCAAATGGTAGTTACATTGAGTGATTTCAAGTTGGGTGTTTAGGGCTGGTGTTAAACACGCTAACATCTGCCCTAAACACCAAAATGGAAATCAGCTGGCGTTAGGGCTTTGACCTCTGAATATTTTCAACTTCCGGTAGCTAGTGTTATTGATTTTGCAAAATTGTCGTCTGCTGAACCGACCTTTGTGGCTGGTGTTAATATTTTACGTACAAATGTCCTATTCACTAAACACTAGCCCCTAGGGATTAAGCAAATGTTGATTTCCAGTGCGGTGTTAGTGACAAACTATCAATATTGATATCGGTATCGGGCTCTTAATTTCATCAGCAAATCTTTACCTCGATTTAAGAGCTCTTGACTGCTCTAAACACTAACACTAGCGCCCATCTTGAAATCACTCATTGTCTCATTGTCTGTATCTCTCTGATCCAGAAGAGAATGTAAATATTGAAAGTTTCAACAACACAAAAATATCATAGTGTACTCACAATAGTAAAGCTTTCCATATTTTATAATTACCCTCTTGTTCAAACAGCTACATTCATATATTACTTATTTATGTTGTTTTTAACACCTCCTATGGATATAATTGTGTAAAGCTCATTATCAATTAGCAAAAATAATTCACTTAATTGCACTAAAGCTGTGGAAATAATCTGATTGCAGGGCCCTCGGGGAGAACAATATTACTAATGAGGCTACCCCGGGTAAAGAAGAAGTGAATCTAACTGCTCCAATTCAATCATGACAATGATATAACCACCAATAACACTTGCTAATTGTCATGCTTGAGCTTGATAGCCTACCCACTCACACACACTGATTATTCTTATAAAAAAGTAATTTTGAAAATGGGAGTGCTAGAGACCTACTGTTATAGCACGCATATTTTCAAAAATACTTGTACTTTTAATACACTTTGTAAAAGTCGTGGTACGAGCCTTGAGACATAATCTCCTTGAAAGACATGATACACATAACCATCCCACATAGCTTCCTCAAGGCAACTACAGTACAATGTACTAGTATGAACCTGGCTTTAGCCCAGCTGCCCAAGGGTGCCCATTTACGACACCTGGGTGATTTACAGTCGGGTTATGTATCCCCTAGATCCCTCCCATCTCTCTGCTAGATCACAACACCTGTACATAATAACACATAAATTATTTTAGGGAACATTTTCCATCTGCCTAAATCATATTAGTTTCAGGGATGTTATAGCTGCTAAATGTTTTCCTTCGCTTTTCCATGTAGATCTGTGATCATCTAGCTAGGATAACTCGCATCCCAATCGATGACATCACAGACTTCTCATCTACAATCATCTCCGTTATACTTCATTGAAGATGTATGAGGACTGTTGTAATTGGGTTGTAAGCACTGAATTATATTTTGTCTTCTTAAGTATCACATTCTAGAAATATTTATTGTCTACTCATGCAGTGCCAAACTTTTCATAGATGACAGTGTGTTTCATATTTTGTGATAAGCAAAAGGTATATTTTGTTTTAACAGTGAGAGTAAAGTAATAATTGTTGTGCAGACTTGTACCAGTCTGTGTTTTTAAAAAAAGGCTCTAACTATACCTCAAATGATATGTTATCTTCTAGCTGTTGTTAAATCTATTCTTTAATAGTATTTTGCTTGCATGGACAAGAAGATTGATGGTTCTATGATTAGAACATTCTTTCTGATTGAATTTCTTATGAAAATAACTCTGCACCAGTCTTTGGGCCATTCTTCATTCTCCCATATTTTGATACATAGCCGCGATAAGAGATCGATACCTATTTCACCTGTTGCTTTCCATACTTCAATAGGTATATTATCCATTCCAGGAGATTCACCTTTATCTATTTGGTTCAGAGCCCATTTAACTTCAGTAGGCCTGTCTTCATCAGCTCAAGATTGCCAAATATCGCGCTATTTTAACTATCCCGATCGCAAATTATCCAGTTAATTTGCGTCTTCATCAGCCCGAAGTTGCAATTAGCAGGATTTTAGGTCGAGATAATTATCCCAAGATATCTTGGCTACTTTGCAAAATATCCCGCTATTTGTCTGGTGCGACTTCACCAGCCCGAAGACTCGCACTATGCGCAAACGCTGAGCAAAATATCTCGAGCTCAAGTTTCGAGGTCGAGTCTCGAGCTGATGAAGACGCAATTTGTAACTTCGGGAATATTTCCCAAATCAGAAATAGCAGGTTATTTGGCAATCTCGGGCTGATGAAGATATACCTAGTGGAGGTGGTTCTCTGTCTTCCCCAACCGGTCTGTTGTCTCTCTGACACTATGACTCTCTACTCCTGTACAAAACAAATCCCTCTCTGTGGTTGTGCAATGCTCAAATTAATTTTAAATTCAGAAAACAAACGTCATGCTTGATCTCAGAAATGTGACTTCTTGTGAATGCATTATTAAGCTAGGTTTCGTTGTTGTTTTTTGTTTTGTTTTGTAATTTAGTGGAATAGATAATTTGAAGTTGTTTTAGTTTTAAAATATATCAATGGTTGTAAAGGTAGTAAAACAATTTCATGGGAGAGTGAGATAAGATGGTAGGGTGAACTACTCTATAGGCGTGTCTGCACTATCTCGAGATTGCCAAATATCCAGCTATTTGAATTATCCCGATCGCAAACTATCCAGCTTATTTGCGTTTTCATTAGACCGAAGTAGCAAATTAGCTGGATAGTTGGTCGGGATAATATCCCAAGATATCTCGGTCTAGTTTGCGGTTTTCCGTGTTTACTCGAGGTCAGTGGTTGTACTAGCGCGCTGAGCGGTATAGATCGCATGTGCGAACGGGAAATCGTTGTGCATGATGGGATCGGGATATTTGACTCCGTACTTCGGTCTAATGAAGACGGTCGCAAACTATCCCGCTAGTTCGGAAATAGTGGGATATTTTGCAAACTAGACCGAGATATCTTGGGATATTATCCCGACCAACTATCCAGCTAATTTGCTACTTCGGTCTAATGAAGACGCAAATAGCTGGATAGTTTCGATCGGGATAGTTCAAAATAGCTGGATATTTGGCAATCTCGAGATAGTGCAGGCACGCCTAATGTTTCGAGGAGAAATGTCTCACAGTTATGACTTGCAAATCTCCATGAGCCTGAAGGAGTCGATACTTTCTCAGCAGAAACCTCGCCCAAAGTGAGCAAAGTTGCCCTTGCCATGAAAAATAATTGAATGGCTCATTATATTACAACCTTGGGGCAAGATGATAGTTGGCAGCTGCAACAGTTACTTTGTATTAATAACGATGTGCTGCTCATTGATGATTGATGATATGAATAAAGGTCTCTGGATGAAACGAAAGACAAATATGAGAAGTACCATGTCCACGTCTTACCTCACTCTCTCACAAGTAGAATTATAATAACTTTGTTTTAATTTGAGATCCAAGTAGTACCAAGTATCAAACTTGGTGTAAATGAATACTTGTATAGTTGATTATGAGACGTGACTGATGTACTCTTACCATATCTTGTGTCATTATATCTTCTTTTTTTCTTCAAAATAAGATTTGTAATTCAATGATACATATTTAATGGTTTGAAACGTCATCGATCAAAACGTTTGATCTTTAAACAGTCAAACCTGTCTTATAAGGGGAACACAAAAAGTGGCCACTGTAGACAGGCTCTTCAATACACATTTTCTTCTAGAAGAGGGTAATATGGGTGACCACTATAGACAGGTTACCTTTATAGACAGGTGGCCACTGAGGCAGGTTGACTGTACATTATTGTTATCAGATGCTTGTTAATTGACATCTTTATTTGTTTCATTATTCTTTGTGAAATTTTGAAAAAGAGCAAAAAGTCATAAATGGTAGGGCCTTTTGTGTTTGTACGTGTATAAAGACTCTCAATTCTCTTGTATGTTGCCAAAAAAGAGATTGTCATCATTTTCTATGCCAGTTGGAAATTGTTTAATGTGCCTGTGCAATCGCATAAGAGTACAACTTTTAGATAGTGAGAATTTTTTTTTTAAGCAGAGTCTATACTTACAAGCCTTTCCAGTATGATAGCATGGTGTCCAGTATATTGTGAAATTATTTTTCTATATAATATATTACAACCTAGCGTGAAGAGTCACAGATGACAGGCGAAACTAATAAATATACATGTATTTAAAACATGATTCTCTCGTCTGTTTCTTTCTCTATGTACATGTTTACAAATTCAATGAGCTGCATGGTCACTTAAAGTGAAATGCTATTATTTCTTTCGCATGATGTGAAACTAGAAATTGATTTTATAAATATTAATGTTAGTTCATTATTAACCACTTGATGTTTTTCTTCATCAAAATTCTGACTGCAAATTCAAATACCCCCGCAAATACCGCGGGGGTGGACGACAAAGTGTTTTGTGGTGATTTGTTGGTAGACCGCACAGAAGAAAGACACAAACCAAAGAATTCCTGAGATTGTGCATCTCGAAATGACTTATTGAAATATGGAGCACATATACAGATTGCTGGTACCTAGCTGTGGCATTATAAATACATGTAGGCCTACTAGTCTTATTCAAAAAGATGGTCCATTACTGCAAATCCCTATAGACGTCCTTGCCATTCAGACCCCCCTTTTTTTTTCTCTCTCTCTCTCAGCTTAAGATTTTCCCCGCTAAATCCATTCAAGTGTAATAGTGCGGCATCCTTTTTTTCAATCAAAATTTGGCGTCAGATATCTTACCTATCTTCAACTTAGTATTAAGATAGCTTACCCGCACTGATTCCCAAACCACCGACTAATTCCATTTGAAAATAAAAGGTGTCCGACCCATTTTCAAGCACATGTACTATTATTCTGTTTAATGTGTAGCAAGAAATGAGTTATAACATTGTTTTGAAAAAAAGGAGAAATTCCCTTCTCCACGTCACGCCAATTTACCATGTTTTCTCAAATGCACTACGCTACAATTCTAATGAAAGGAAAGAAAGTAAATGCAGGGGCGGATCTAGCTTTTTGCTAAGGGGGGGGGTTTGACCAAAATAATGACGATGCAGAGCATCGTCCACGAGCCGCGAAGCGGCGAGCCGATTTTTTTGGGGGTGTTTATTTGAACCCCGTAAGTGATGTTTTCCTGGCATCTATTAACACAATGGAGACCATAAAAAGCAGTGCATAATAACGTCTTTTTAAATCAAGTAACAGTTTAATACACAGTTATATCCAGAGTTATCATGTGTTTGGTTAAGTTACCAGATGAGTTGAATATCTTCTCACAATATTTGCACTTGAAAGGGTTTCTCTCCAGCGTGCGTTCTTTTTTCTTTCTTTTTTTCTTTCTTTTTTTCTTTCTTTTTTTCTTTTTTTTTCCTTTTTTTTTTTTTTTTTTTTTCTGGGCCGCCCAAGGGGGGGGGGGGTTTAAACCCCCTAAACCCCCCCCCCCCCCGTAGATCCGCGCCTGAAATGACCTGAAAAATACTTTTTACGCGATGTCTACTTATTCAGTATGAATACAAATGATGTAGATGGAAATGTTTTCAAGACTAGTGTACAAAAAAGAAGGAAGAAGGATGAGGATTAGAGGGAGGAAAAGAAGAAGAAGAAAATCAAGAGGTGAGGAAAGGTTAACCACAACGCACATTTACGCAATGTATAATCAATAGTACGGCAAACGATGTATATGGACATGCAAGGGTAAAAAGAAGAAGAAGAAGGAAAAAAAAAAGGTAAAGAAGAAGAAGCACATAAAATCTATATCCATGTCACTTTTCAATCTAATCACAAATGTTATTGAAACAAGGAAATTAGATGATGTAAGTTATATAAAAATGTATTTGAAGGCTCAGTCGTTGAGCAGTTCCGAGAGCAGTGGTGGCTTGGGTGATCAGAGGTAGTAATCAGTAATCCCGTAACTGGGAGGTCCCGGGTTCGAAACCAAATCAATTCAATAGTGCCTTTTGCATATGGAACTAACCAATCAAGTTTATCGGATTAATAAAGCTTTTTCTTCCTCTTCTTCTTGTCTTTGTCCTCCTTCTCATTCCTCTTCTTTTTGCTCTTCCTCCTTCCTTTTCCCTTTTTTCTTTCATTCTTCTTCTTCTCTTCATTCTACTTTTTTTCTTTTTCTTCATCTTCTTCTGATTACTCTTTCTTCTTCACCTTTAACTCATTCTTCTTCTTCCTTTTTTCTGACTCTTCTGATCCTTCTCCTTCTTCTTCGACGAAACTCCTTCTTTTTCGTAACCGTCGGCTCCTCCCTTTTCTCCCTCTTTATTACATCCAAGCATAAACTTGGTTTCATTGTAGTCAGGTGATATATAAATATCATCATAATTACCATCCTCATCATCACCATCATCATCATCATCACTATCAACAACATCAACAGATAATAAATAAACAGAGAGAAAGAGATAACGGTTTGCTCTGGAATTGTTATTGTTATTGTTATTGTTATTGAAATATGCCTTTCAGTTAGATTACAGTCAGACCTTGACCGTTCTCGTCTTGCGAAAAAGTGATCATAACCCCGGATAATTACGAAACGATTCAGAAAGCTATGTCCATGAACCACCATAATTCGTTATGAAAACAAGTCTAATATCGATATTATTGCTCATAATACGATAATGACTTCATCGACCGGGGGCGTTTCACAAAGACTAAGATCAACTTTAAATTAGACTTAACTATGGCAGGCCATTCATGCCACTGGTTGCTTTCACCATTATGATCTTTAGATAATATTTTTTCCTTCAATAATGAATTATCAAAAAATGTAAATTCTGTTGATTTGTGAACATGATTTGTACGTCCCTTGAGAGACTAATGCCAGTAAATGGTGAGAGCAAACAGTGGCATAAACGGCCTTCCATAGTTAAGTTTAACTTAAAGACGATCATATAGTGTTTGTGAAACACTCCCCTGGTCACCCTATTTATCTAGAAAGTGAATGAAAAACAAATAATCTGGACAGACGTCTTTGACAGTCGAAAGCTGAAAGCTCTTTTGTCTATGACACGCTTTCCTTGCCTGGAGCATATAGGTTTCTTTTTTTAATTAGTATATTTCATGTTTCTTTCCCCGCCCCCAATATTAAAGCATTTTGCTCCACCGACTTCATGAATCACGAGTTAAAATGGACACGTTGTTGTTTCACAATATACCGGAAGCACGTTCAATGCATGCTTGAATAGTATCTCTCTACATTTTGAATTTGCTCCATGCTAATAAAAATGATCCCATCTTCAAATTTCTTTAAAAATACTTGTTTGTAGCAATAAAACTTAGGTTAATGAAATTATTGCATAAATCAATTACGTCTAATTAAATTGAATTGAATTTATTTAGTTAAGAGATAACAAATTTTGACAAAATACATTTTCATGCGCATAAATATGTCATTCATACAAATTTTCTCTGGTACAATACATCTGAAGAAAATGTATAAGAAATACAGACACACTTTGAATGCTTTAAACATGAATAAATATTATAGGAGGGATGCGGCGTCTTAAAGCATCGAAGCATGTACTTTCAACCCACTGTTGTATCGAGTGTATAATTGATTATGAGGGAGAATGACTCGCTAAAACAAAAGAACAAGAAAGAAAGAGGGGAAAGAACTCTGAGTTTTTTCTTCTTCAGTTAAACTGACGCCAGTTGATGTAATATAAATGTGGATATGAATTATCTACAGCTGCGTGATAGACGTAGAAACGTGAGCGCATTAGCCGTTTGCTCACACAGGACGTCATTTCGCTTGCGTTATTTATGTTATTACCTGCGCGCTATTCAAGATGTTCAAGATGAAGGAAAGATCGGCCCATGCGCCACTTCCTTGCACTGTCATACGGCGCGTCTAAGCGTGCACCAGTCACTGACGCTGCCATGCGTCAGGCAAATGACACCTCGTGTGTAACGGGTATAATATAAATGTAACTTTCCTATAGATAAAGGTGCCGCAGAATTTGTTCACACCAAGAATATGGAACACTTTGATACAGTGTAAATGTGAGAACAATACCTCCATTAAAGGGATCGTTTAACAATGTTAAATCTGATATACACGGCCCTATGTGTTATCACTGTCTGTGATATGGTGTAATATTGAAGCCCTAAAAAAAATCGCGCTTCAAAATGATCAAGAAGTGCCTCAAAAAAGTAAAAATCTTTGAGTGACCGGTTTTACCATACTCGAACGGTTTTCAAAATTTGTAATTCCAATCATAAATATCTTGATAATCAGACAGGCGATCGGCTTGTAAAAGTCATGGGGTTCCTGACTGACCTAAAGGTTTATAATTATCATTGCATCATGAGCTAAATCCAGAATTTTGTTTCAGAATCTGAGACAAAGTTACCGGATCCCTTTAAGGAAAAGAAAAAGATCGACATTTGAGGATACTGCAGGAGGGAGAGAAGGGGGGGGGGGTTCTATTTTGAAAAGCAAGGGAGTTTGATGGCTTATCAGTTAAAAGGGCTTACAGGTGACATGAAACATGAATACCAGTAAAAGAAGCAGGGGACGGAAAGAGAGAGAAAAAGAAGAGGGACAGAGACAGAGAATGACAGAGAGAGAGAGAGAGTGAGAGAGAGAGCATGTAATTTAGAATCAAAGGACAGGTTTAATGGCTTATCAATGCCATCCAAGTGATATAACATAATTATCATCATCGAAAATATAGTGGGAGAGGGCAGTTTTAATTGTATATCAATGACACAGATATTACGTAGTATTCGAACTGATGGGAAGGAACAAGAAATTGAGAAATATGGATAAAGATAGAGATATAGTAATGGCTTATCAATGACTTACGAATGTACATGTAATATTCGAACACCAATGAGACCAAAAGAGAAAGTAAGATGTATTGAGAGAGAGAGAGAGAGAGAGAGAGAGAGAGAGAGAGAAAGAGAGAGAGAGAGAGAGAGAGAGGGGAGAGACAGAGACAGAGAGACAGAGAGAGATGGGAAAGAGAGAGAGAGAGAGAGAGAGAGAGAGAGAGAAAGAGAGAGAGAGAAAGAGAGAGAGAGGGGAGAGAGAGTGAAAGAGAGAGAGAGAGAGAGAGAGAGAGAGGGGAGAGACAGAGACAGAGACAGAGAGACAGAGAGAGAGATGGGAAAGAGAGAGAGGGAGAGAGAAAGAGCGAAAGAGATAGGGAGAGAGAGAGGGGGGAGGGGCCGGAGGGGTGTGGGGAAGGAGCAAATTTGTCAATGGGGTATAATGATAATTATAAGAAAGAAATACAAAAAAATGAGAAGAAGAAATAAAAGGAGATGATGATAAAGATGAAGAAGAAATATTTGAAGGGTTGTTTATCTCACTGAGATGACATTTTAAAATAGTGCTCTTGTTTACTTTTCCGTTTCTTACCATATTTCTTTTTTTGCTCATCGTATTTTTTTTCTTCAGAATTATGTTCCCCTCCTGAATTCGCCTCTGAAATGACCGCACATTGTTAACATTCTAAGAATAGAGTAGAGACAGACAGACAAAGTATAATCGCCTTTAATTTGCTGCTTCGTGATGCAGAAAATGCATTACACAAATACTGCATTTATCTTTATATGAATAGCAATTCAAAGAGAAAGAAAGTACTAAGATTCTTTTTTTGTTGTTAGCACTTTATAATCAATCACGCTTTATACAAATAAAAAATACATTGTTACATCACGAAAAAAATAAAGTTGGACACCGCTAAGGCAAACACTAAAAGATAATGACTTAAGTTGAAGATAGGAAGACAAAGAAATGTATAAAAATACATCATCCTGATAGCTTTTTGTAGAAGAAAAATGCGATAGGATTGTTTCAAATAGAAAACAAAATATTCTCCAAAACGTCATATCAACCACGTTTTATAACAAATTATTGTTAGATAAACATGTATAACGCAGGTGAAATATAGTTGCCTATTGCCCACGTAAGAGCAATGTTAAAATGTATTAAAAAGAAAAAGAAATCCATACATTTTCTTGAAAACTTTGCTGTCAAAGAAAAGTACATTTAAACAAAGAAGCGGAAATATCTTCGGCTTGAAATCCGCCTCACACAGGAAAAGGATCAATACAATACAATCTTATCATTTATATGTAGTGTCTATTTTCTATAACGTAGTATTGTTATATCACAATGTAGTAAATAGGCCTATCGCCCATCGCAAGAAAAACACAGCTTTGAAGCCGAGAGGTTTGAAGACAGAGAGATGGAAATAGCTACAAACAATGCAATACATTTATGTGGGCGTAATACAGCGTTTGGTTTGATTTGAAGAGTATCTAATTAATAGGGGTGAATCCTTTATAAAAAATCGATTATTCGGAGACCGCACCAGTTTCTGTCGCCGTCTTATTATAAGAGGCAATTAAACGATCCCTCGTGTGCAATTTGTATGTGGAAGGTTTTCGCTTGGTTCGGCAATTAAAAAGTCACATGGGACACCAAAAATCAACCCATGGGCAATTTCAGTACCCTATTGTGTATCCTATGGAAATCATGTCTGGATGACGTAATGCCCCCATTGTCTTTTTCGCACGTTTCAAAAAGTGACGTACAAGGCTATATAATAATATATAAGGTCGATTTTCGAAAGAAGTTGCGAACGTGTATACATTTTAATTAATGGAGTATTCCCTTTGGAAGCGCAGTAACTGCAAGGAGTGCCATGAAGTGCAGAAAATGGTGTGTGGACAACGAACTTTTCAATTAACAGTAAAATATGCTAAGTACAAGTCCTATCCTAAGTCTAAGTAAAACTACGCCAGTGGACTATTTTAACTTTTATTGGCGGATCGAAAATGCACCATCCGAATTAAGACTAAGATAACCATAAGGAAATGTGAGTTGGTCGAGCGGTAAGTTCACTTGGTCAGCTCTCTGTCTTGGCATACAAACTGACTCAGGCATACCCCGGTTCAAAACTGAGTCACGTCTTTCGGATGGTAACGTTAAAGGTCGTGCTCAGACGAAAATAATCATATCTGATTGATGCACGTCAGTCTGTAAAAATACAATTACATACATACACATACCCACACACGCACGCGCGCACACACCTACACATCCTTACCTAAACGCACGCACACCAGACACCCTGCAGAACTGTAAAATACGTATTTTACAGATCTGTGACACACACTTCTCACCAGTGGTTCTGAGTCCAGTCGTTGCAGGAACACCGGGGATTCGGTAATTAAAATGCTAGAAAGTCAGCCAGCGATTGTGGTGGGGGCGTTGTATCACCCTTCTTTTCACTTTGATTTCCAATCTCTCTATCTATATTTCTTCTTCAGTCTTGTTCCACAGTTCGGGGAAGGGAAGTGTCGTATCACCTTTTTGTTCACCCCCCCCCCCCCCATCTGTCTCTTTTCCCTTTTTTAACCTTGTTTTGCAGTAATGAAGGGGGGGGGGGGGGGGGGTCATGCCCTTTGACTTAGGAGCTACATCACTGATACTCACCATTGATAATCACTGGGCCTCAGTTCAGCTACGTATTTTGTTATGCAATTGGTACTGATATGCTATGGATATTCAATGACACCCATGCCCTTGAAACAAAGGATGTCCTCACACAAGACTTGTCTGTGAAGGCCGATGCCGATTGCATCTCAATCCATTTTATGAAACGTACCCCTGGAAGAAAACAGAGCAATACTTTTAATAACAGCTGCGTACTTTTTTCATCATCAAAAAAGTCATTGAACTATTCATTGAATACATTCAGACTTTTTTGTTGTTGTAATATAATTATACGACACTTTATTTCGATTACACTCTTTGAAAATATAACATTTCCTACTCCTTCTCTCTCCCCCTAACAAAGTGATCATTTCGGCACACGCTTCTTAAATTTCGCCTTCTTCTCCGTCATCTTTCTCTCTCTCTCTCTCTCTCTCTCTCTCTCTCTCTCTCTCTCTCTCTCTTTCTCTCCCTTTCTCTCCCTTTCTCTTTCTCTATCTCCACCTCTCTGTTTCAATCTCGACCTCTCACCCAGAAATTTTGCATTCAACAATATATCGCCAATAATATTACCATTTCCCCGTAGTGGTGTAAATAATTGTGTTGACACTGGAGGCCTGAAGTCACTGAAATAAATCAAATTTCTAGAAAATTACTTCAAAACTTTTTTCAGGAGCGTGTGCGCCATTTTCTTTAAATTGACCTTATTTTGAAATGGATTCTCATTCTTCAGTCCCACTCATGAAAAATCAGATATAAGCATCCTTCAGTCGAACAAAAGGTTAAGTATATCGAGCGCACAGATACGGCTCGAAGGGGGGGGGGGGGGGAGCGGTGGGGTTGTAGGAAATGTGCCCATTAACTAAATGTCTGTCGTAAATTGCCATTTGGATATTGTTTTGTCATCGATTTTAAAGAAGTGGTGCTACTTCTTTCTCTTTGGGAATTTATGCTAAACTTTATGTCCAATTGGTACTGGTTTAAACTCTGCACCTAATTTTAAAAATTTAGATAAAAATTGAACTCGGACACCCTTCCCCCCCCCCCCTCCCCCACCCATTCAAAGTCTAGACGCCCTTTTGAGTGAATCACGTGACTACGCTATCAGCCGTTACAGTAATATTTTAGTAGTTATGGCACTATAATATAAGAATAAACAACAATGATATATTAGGAAATGATGAGCAAGAAACAAAATGTTCGATGTTTGTACTCGCAGATTGTTTTGGGGCTAGATTTTGGTACTTAGACCACGTAAGTTGATTTCAAGTGACTACTTGTTTCGGTGGTTTGAGAGCAAAATGGATTTGCACACGGTATTGATATTGTGATGGTGCATAGACAAATCAAATTTAACAAGCATTTTTAGTTGATATAGATTATTTGGATGAAATTTATATATATTTTTGACACATGAAACTCCATGATCGAGATGGTTTTCTTGAGAAGAATAGAAAGAAAGATTCATTTTGCAGCTGACTCACATTTGTAGCTAGCAATACAAAAATACTTAATAATAATAAGATATTTCTATACCGCAAATTGCATAATGCCTCTAAGCGGTTTGAAGCGGTTTGAAGCGACTCTAAATTATTTTCCTCGATACATCATATCAGAAACGCACGCTCAAAAGTGTCAGAATTAGATTAATCTCCAATACTGTATAAAATAAGGCACACGTATGATGTCCCTATATTTTGTCACCTACTGTGCTTATTATAAGGGTTAATTTAAAAATGAAATTACAATTCACGTAGGATATGAGGAAAGATTCGCTACACCATTTCATTCTACGCAGAAAAAATGTCCCACCCCCCTCCTCCTCAAAAAAGAAAAAATCAAAGAAATCCCTTTTGAGTGATGGCGGTTAATGGTGATATTCAAATAAACCAACAACTAGATATGGAAATGAAGCGATAGTCCCAATACATCTGGAACGTGTCGCTTAATAAACCTCACGGGGATTGACTGTAAAGCCTTGGAGATTGAAAAAAAACATTTCTCTCGCTTCTTCTTTAATGACCTCGAAATCAGCATCTATCATGCAGTTTTGTTGTTATGTCATTCCGTCGGGATTAATTTCGGAATGCGTGCGTTTCAGAAGACGACGTTACGCATTATTTTGGCCGAAGTGAAGATTGAAACTCGAGGGGTAGAAGTGAAACAAGGTGGAGTATATATTCTGCCAGTGAGAAGAGTTTCGCAATCCACTCTTTTTGTGACAGTGAGACGAGTTGATAATGATCATCGATTTCATCCTGGTGGAGTTTTGTTCTTTTAGACAGTATAGCGGAGAAGGTAAGCACTTTCTTATTATTACAATAGTTACAGTATCACAGATCAAAGGTTGTATACAGGGTTGGATTTAGCATTTTAGTGAAAATCTTTATCGCATGTTACGTATAGTGTAAGATCACATTAACGATTTTTTTAAAATTCAATATGCATGGAAAAATACTAAACAAAAGTACACGTTTGTCATCCCTTTTGACTAACATGGTTTTTACCCTGTCCCTCTCCGCACCCCTCTCCCTGTGTTTGTTTTCTTCTTCTTTGGGGCATTGTACATTATTATTCGTTTTGAAATTTCGAAACTTGGTTGTGTACCGAAAAATTATTTCATATGATAACATCAGTTATCAGGATTATCACCTGTAACTCAAGAAAAGTTTTGGTGTAAAATAAATTTAAAAATTTCACCTCCATAAATTTATTTTAAAAACTCGTCACTTGATAGAATCATTCAGAAAGAAAGCATTCTCCTCCTTATCTCTCCTTCTCTTGTGAAACCCCTCTCTTTCTCTCTCTCTCTCTCTCTCTCTCTCTCCCTCTCTCTCTCCCTTTTTCATTGACCCCTCTCTACTCTGCCCATCCCATTTCTACCCCCTCTGTTCCCATCTGCTGAAGGTGGTTCCAAATCAGACCTTGACTTAAAAAACAAAGTTCTGTATATCAATATCTTTTTCAAAACTCAGCTTTCTGATTGTAAGAAGACAACTGAACCAAATAATCCTTAAGCAGCATGAATTTTTTATTAGAGGTTAATGGATACCTCGAAAAGGGGTAGTTCTGACTAACAACAAGAGATGCCATCAGCGTTTCCATTAAAAAGACGATCCCAAGGATTTTTCAAATAAAAATCAATTTATGATACTGCCTTGAGAGTTGTACTGTCTCGAGTTTGGATTACGTAACTGCTCTGTTTCTTCCTTTCAGAAACTTACACACAATGCTATAGTGAGATCAATTATTAAGTCGATTTTTCGGAATTTTTTTTAATCGTGTATAAAAAGCATTTGTAAAATTGTACCGAGACGTGATCAAAGAAATGAAAAATTAGTTTAAAACAAATATATTGACTACTTTTGCATTTGTTGACACTTTGGTTGCAAGCCTGGCTACGCCTATGATTAGAGACCATAGGCCATAATGGTAAATATGTAGCCTTTCAAATAAATAAGGAGATACAAACTAGCTGATGAGGATAATTTTACTCGAAAAATTAACGTTGACATGAAATTTGTTATAAGTTTATGTTTAATAATAATAATAATAATCCGTTTTTTTTTATATAGCGCTCAATACACCGATCCAACGATGTGCCTAAGCGCTTTACAGATATTTATATTATTACCCCGGTCATCGGATTCAGGCTTACCCGCACACAATGTGTGCACATTTTCCACTCCCTGGAAAGCGTCATGATAAAACTATAATTTCTTAAAATTCCTTCACCATTTTTATCCAAGTGCAATAAAGTAGGCAAAATAGTACAGTGGTTATTAAATGTAGAGGTCCTGGAACCCGAAACTTTTGGTTCGAAACTCATACAGTGCGTTCACAACCTCAATAATCGCCTCGTCTCTCTGGTAATTTATAAAGACAGCTATTAGCAGATTTTGATGATGTTCCGTAAATCCTTCATAATGACAGGGGTGGCGAGGCGTCTTCCAAAGTTAGGGCACTGTGCCCCCTGCCCCCCCCCCCCCAGGAGCGCCTCCTTTGCATAATGTTAAAAAAAGGGAAATAGAATAGATGTATTGACTGCTATGAGAGGCATTGCTGTTTCTTTAGGCTCAAGGGAACGTTACATCCTGCGATATGACCCCGAGGCGTGGCGGCGCACCGAGGGGGTCATCACAAGATGTAACGTCCCCGAGAGCCAGTATAGAAACACCTATGCTTCGAATATTAAAGCAGTCCATATATCTTTTATAATTTATACCGAATTTACACAAAAAATTAAACAAAGAATTCTTACCTTATCCTTTTCTAGAGTAAAGAACTTGAGACATTATCTGTAAATCTTCGCTGGAAAGTTGCCTGAATGTTACGAATCGCACACACACTGCAATGTATTTTGTATCCGCGGTGGCTTTACTTTTTACACGTTTACCAATGGAGATCTCAGCAAAATGTACTCATGCGGCCCGTTACCCAGGGCAACGGGTTTCTTGACCAGTAGGCGGGCATGTGGCCATCTTTAAACAAACTATTGACCGGTAGGCGGACATGGCTACAATCACGACTCCGATTTAGACCAGTCAAATGACTATATTTATTCAACACACTAAAGAGAGATATATAACACTCAATATAAGCTGCGAACATGAATACATCCTCACATTATAGGGATAACGAATATATTGAATTATTGTTCTACATTGTCTTTGAACGTCTGTTCGCGATTCCCTTTCTTAATTCATGTACAATGCTTCCAGTTTTCAATATTATAATCATGCCCATCCTTGAAGACTTGGATTGTGTTTTCATATCATACCATCTCAAACTTCACTATTCTCAATGGTACTATAGCGTGGGTGCAGCCCATTGAAGGGGAAGGGCCTTTGGTGTCTTTGAATAGGGGTAGAGGAACTGAACTAGATATGAGGTTGAAATGCAAGAGAATAAATTGATTGAGTAATAGTGGAAATAGGATACGAAAAGAGTGTCGGAGGAATTCGTATCATCTTTGCCTCCAATTTTATTTACCCCCCCCCCCTCTTTCTCTAGCTTCTTCCTTTGACCCTTTTCTTTCACCATTAGGGCCCTACTTCCCCTCTCCTGGCTACGTCATTTTCTATTAACCTTTCAATGACAATGTCTTTTATCAGTATAGTGATGAAAGAGATGTCTCAAACCAGACGATGGGATATAAAAGATGATGATTTGCCATTAGACAGACGATTCTGCTATCCATCACGAGAGCCATCAAGAGACGAATCCGGGGTTGAAATGCAAGAGAATAATTATTGATTGAGTAATAGTGGAAATAGGATACGAAAAGAGTGTCGGAGGAATTCGTATCATCTTTGCCTCCAATTTTATTTACCCCCCCCCCCTCTTTCTCTAGCTTCTTCCTTTGACCCTTTTCTTTCACCATTAGGGCCCTACTTCCCCTCTCCTGGCTACGTCATTGTCTATTAACCTTTCAATGACAATGTCTTTTATCAGTATAGTGATGTAAGAGATGTCTCAAACCAGACGATGGGATATAAAAGATGATGATTTGCCATTAGACAGACGATTCTGCTATCCATCACGAGTGCCATCCGCTAAAACCGCGTTAGCAAAAAGAAAAATCTTTACATCGACACATTTTGACAGCCTGCTTTTTTCTACACCAGGGCCGTAATCAATAATAATGTAATAAAGCTATTGTTACTGAACAAATAATTCCATGACAATATAGCGACCCCGCATTCAACAAACACGTCTAGTACATCGATTTTGACTGTAACATTTGCTATTGTTGTTTGATTATATTCGGCAGGAAGTCAGAATTGGGTATTGAACATGATTTCTTCCCCGAGTAACAAAGATGACTTTCTTTCTTTGAATTATATATTGACATAGATGACATTACGAAAGACATGGGATAACTATTTGTTCTCTATACATTATGCTTCACTTTGCAGATAAGGGTTCCTATAGAAGCGGCTTGATGTACCAAGATGCGACGGAGCCTTTGAAGTTGCATAAATAATTTAAAGCAAGAAACACTGCCATCACCAACATATCCAAATACGGTATCGCTGTAATTCATATTTAAATTGTTGTCTATCATGACATGTCGTCTGAGCAACAGGATACCAAACAACTAGCTCTACAAATGAGACTTGGCGAATTACCGTACTGAACAGGTCAACTCATGCGCTGAGGAGATCCAAACTCTATAAATAAAGTGCAATATACGTGAAGCTCAAAGACAGGTGTCTTTATATTCCCCCTTTTTAATTGTTTTTAATTACCAAAGACCATTAGGGCCTTTCGGAAAACATTGTTGCAATAATCATAAACGGTCACATAATATATTGCAGCATTCCGTATTATTCAGTACAAAACTATGGCCGATTTTGAGACAACGACGTCGAACGTTCCTGATCTTGTATGGTCTTGGCAAACACTCGACTGGCAATGGTCACTCGTCGTTCAGCTCGTTGTCGCGATCGTCGGAATCCTCGGGAACCTATTGGTGGTCATCGTGATGTTCCAGCGTCGATCACAAAGTCGTAGCACAGACATCCTGATCCAGAGCCTAGCCGTGGCTGATATGTTGACGTCCTTTCTGCTTATTCCGATTCCCGACCTCAAGACCGCCCCTGACACTTGGTGGAGTGAAATATATTGCCGATTCATAGATTCCCAGCTTCTCATGTGGATCGCCATTACGGCTTCAACCTACACCTTGGTGACGGTCTCCGTAGACCGTTACTTTGCCATCGTCTACCCACTTGCCTTCAACCGTCTGGTAAGCAGAGGGCGTGTGGCCTTCTGTATCGTGCTGACATGGTTGGCAGCCTTCTTCATGTGTTTCCCAGGTGCTTTCGTCTTCAACATCGATAATTCAACTGGAAGCTGCAATCTCAACTTCAATTCTCCCCAAGCTCAGCTCGCATTTGGCGCCTATACCTTCGTGCTGCGACTCGTAGTTCCGATCTTGATCATGTTGGTCACCCAGACCCTGATCGCTCGGAATCTCTTTAACGAATCTAATCGTTTCGCGGACATCAAAGACGAAGGGGTGCGTTCTACTGGACTTCTCGCAGCTCGATCTCGAATCATCAAGATGATGCTCTTGGTGATCATCATATACGTGATCTGTTGGGCACCCAACCAAATAGCCTTCTTCGGGGTGACAATCGGCTTTATTCCTTTCACCTATATCAACAGCACCCTGCATCGCGCCCTCACCGTCCTGGCTTTCTTCAACTCCTGCATGAATCCTGTGGTCTACATCATGCTGAATCCACATTTTCGGGAAGCTATCAAGGATCTCTGCGTCGGAACTCGGTCACGACTCGGTCCTCTTTTCGAACAAAAGATAGAGGTCTCTGCAGATTCCCTGTCCTCAAATGCCACAAAGTTGCCATAGATAGCACGTTCATAGTGCCCTCTGTCATGATTAAATCTTTTACTTGACAATGTACAGGGGTGATAGTGAGCACTAAAACAAAAAAAGGGTTTGTTTTTCCCCTCAACCACGCCCACCTTGAGTAAAAAAAAAAGAAGAAGAAGAGGATTCGGGGGGGGGGGGGGAAATGGCATCTAACAACATCCCCCCTTTAGAGTAAGAAAAATTGGGAAATAATAGGGGGAAATAGGGAACAATAGATAAAATCGGGAAAAAATGGGGTAAAAAACAAAAATCGGGGAAGAAAAAAAATCAACAAAAAATAATAATCGGGAAACTGATTTAAATCGGGTTTTTATCAGGCCTGAATGTACCTCGTTTAGATTCGTTGTTGTAAGACATGTCAATGTTAATATGGGATTTATCATTATCTTATTGCAGTTATACATAAGTCTGCACAAGTACTTGCTCAACGCTGTTTAAAGGTTTGAAGTACTACGAGTGCAATGTATAGGTTTCCCCCCTTGCTGCATATATACAGTGCGTCCCAGAAAAAACGAAACTGAGAAGTATCGATGTTCTATCATAACTTAATCACAACTATAATTAATGAGTGATACATATTTGGAAAGCTTAGAGTCTCCTCTTTCACGTGATGCTACTCAGATGATGATGAAGATATTTCACGCATGAGTGATTAAAAGCAATTTGAAGGAAGGAAACCAAAAAGACATTTGGCGGGCGGTATCTGTATTTCGAAGAGAAATTCCCATTTCTAGAAAGTTGAGTTTCTGCCCTTTCATATGACACCTCAATCAGGAAAAAAGAGCGAGGAATAACAAAGTTCTGTTTGTTTAAAGTAGTGCTTGCATTTCCATAATTTTATTAAACGAATTCGTTTTCACTGGCTGCCTGCCGTATCAATAAACGAAATTAGCAAAAGACTTAACTCCGTTTCGTTGACAATCAGCCGTAGACGAGAGTCTTCATGCATGGCTGATTGTCAACGAAACGGAGTTAAGCAGGGGCGGATCTAGCTTTTTGCTAAGGGGGGGGGTTTGACCAAAATAATGACGATGCGGAGCATCGTCCACGAGCCGCGAAGCGGCGAGCCGATTTTTTGGGGGGGGTGTTTATTTGAACCCCGTAAGTGATGTTTTCCTGGCATCTATTAACACAATGGAGACCATAAAAAGCAGTGCATGATAACGTCTTTTTAAATCAAGTAACAGTTTAATACATAGTTATATCCAGAGTTATCATGTGTTTGGTTAAGTTACCAGATGAGTTGAATATCTTCTCACAATATTTGCACTTGAAAGGGTTTCTCTCCAGCGTGCGTTCTTTTTTCTTTCTTCTTTTCTTTCTGTTTTTCTTTTTTGTTCCTTTTTTTTTTTCTTTTTTGGGGCCGACCCCCCAACCCCCCCCCCCCCCCCCTGGATCCGCCACTGGTTAAGTCTTTTGTCAAATCTGCTTTTTGCTACGGAGGCACCCAGTGAAAACGAATTCGTTTGTTAAAATTATGAAAATGTAAGGGCTACTTTAAACAAACAGAACTTTGTTATTCCTCGCTCTTTTTTCCTGATTGAGGTGTCATATGAAAGGGCAGAAACTCAACTTTCTAGAAATGGGAATTTCTCTTCGAAATTCAGATACCGCCCGCCAAATGTCTTTTTGGTTTCCTTCCTTCAAATTGCTTTTAATCACTCATGCGTGAAATATCTTCATCATCATCTGAGTAGCATCACGTGAAAGAGGAGACTCTAAGCTTTCCAAATATGTATCACTCATTAATTATAGTTGTGATTAAGTTATGATAAAACATCGATACTTTTCGGTTTCGTTTTTTCTGGGACGCACTGTATAAATACACGTAAGCACTGGTACATAGTGTTGTTATGGTTTTTATCACTTAAATCAATGTTTAATCATGTATATGATCATGTATTTAAAAATCTAAAAGTTGTTACCCTTGTGAACATAAATTATCCATAACGTGCTAAAATCAAATCGGTAGAACTTTTCGTACTTACAAAGTACATTTTATTCAAAATGTACGGAGCTTCTGAAATTTCATGCTCGTTGTTTTTTAAGTCGCTCTACCGATTTTATGAGCCGTAAAAGCCTAAGATCAAGTAAAAGAAAGATAATCACTCTCAATTGAATTCAAGAATCCCATTGCAAAATGCCAATAATAATATTTTCCTGAAAAGTGGATTTATATAAGTCTTTACAATATGTATACATGCTATATATTCATTCTCATGTTTATGGACATCCCTAGTATCTAACTAATACGAATTTTCGTTCTGACTCGTCATCGTCTTTATCTACGGTTGTGAACGGTAGACATTGTAAACGTTGAATAATCCATTGATGAAATATTTATTGCACATATTCTGTAATCGGATTAACTTGTTATTTAAAAAAAAAAGTACATGTTATTCAAATGTACCGGCTCCTGAAATTGCCTGCTTTTTAAGTCGTTCCACCGACTTTATGAGCAGTTAAAAATCTAAGATCAAGTCAAATAAAAGATAATCACTCTCAATTGAATTCAAGAATCCCATTGCAGAATGTCAATAATAATATTTTCCTGAAAAGTGGATTTATATAGGTCTTAACAATATGAACATCTTATATATTTATTCTCATGTTTATGTACCTAAGTAATACGAATTTTCATTCTGATTTGTCATCACTATATACAGTTGTGAGCCGTAGATATTGTACACGTTGAATTATCTATTGATTAAATATTTATTGCACAAATTCTGTAAACGAATTAAATATTGCAAAGCATTCTTAATACTAAGTTGAATAAAACCCAACTTCTCATTCATGTTCGAGGCAAAGTTTCGTGAATCGGATTAAACTTTGTGGTTTTCAAGTTTTTGAATTTTGGAAAGGTTTCGGGCGGTTACAATAATTATTTTAAAAATACTAACTTGCCACAGCGAGGTGATTTTTTGGTAAAGTGAATGGGGATTCATGGGGATTCATGGGGAAGCAATAAAACGAGCTTAGAATGGTCCGATGACAAATTCTTTAGCAAATTTACTCTGACATGTTGTGCGGCCTTTGAAATCACAATGCATATATGTAATGCAAACTCCATTAGATTGAGTGTTTAGGCAATATTTATAAACCTCGAGTGGCTCTTTTTGTGGCCTCATCAATCACCCCTAAGGTCGCTTTTAGTCTTGACATTATTTTATTGAACTGGAACATCAGTGAATTGAAGACGGATTGATGAGTAAAAGAAAGTGAACAGAGACCTTTCACGTCTACTTTACCGTCTCTCTCTCTCTCCCTTCACCTCACCCCTCTCTCTTCCTCATCTCACTCCACCTCCTCTCCCTCGCACGGTCCCTCTCTTTCTCTATTTCTCTACATCCACCTCTCTCTCCTTATCCCTCTTTCTCTATCTCCATACCCCCTCTCTCTCTCCCTCCTTTCACCCCACCTATCTCTCTCTATTTCTCTACATCCATCCCTCTCTCTCTCTCTCCTTATCTCTCTTTCTCTATCTCTATAGACCCCTCTCTCCCTCTCCTTATCTCTATTTTTCTAACTCTATGCCCCCTCTCTCTCTCTCTTTCTAACATGCAAACACATGCTCTTTTTTTTTCTTCATCTCCTTCTCACTCATTATTTAACAAAATACTGATGAAGTAAGTGATGGTGCTTTACAAAAGTTAGAATCTCACTTTAATTCAGAGAAAGATTTAAAGTTGGTGAAAGTTTAATACAAAAATGTCAGCTTGTCAAAACTACTCTTACCTTTCTTTCGCTCACAATCATCAATTACTGTAATTGAACATTTTTAGCAACATTTTTAAACATAAACAAAAATGAATGTACAAGACTATACATGAGATATGTATTTCCTAAGAATGTGGATTGTATGAATTCAGCCAGAACAAAATTCAACTTGTAGGCAATATATACATTGAAGAATTACTTTCATGTTTTCAAATCTGATATCATAATTTGAATCCATAATTTGAAGACTAGGATAAATAATGAACAACGGGAAGAGATTGAATTGTACATGGTTCTTGTAAAAATTCTAAAAATATAGGAAAGTATCAAGCATTGTGATTATCATTTAGTATTCTTCTCCACGACAAATGCTTGTTTTAAACCCTTTCTGAGTCGAGTTCAACAGTCACATTATTAAACCTGACCAGTACATTGTTTCATGTTTAACATTTTCGATAGAATGCAGCCTATGCAGGCCTTTGAACCTCAAAACATTACACATAGTGATATGGTTTTAGTCTTATCCCATTTTGGGCATCTGTTATCCTGTTTGACATAAGCTTAGTTATCTCTCCGTAAATGTTTTTAAAACAAAGTGGCCCAAATACTCATAACAGTTTTTAAACATCTTTATGATTAAATGCAATCCAAAGTATGGATAGAAATTGCTCATAAAAAGAATAGCAAATAAAAACCCATATTATATTTTAGAAACTGTGTCGACATCCAAAAATGCGAGCCCAAATCATAATCAGATACAGTACATGTGCATAGCAAATTTCTACAATTTTCATGAACAAAAGAAGTGTAATTATCCTTGTAAAAAAATAAGTTACACTGCATAACGTGTACAGAGTGCAACACTATTCATAGTTCCTGAATTTACTGGAAAAGTGTAATTACCTCTGTACAAGTTGAGATACACAGACTAGTTCTACCGAATGAAAAAATACACATGAAAATTGAATGAGTTGAAGGATTAAGCTCACATAGAAAATTGCAATTTAAGTTTACAATAAGGCACTGGATGTAAAAATATAATGTATTTCCATAAGAGATTGAAATAATGGAAAAGAGATAGTTTGGGGTTGCAAGAAAGGACCAGTAGTTCCTACATCCCCACCTATTCAGGTTTAAAAAAGGCATATCTGTAGATAAAAGAATGGTGAAAATAATTGGTCTTAAAGTTGACAAAACTATTGAATAAAGTTGAGATTGGTTGGAAGTCATTAGACCATACACAAATTGGCAACGCTGTCCTCTACAAAACAGTGTAATCAAATGTGAGATTCTCTATTTTTTTATTTTGCACATTTATTGAACTAAAAAAAAAAAAAGATTTGCTTCTTGTACATGTATTGTATTTATTCAACTTCATTGATGTACATCAATATTCTGTTTGTAAAAATATTTATCATATAAATCAATTTACAATGTAATGTAACAAAACAATATTCTGTTTGTAAACATGTGTCTTTTTTGTTTTATTGTTCCCCATTCTGTTTTATTATGATTTTTTACCAATTGAAACTACATGTACTTCCAGGAAGCCCAACATTCAAATTTAGCCTATTGTCTTCATGGCGGACTGGTGAATATTAATAAGTCAGAATCAGGAGAGCTGAAGTACTTGTTTCCAGTTCATAATGACTGTGCCATGGACCAGTGATGGCCTGGTGGTAGAGTCGCTGACCGGCAAGCAGTAGATTGCAGGTATAAATCCTGCTGGTTCCATGTTTTTTTTCTCTCACTTGCCAAAATTTCTTTACAAATTATCTTTAAATTTTGTTTTGGAAAGGTGGATTTCTCTTGTAATAACCAATCAATAAAGATGATTTAATTTCCATTGTAAGAGCTTTGTCCTGTCTAATTGTCTGTCATGAAAAGTTTCTTACATTTATACTTGGCACAAGTCTGTAGGAGGTATGTCTATCCAAGAGGGCTTATCATTTTTTAATAGTAATCCTATTTTTTGCAATTACCAAACTAATAAACATCACATTTAGCTTCATTCTTGTGATTTACTCCGATAAGTGCAAGAAGAAAAGCTTTTTATTGTGTGTCTCTTTTCACCGCTATTTCTTGTGCATCACATGGCACATGTATGAGCTACACTAAACAAAACAAATTGTTTCTTTTATAGCTTCTTTTAAAGACAAAAGTCATGCAGCAGAATATGTACAAGAATTGATGTTAGTCCAAATTTGCTTCTCAATAAAATACTGCTTGGACAGATATACATTTAGAACAATAGCGTATGTATAAAAATACTTACATGGATTATCATCTTTTATCTGAAAATATTACATGTATTAAATCTGGTCAGTGTTCAATTATAAGGCACTGCTGATATAACAGTTCTGTTTAAAAACCGTTACTGTATGCCTGAACCTGAAGTACAACAAATATGAGTTATGCTACTGATCTGTTGAACAGCTGTTGATTCTGATATCAACATCTCCAAAGTTATCATCACAGACTATTAAACAAGAGTTATGGCTATAGCCATACGTGCACTACTATTTAATGCACCAAATGGATGATATTAAAAAAAGTTGCAAGCTTCTGTTACTTGGAAGGTCCCATGGGTGCCCTTAAAGCTCAGATAACATTGTTCCTGCATCATATTTAAAAGATGCTACTCCTGTCTCGTAAACGAGCTCATAAACTGTACATGAATGCTCTTGCCATTGATTACACCTGGAAAAGTCAATATTTTACTTCCTTAAACTCAGATTATTGGAAGCAAAATTGCAGCAGCACTGATAGTGGTGGCGGTGGTAGTGCTGAAGATGATGATGGTGGTGTTGGAGACGAGGTGATGGTGGTGGTAGCTGTAGAAATCTACATCTTTATCACTTTCACCTTTTGATATCAAATATTTCTTGCTTACAACTACAATGCATCACATAAAAATAACCTTTCCATATTTTCAGCATGAAAATATACAGCACATTAAAACAGTCTCCTTTTAGAAAAATGACTGGAAAACTAAGAATACTAGAAAAACCTGCAAAATTCAGGCAGAGTTATTCATAATTTTCCTGGAATGTTGAATTGAGGTCCGGATCAGTTCCTACTTCCCTGCTAAGATGTCCATCTCTCTTTCAATTCCTACATATTTCAGAGCATCTGTGGGTCCATATCTGTTTAAGAAAAGGATAAAAAAGATTCACATTATTCTTTATCCACTATGATTAAAAAAACTTAACATCGGGGAACTGCTTCCAAGTTTGAATAACAATCAGTCCTAATATTTCTTTTAAATGTAGGTGTAATAGGAAAGAAAATGAATTTCATGAAGCCTTCAATACTTTGACTACACTTAGCAAGTCATTATTATACACACTTAGCAAGTCATTATTATACACACCTCATTATTATCAATATTCTGTTTATAAACATATAAATCAATTTACAATGCAATGTAACAAATCAATATTCTGTTTGTAAACATATATATCATATAAATCAATTTACAATGTAATGTAACAAATCAATATTCTGTTTGTTAAAATGTGTCATGTGTCATTTTTTTACCAATTGAAACTACTACTCCCAGGATATCATCCATCATCACCATCGTCATATTCATCGTCATCCAAGACATCGCTGTATTCATCTATTGACTGTCACATCACCATCGCCACCCAGACCATCGCCAACGACTTCATCGCCATTATCATTTTTGATTAACCTTGATTTCAGTTTCTTACTCCCTTGAGACGATCCCGTTGATTACTGCATTGCTTATCGTAATTTACAGGAGATTAATTGCTTGTTTTATCCAGTGATCACTGTTATTTTCATGTTGATTATTGCTGTCTGAGAGAGTTGTTTAATCCCTTAATAGACATTTTATTATTATGTGTCTTTTTTGAGTGCCCGAATGATCAATTATACGAACCTTGATTATTTGTGTTGATTATCTATATTAAATTGTTGATATTAATTATATAACCTTATTGTTTGATAGTGTTGTTTTTTTTCCTTGTGAGATCATATGGTTAAAAGGTACAACCCCTTCATGAATATACATGAATTCCATTCTTTATTACCTACGGATATGTTTAGCACACTAACAAATTTCAAAGTTTTTGACTGAAGCATGCGATGTATGTTTACGTGCCCCTCCCATTTCATAGACGTAGGCTAGGTTACAGTGAAAAACACCCCTTCCTTGGATAGGACGTTAAATGGAGGCCCAGTGTAGAAGAGAGTCACCACCTTTGCACATTTAAAACACACTGCACTATTCGTATAAGAGTAGGGGAAACCCCAGTGTAGTGGTCCACCTGCACACGCCCAATCAGTTATATTGGAAGGAGAGACCCAAGGGTTACAGTGATTCAAATCACTTTTTGCCTCCCTTGCACAGGTGATGCCAAATACTTAAAGGGAAAGTCCACCCCAAAAATAAGTTTGTTTCGATAGAGGCAGAATAATAAGAAAATCAGGTGAGTGAAAGTTTGAGCAAATTCTGAATGAAAATAAGAAAGTTATGAATTATTGAAGTTGTGATCAATCAAATACAAATTGGCAACTCTGTGACTTATTATACGAGCTCTCCTTCATTTGCTTTGTGCATAATATTCCATAAAATCATGTTTTCTTCGTTATTGATGACGGAATATATATTTGTTCCTTGCAGGGGGAGTATAGAAACATATTTGCAATTATTATTTAGGGTACATGTATGGTTGAAATTTTTCTTGAGGGAAAATGAAAATTTTAGATTTTTTTAGTACTAAGCAAATGGAAGTTGAGCTCGCATTTTACGTCATAGAGTTGCCAATTTGTGTTTGATTGATCACAACTTAAAAAATCCTAACTTCCTTATTTTTAATCGGAATTTGCTCAAACTTTCACTGACTTGTTTCTCTCATTTTTCTACTCCTATTAAAACTAACTTAATTTCAGGGTGGACTTCCCCTTTAATACTACTAATAAGGGTATCGTTAACAAGTAAAAACTTCTTGGTACATAATTAACTAACCTGTAGTCAAAGAACAACTCTTCACCAGTTTGGATGTTTCTCTTGGCAAAGATTCCTATCCGATGATCTCCGTTCACCATCATCACTGCAGGATAAAAAAGTTTTAAAGAGAACTATAGCACCGGTTGGAGAGGATGGGTAGTAGGAGTGGCTTGACGTTTCAAACAGGTTGACTATCCATCGCCACTCCTAAGCCTACTGCATATCTACATCACCATACAAGCCAATACATTAGTTTAAATATCCAGAAAAAATACTCTTACTTTACTTTTCCATTAGGTCATACGGTCATCATCCATCAGGTTTATTTTTTAAAATCCATATCATGTGTTATATGGGAACACAAATATGCAATACAGCCAATCCTACCATTCTTAAAAACGACCCGACATGAGCTAATTCACTACCAATGGTTTAAAATTAACATACAAGTATGTGACATTTGACTCATTGTTTGGAAAATCCATTAAGTTTCTTGTTTTATAGGTCGTAACCACCTAAAGAAGCTTAGTTGTCTAAAACGTTTAATACAGTGGAACATTTAAAAAAAATTGATTCAAAATGGCTCGATTCAATAGAAAGATACCATAGCAGATAAGAATTTTACTTGGAAAAGAAATATGTTACAATGGACGAATAAACATTATGCTTTCTTCATAATAATTAGTATACCTGTTATTCTTAATATAGGATCTAGAGATTGTTTTAAAAAAAGAAGCCACATATGAGCTCACTAGTTTATGAGACTGAAATGATTTACCTTTGGCATAGCAGTTTGGCATGTTGGAATGGTTGGCAAAACGAATCTTGTTTCCTTTCCTGGTGGCATCCACAACAAAATCTGAGAGGAAAAAAAACACAAGGTCAAACAGCATTCTCCACATGCACTTGGTCAGTAGGAAGGAGGTATTAGGGTAGTAAATGGAACAATAGTGTCTGAAATTAGTACACTAAGTACACAAATAGTTTAAACTTTATTCCCATCTGCTGACATTAAGTCCACATTGGCAATAAGGTTTGTCATCATCTATCACTGTCATCATTCATGTATAAAATCTGTAATTTTGTATTGACATGCAAACAATTTTTTTCCTCCAATATTGGACAATAAAATAATTTGAATTGAATTTAATTGAATTGGCATCACTTTTTAGATCAGCACTGTAAATAATCACCACCATCATCCTCCTCCTCCTCCACCTCATCATTTTATTCACCATTGTCATCATTGGTATGATTGTAAACATTATCATCATCAGCAGCATCATCATAACCATCACCCCATCCCCTTCACATCATGTTCACCACCAAACGTGTCACCAATCAGCAGTATCCTCTTCTTAAACATCATGACAATTATCACCACCACCACCACCACCACCACCACCACCACCACCACCACCACCACCACCACCATCATCACCATCATCATCATCATCATCATCATCATCATACAGGAAGGTGTTCCAAAAGATCTGCCATTATCCAGGCTTTACAATACATACCATTGTTAAGATTGAAGAGGAAGCTACACATGTATTTATCATACACCTTGCCTCGTCTATCTGCCTCGTCTTGAGAGATAATCTAGTTACCAAATTAAGAAAGAACAACAAAATTAACAAAGATTGCCAATTTCAAGCCATCATTGCCTAGCAGTCACTTGATAATGCTGTGTTTGAGGCAAAAATGTGAAAATATGCTTAACTTGACTGAAGTCATATACTCAACAATGGGAGCTACCTGTAACTGAAATTATCAAATACATGTAGTCTACATACTAACTTTAAAAATATTCAAAAAAAAAAATATTCAAAAAAAATATTCAAAAAAAAATTGATTGAGAAATATACATGATTGGGTTATATGCATTTCACTTTATATGTGACTTAAATATACCGCTACTTTGAGCGGCAGAGGGAGACAGCGCATCAAATACATGGATACAAGTTCATTGGGCTGACTGGTAACAGGAGTAACATCACATTACAAAGAAACAGAGATAGAAGTAGATGGAAAGCCTTGATCACCAATGTCTGGAACAGACAAGGCACCTAGCAGGCAAGCAAGCAAACTTTGACATTGAATAATAATAATAGCTCACATTTATAATCCGCCTAATACTTTGCATATTATTACCCCGGTCATCAGATTCAGGCTTACCCGCACACAATGGATGCACATTCTCTACTCCCTGGGGAGCATTCCGGCCAGTCGCCATTTTACAAGTGCCACTTGTTCATTCAACCACATTAATTTTCGCATCCTACCCGGTACCAATTTAACACCTGGGTGGAGAGTGGCAAATGTAGATTAACGTCTTGCCAAAGGACATTAGTGCCGTGTCAGGATAGAACCACAACCTTCAAATTTCAAGTCAAGTGCCTAAACCTCTCGACTATGACACTTCATTGAAGGCACTTACCTCTCCACAGTACTCCGAGATGAACTCGTTCTTCATCACAGGGACGGTGATGTAGATGCCCCACCCGGCAACATCTGATGGAGCCAGAAGCAGGTGCTGGAATCAAGACAACAAGATGGAGTAGTAGTTATATAAATATTTCACATATCTACAGCTAAAACAACTGAAGTTTTCATACCCCTTGTAAATTTGATTTTGTGTGTGTTTTTTTAAACTCAGGATTGAAAGTTGGACTAGTTGAATATGGACCTTTGTTGAATTTGTACGAAAACTTTCATATCTAGCATTCTAAAGAAACTTAAATCGGGACAAATCAATAATTCATATACTTCAAAAATTAATAAATTTGGTAAGGGTATGAATAATTTAGATGTTAACTGTATAAACTGTACAAGACGTTCATTTCTAAATTTTAATAATACATATGTCTAGGTAATTATATCATATCTTGATTCAGTTTTCCCATAAAACCAGCACTTCAAGATGCAATGATTACTCACTGGACAGACCAAAAGAAACCTTGCCTGCCAAAATACAAGGCCAAAACATATTTCAATCATTCACCTGTCCAGGGGGGTGTTTCACAAAGATACTAAGTTGAACTTATCTCTAAGTTGGACTTAAATATTATGGAGAGCCATTTGTAGCCTTTTAATGAAATATATTCAAAAGCAAAAAATCAAGTATTTTAGACTTTTAATAAATTCCACATCAAGAACATGAAATCTCCTTGATAATATAAAATATGAATGATTTGAATAAACATTTTATGCCTTTTAAAATAACTTTTACAAAATATTTTTAAAGATGCTTAAACACTAAACAGCTTTCCATATTTGTTAAGTCCAACTTAGAGATAAGTTCAACTTAGGATCTTTGTGAAACACCCCCCTGGAGTTGCTTCTTACCCGTTTCCATCCTCGTTGGAGACTGACGTTCTTACAGGATATACTCTCACTGGTACTCTTGTCCGTAAATACACCCGCTAGAAAAAAAGTAAAACGAATAGAAGACCAAGTTATTTCTAAAATCTTATGAAGTGACCCTCTCACTCTTTAATCTGTTATCAATCATGCTATGTGTAATTTTACTTTAATATCTATGTCTATGTCAACGTCTATGTATGTTCAGCACTTATGTATTTTGATTATTACTGTTTTAGTTCTTTATATATTTATTTTTATTGCTCGTAAAAGATCCTATGTAACATTTTCATCTATTTAACTTGGACGAATAAAATTTAATTGAATTGAATTGACTCTGGAACATGGACACATGGCAAACTAATAACACACATCCTACTCCCTTCTGTACTGTGGGAGATAAGAACTTGCCCAATGTACATTTTCAACTGTAAATTTGGCCTAGATACACGTTTTTCTTTATGTAAAGAGAAAGGGTTGCAGACACTGCGAAGGTTGTTCCATGGCTGTTATCTGAAGCCAAATCTTTCAATAAAACATAGAACTACACTGTAAAACCTTGTTGGCTCTTGAATATTTCATTTTATTTCATGCACCTAGTGCTGCAGAAGGAGTCAAACGAAGAGCTTTAAAGGGAAATCCACCCTTAAATTAAGTTTATTTAATAGAAGCAGAAAAATTAAAGAAAAAGAACAGTGAAAGTTTGAGAAGAAAAAAAAATTATTACAAATATGAAAATGAAAATTTTTGAAGGTGCAGGTGTTAAAATAAGGGGTTTAAAGAAATCACGTAACAATAACAAAACAAACACAAAATCTCAAGATAAACACTGATAACATACTTGCTCCACAAGTCTGGCATAGATCAGGATCGCATTCTCTCACAGCGAGGTAGCATGGACACTGCTTGGTGTTACACTGAGCCTTACAACGACAGCCAGGGAAACGATTCTGACCTGAAAGAATTGGCAACACAAGATAATAATATTGAATAATAAGATCAATTTATACAGCACAGCTACTATTTAAATATATTCTACTGCGAGGTGATGAAAACAAACTCCCAACACTGCTCCTTTACAGACACACAATACAACAACAAAAAAACATTCAAGATAGCTGTGATTAAGATTTTGAGACCTAAAATGAAAGAATGTTTATTATCTTCTTGAGCAATTATTAAGCAGATGAAAATGTCATTTGTGTGCATATGTCTGTATATCAGAGATTTACAATGCCAAATATATTTGTCAAGTAGTTCAAAATAAATTAAGGCACAGCTGAAAGTACTTCCACTTTTGTTTTATTACAAAAGTAAAATGATTCTTTCTACAGTTTTCAAGAAGAAATGCTATTCAAGAGGAACAGAAACGTGAGCTTTATAGACAGTTGGTCTTTCTAAACAGAGGTTCACTTTAATATGCAGTGGAATGTACAGTCAAATTACGTTAAACATAAATGGGTCTAAAAGATTTACCAGTAGACACAATGCTAGGTATCATTTCAAATTCTGAATGATGAAGTATGTCAACTTCGATGAGATCAAATTTGCATACAAGTACACATGACTGTTCTGATTTAAAAAAGGTAAATCTACTCTGGATTGAACTTACATTCAGGGCTGCACTGACAGAACTTTTCACAGAAGTTTTGAAGCATGATACAAGTACAATCAGCATCGCACGGTTTGCCTGGGTGATCACAAGGCTGATAGTTGTAGACGTGAGTTGAAGAATTGTCTGCAATAAAGAAGAAAAAAATAGTAATCAAAATTAATTTTCAAAGAATGTGCAAGATAGGAATTATTAATTATTTTTATTCTTAATATTTCATATTTCTTTACAACTTGCATAATGGGAATGAACTCCTTTTTTAAAAACTTTTCGTCCAATTAAGATTATATATATATATATATAGAACTGTAAAAAACCATCGGTAAAAAGTTGAAAGTAATCTCACCTTTCTTTAGCTGAATCTTCCTACAATGCATAGACCACAACCTAAAGGGAAAACATATCAATTATCATTTTAAATACAATTTCAGTTTTATCATTTCTTTTGCATTTTATGAAACAAAACACAAGATGAATACATAAGAGATACATTTATAACAGACTTTAGAAGAGAATAGACAACTTTAGAATAGTAAAGCAATCAATTACATATTACGCAAAAGACAAGATATGATAGGTATGATTATCCTCAATCAGTTCTGGAAAACAAATTTTAACCAATTAACTTCACATCAATTTTTTAAAATTAAAATGATCAACTTTACTACGGTCTGTTTAAAAATAAATTGACAGTATTCCTGAAAAAATCACAAATCTTTAGAAATGTTTTCAGACCATATTTAATCAATATAAAAATTTTCAACTTACTTCTGTTTTCTCTTCTTCTTCCTCGGTGGTGTGTTGTGCTCTGGTGAGAGCTCCATAGCTTCACCTTCTTTTGCTGAAAATTCTGCCACCTACAGAATTAACAATTTATGATTAAAATCATTGTTATTATTAATATTATTATCATAATCATTACCTACTTAACATGACCTGTGCCTGGAAGGGGTAAATTAAACTATCTGACTCTCTGGTCTCTTTTCCGGGTAACACTGACTGGGATGTACAGGAGTACTAGTATCATTAATAATTTCTCACTTCCACACTTGTTAAAAAAATTGCAGAACGCTCCTACCAAGAAAGGGTGTGAAGTTCTTTATCTACTTAATGTCTTAGGGGGGAGAGGGGTCTGTTTTCCAATGTAAGGTAGCTTAAATGCAAAAATGTGCTTAGCTTAGTTGAACAAAAGTTACTTTAATCGGCTCGGTACAGTTTCTGAGGACATTTATATTTGGATAAGGGAACACTTCCCTGACTGGATGCAGATTAAAAATCAAATTGGTATGACTATGGAACAGGGAAGAGGGGGGGGGGGGGGGGGGGGTGGTATGATTATTAGACCTGATGGACCTGGATGGTAGACGAACTGGTTGTAGACCAAAAGGTAATAAACCTTTAACTGGTACCCCCTTCCCCGCCCCCAAATCAAGGATTAATTTCTAATGAAGATAACAAGTGACGACATGAATTAGAACCAACCACGTCACATACAAGGATGACAAACCTGAATGCAAGTCTTTGTCCTGAGTAACCTTGCCATGGCACAGTAGTTGTTGTAGTAGACGTTTCTCAAGACTCGGAAGAGCGAGGATTCCCTTCCGTTCCATTCGTCCGATGTAACCAGGTTGGTCTCTGCTGGCAAGCTGTCATTACTGCTACTCTCAGGTTCTACATCAATTACAATACCAAAGATGGGACTTTATCAATTTACGATTGAAAGGTAGTATCAAAGATAAAGTTGAGTTCTGGTCATGCGATTGCATAATGAAATCGATCAGAAAAGGTTGATCATCTAGCATATATTAGTATTGGGTGTGTAGTGCAAGGTTCTGCAATCATCAAAATGATAAGAAATTTGGCCCAGTCTTGGTAAAGTTACAAGCACTGTACACAGAAAGATGTATATGAGACTGTTACATGCCATATTTAGAATATTAGGGCATTTGAGGAGGTATGCTTTTTAGGGAACATTTTTTATCTGAGGTTCTTCCACACTTGCATAATATAATAATAACGCTAACATATTATTTTTCACCTCTTCCCAGAACTCAACCTTCTCTTTAAGTGCCGGTACTGATACAAGGTACAGCTGCATTTAGAATCCGACAAATTTACCCCAAACTCGGGTACCACAAACAGTGATATTTACAGAGTATATTTACAAAAAATAATGATAAGCAGCAAAAGAAGAGAACAATGAACTGGTCAGGCTCACCAATGAGTATATAGTCCCACATGTATTTAACTGTGCAGTAGATTTTTGGTAATTAAAGCAAGTTATTATTTGGTAAAAAATGGGGTATTAACAGTTGAAGATCCCCTGGGACGGATATGTACAATATAAATGTAGCTATCATTATTATCATCATTCATTCATCCATCCATTCATTGATCCATTCATTGACCCATTCATCCACCCACCCACCTTGTAGAGGTGTCGTGGTCGAGTGGATATGTCACCTGACCGTGGATCACGAGGTCCGTGGTTCAAGTCCCACCACGGCACTAATGTCCTTTGGCAAGACACTGATCTACATTTGCCACTCTCCACCCAGGTGTTAAATGGGTACCCAGTAGGATGCTAAAGTAAAGTAAGTAAAGTAAGTAAGCATGCACTTGTAAAAATGACGCCTGGCTGGAATGCTCCCCAGGGAGTGGAGAATGTGCTTACATTGTGTGCGGGTAAGCGTGAATCCGATGACCGGGGTAATAATATATATCTGTAAAGCGCTTTGAGAGGGCTTGCAGTCCTGAAAAGCTCTACATAAGAACAAACTATTATTATTATTATTATACATTAATTTGTCCTCCCATAATTTCTATTATCTATCAATCCTTCCAATTTATTTATTGAGCTATTATTTGAACACCTACCAATGAATGGTTTATCGAACGGCTGGAAATCTGGGTCCAACTCCCCGAGGAATTTGGTCGGAGTGCTCGTGTTAGAGCGCCCTCCCCCTAGCTTCTTGTAGCCAGGTCGGAACGGAGATCCCTTGTTCTTGTCCGCGGCTGGAGGGGGAAGCTCTGGAATGCTGTACTCTTGCTACATGAAAACAACAATTGATCAAAAACTTGTAGAAATTGTACCAATAGGTCAGTTGGATGGTGTACATATGGAAATTAAAACATGAGTACTTTCCTTAAATGGAAAACTTAAAAAATTGAAAATGAGATCTTCCGACATCTATAGTAATTTACAGGGAAAAATTAACAATGATATTATATTTAAATGCAGTATATTTTTTTATACTTCCAAAATTTGTGCATTCTTCATTATATCTTGTGTAAGCCATGTAATATATTCGTGCATAACAGCTAATGTAATTGTGGGGAAATCAATGTCACGATATAGCCAAGATTCAGAGAATTGCTCCCCCCCCCCCCCACCTCTTTTTTCAACTATGATTTTCATTTATGATTTTTTTGTTGTATTTAAAGCATTAGAATTTTTCATTTAATGTGCATTTCAAACCAATTTCCAACCACGTTTTGTCCAGCTAAGAAAGCAACAGGTTACAATCCACTACCCATCTTCAAAATAAACAGATCTATTGTTTTGTGTTACTAAAGTACGGGAGCCTATTCACATACAAGCTATGCTTTTAATTTAGGCTCCCCACATTTTACATTGTTTTACCTTGCCTATCATATCTATATATTTCGAAACTTTATACCTATTTTCCGTATATTATACTTGATTTTAAATCTTTAATTTATTGGTGCATAATCTACGCCTATATGCTTGTATAAAAAATGAATAAAAATAATTAAATGTTTTTTTATGTAAATGTGGAACAAATTAACTTCAAACTTCAAAACATCATGTGAACTTGATCAGCAACAAGAATGATTGTTGAAAACCGTTTTGGAACTAGAAGAATTATCTCTAGGAAAGCGAAAAGGTCTCATTTTGATAAAAAGCCTACCTTATGCATGAAGCAGCTGGGGCCACACGGCTCGGTTCCGATACGGAATTCTTTATTCTTCGGCTTGGTCTGACTCGGGGTTGGATGGTATGCTGAGGATTTAAAGAAAAATAAATTAAGAATTAAAAAGTTAGGAGAATAATAGGAGAGGGACAGAGAAAGAGAGGGAGATAAAGAGTGAGAGTAGAAAAGAAGAGAGAGAGAGACACACACACACACAGAGGGTAATGCGATAAAGAAATAGTTTAAAAGTGTGGATTTAAGTAGAAAATGATAGGGGAAATGAAGGGCAATGAATTTGAGGGGGGGGGGGGTGGGGGAACACTGGTATACAGATTATCCATTTGAGATTAGTTAGAGTTCGTTACACAGACATATGACATATTGTGTGTGTGTGGCTTTTGACTTTTGATTATATGAACCTTTAATTAACGGCCCTTTCCTCTATAATCATAAATGCCAAAGAATGGACTGTAGAAACCTTCCATGCCATGAAAAATCTATGAATCTTTTTACAAAAAGGAGTTTTTACAGCAGCAAGACCTTTTTGTGCATTTCACAGTTTGTGTGTAATCCTAATCTTTTTGCCACAACATGGAAAGTATCATAAATCCGGACCACTGGCAAAATCTCATGGTTCAGGGGGTGTTTCACAAAGAGCCTAAGTTGAACTTATCTCTAAGCTGGACTTAACAATTATGGAAAGCTGTTATCATCTTTGAAAATACTTTGTTAAAGTTATTTTAAAAGGCATAAAATGTTGATTGAAATCATTCTCATTTTCTAATATCAAGGAGATTTCATGTTATTGATGTGGAATTTATGAAAAGTCTGAAATCATTAAATTTTCACTTTTGAATATATTCTATCTTAAGGCTGCAAATGGCTCTCCATAATCTTTAAGTCCAACTTAGTGTTGAGTTCAACTTAGGTTCTACGACAGATAAAAATATATTTCACATCCAATGAAACTCACGATGGAGAAAGCAGTCATATTTGTAGCAGCGTCGGCAGAAGAGAGTGTGGAAGGAATGCATAGTCTCGTCTCTAGGCACTGATTTGGCGTTTGGACCGTCAATGTTAGGGGTACACTCCGGAGGTAGGATGTTAGGATCCTGTTTCTCAGTCAGCTCCCGGTATCTGGACAAGAAAAACAAGCAAAACAAAGATAATGGTATATCTAAAGATCTGACTGTGTGCGTGGGTGTCTTTATTCCTCAACAGGGTATGGATCTTGGTACAGAATTTTTGAAAGGTCATCATTCACCATTCAGGTACTGGGTACTGGGTCTTAAAATAAGGAACCTGAAGAAGATGATTGTTCTGGGATCTGAGAGCACAGGAGGGTGTGTAGGTATGAATGAGTTCAGACAGATAAGAAGGGGGAGAGTTAGAAAGAGACTTGTAGGTGAGAGGGAGGCTCTTAAAGTGAATCCGCTTGCTGATTGGGACCCAGTGAATGGTGGTGGTTATTTTACCTGACTGCTAAGAAAGCATAAATGCTTGTAAGTAAGCAACCAGACGGCCGACGGCTTTAGGTTCTCTCCGAGGGACCTGGTAATGAGGACTAATGCCTTACCAAAGGGCACTAGCGCATCGCCTTGGTTTCGAACCCAGGTCACCGGTTACGAGACCTTTGCTCTACCGACTGAGCTATCGCGCCTCCCTGAGGTGGAGGTTATGGAGAAGAGATTTGGTAGAAGTGAGACCAGTTGCTCTCTCTGTGATGCATTTGTACACATGTATCAATTACCCAGGTAATTATGACCCCCCCCCCCCCAGTATTAGAAACCCTCAAAATACCCCCAGCATCATTAGGGTTCAACCATAAAGAAGTATTGTCAATAGATTCATAATGGTTAAAATTCACAACAATGTTACTATATGTCCACAAAGTGAGGTTTAATAGTCACATGTTTTTTTTTATCCGACTGAGGGATTGTTTTTAACTTAGAAAGGCAGAACATGTTTATTTCGTCTTTAATATTTGCCACTAATTATAAGTGTACATAGTACAGATATCCCTGCAAAGGTAGGTAATTCGTTCTCAGAATCCATGCGGTTTTCACCTGTCCCGTAGCCCAGAGTCACTACCCGCTACACGCAGGTAGATGTGACAGCAGGCCCAGAACTAGGTATGGCTCTCAAAAACAGCCAATACTTCAGACCCTTGCAAATTCATCACTGAATCATCCTACCAACATAAATAAAACAATTCTTGTTATTCATTCGTACAGAAATCGGGGAACATCAATGAATTCCATCATCTAATGATCAGAGGTGACCATATTAAAAACAGGGATAATATAAAGGACAACATTAATTTATTTGTTGACTGCACATTATACACCACAAGATTTTTGCAACCTGCAAGAATTGAGAATTTCTGTTACTGCATTTCTTAGGTGACCTACTTAATAAATCACAATAAGGACATGGAAATAATTGGGATTAACATGAACATTTTGATTCTGAAAAGTGACCTATATTGTTAAATAGGAAAAATAGACATATTACTATTCATTATTAAAATGCTTAAGATTGTTACAAATGATATACACAGCATGATAAGAGTAGAAAGAGTAAACAAAACTTTAAAAGACGTTTTTAGAAAGCAGTTTGTTAAACGAAACATGTATATCCTCAAATTGGCAACACATAATACAGTGAATATCTACTTAATTGTTTCCCCATGTACATGTTTGATTTATATATTGACATAGCTTCTACTTTAAAATAATGTATTCTTGGAAGATATAGCACTGAAAGACATACAACACTTGTTGCCAATTTGAAGGTCAGAGGATCCCTTCAGCCCTCACTTGATGGCTGAATTTCTTGAGGAACCTAACCCATTGCTTACTGGAACCGGGTTGTTTCTGTATTAAACCTATGGGAAAGAGAACAATTCAGTAGTTAATGGGTTTTAAAAAAACACACTGACCTCTCCTTGAGCTCTTCTATTGATCCTCTCTCAGGGAAGAAGCTGACGATGGCCTTGAAGATGATATCCTTAGGGAAATCAGATGCCACAGAATCTTCTTCCATCTTCAATTCAGGCTCTTTCATCTCTGGCTCTTTCAATTCCAGCTCTTTCAATTCCGGCGTCTTCAATTCCGGGTCTTTCACTTCCGGCATCTTCAATTCTGGCGCTTTTAATTCCGGCGCTTTCAATTCTGGCGCCTTCATTTCTGACTCTTTCACTTCCGCCATCTTCAGTTCTGGCGTCTTCAAGTCCGGTGTCTTCAATTCTTGCTCTTTTACTTCAGGCTCTTTCACTTCCGCTTCCTTCATCTCTGTCAAATCGGATACTGCTGATCAAACAGATGAAACATGATGATGATGATGACAAAACAACAGCAAACATAACAACAACTAAAACACAAGCACAACAACAACAACAAAATTAAGCACAACAACAATAACTATAATGAGTAGTGGAAATAGAAAAAGAAGAAAAAGAAGAAGAAGATGAAGAAGAAGAAGAAAAAAAAGAAGGAAGAAGGAGGAGGAAGAGACGACAAATAACAATAATATAAGCACTTACCAGTACCCTCTTCTTCTTTCTTGACCATCAACAGACTTTCACTGGCTGCCACACTCCTCACAAGCTCTACAAACACTTCATCATCAATGAAACCTCCCTCTGTAGGCAACAACAAAAAAGACAGAATAATATCAAATAACCAACAACAAAATGAGTATGGACGTATATAGAAAGCTCATCCTACATTATGTGAGCAACTACGAGCAGATAAGTGAAGAACTGTCAATATCAGTAAAACATGTTACATTTTCAAACTTTTAAGCATATTAGCTACAAAGTAGATTTGAGGAAGTTGAAGTGGTTGACTGATTATCTAATGGATTAACACCATCTTTAACTTTGCTCTAAGCATTGACATATATACTGAATATACATATACTGGACAATCATATATTTTTGCACTTGCTTGGTCTGGCTGGCAATCAATCATGCACACATTTTCTAATGTCCGGACAAACTTTCAATCCAGGAGAAAAGATGTAACCATGTCGAATTGTCAAAGACTTGAGAAAACCACACGCTAAGATAAGCCTATTGTTATTTTGACCAAATGTTTTTATCAATTTGTAAAAAGTCACATAATTCAGACTTCTGGCTGCGAGATGATTTTCAATAAAACAAACCATTTGTTTATTTATATGATCCACTGACTACTTGGGACGCACACTGTGATATATTGTGGAAGGCTCTTGACTCTCGTACCAGAGGTTCCCTGTTCAATCCTCGCTTGGTGATTACATTCTCGGACAAGGTGCTTTAACCCCCTTTGCCCCTCTCGACACAGGTGTTTAAAATGGGTACCTGGCAATATCGGATTTAAATTTGCAGGGGCCCTAATTAAGAGCAGAATTAATACTGAAAACACTACCCTTGCTATTAAGTAAGATCATATTATTATTTTCTATCATCACTTTACCTCGATCACCATGGACTTTTCCATCATAGTTCTTGATGAGTTCCTCAATGAACGTCTGCTCTTGTTCTAAAACTTCATCACCCATGTAAGGAATGTTGTGAAGAACAGTCTCATCTTCTACCTAAAATTGTTGGATGAAGCCAGGTAATAATATTAAACTTTAAATATGTAATAATGCACTGTATAATGTATAGTAGCAGCCCTATAGAAATTGATTTATAATCGTAATGACACTTACTATTTTGAACTTAATAAAACCCTTTGTTTCACACATTGAAAACTTGATTACATGAAGAATAAAATGTTCCAAGGAAATCAATTTCAATTAATTACCCTGATCAAGATTTCCCATGAAGGGAAGGGTGAGTTAGCATGTTGCCATTGGGAACCACGTAGTCCCAGTACTAAGCCTATGTAATTGAGAGAATTCAGTAGTCAATGGATAGGTCGTCAACTTACCATGAAGTTTTGTTGAAGTGGGGCCCAGGTATAGACACATGGCACTGAACTGACACCGTTGAGTGTGTGGAGAGAGGCAGTCTGTTTGTGCTTATTACTACCAACCTCTATGGTGCACTGAAATCAAAAATCAAATAAACAATAAATTGCAAGTGAAGTACAAGATGGCGGACACCCATACCAATTCAAAATTATTCTCTGATGGCTTGATATTGTGTTAGTATTTGCCCTTGTGAAGGACCTGTGCCAAAGTTTGTTTTCTTTTCGATGGCATTTTAATTTTTTGCCAACTGATTTCATTCACATATCAAATGCTCAATATTCATTCTCAAAGTCAATGTCAAGGTTGAGGTATGTACATGCACAAATTTCTCATACAAGATTAGTAACAACTAGAAAATTACTTGGATCCATGTAGTACCCGTATATAGGAAAGATCGGGCTATGAGTAACATGGTAACAACTTCTCCACAATCAATATTAAAGGTAAAGACCAGTTTTGGAAACGCCCCCTCCCTCTCAAAAAATGAAATGGAAGCTTTTATTACCAATCATGTAAAAGAATATGTTTTGACTAATACGTAATGATACAAATTTTGCTGAGAAACCGTCTACTAATGGATATATTTGGTAAAATGTTATATCTATTTGGACCTGATAGATATAATGCATGTGTCATGCATGTGTCATGCACGTGTCGCGTAGTCCCATATACATCTTTCCGTGTACAGTGCTTGTAACTTTACCTAGACTGGGCCAAATTTCTTATCACTTTGATGATTCCAGAACCTTGCAGTACACACCAATACTTATATGCTAGATGATCAACCTTTTCTGATCGATTCCACAACGTTTCTTTCACAATGCAATCGCATGACCAGAACTGGTCTTTATCTTTAACCAAATTCTTGTCTCCAGCTCTGGAACAAACACTAGACCTAAGTTATAAACCTAAACCTTACCCTCAAACCAACATAAAAACCAAATTGCAACACTACAATTACATTTCATTATGAAATAAAGTCCAGATCAATCGTCGGATCAATCGTCGGATCAACAGCCATCGGTGCGTAAGTCACAGCACCCTTTCTACCATACGATATGGCATACCTTTCTTGTAATGGGAAGTTGATCAAAGGAAGCAGCCGTGTGGATGGACTGGAAGGGACGCTCTAGATTCTTCCTCTCGTTCTCCTCAGTCCTATCTTCTATGCTCTTACGATTGGCAGACCATATCATCTGCAATCAAGAATACATTACTGGTACGTTATCAACTGTCCTCGTGATGGCCTGCCTCATCAAAAGAAAAGGGCACTAAGACACAAGTATTGGGTGCCTGAAAAGTGAAAATACACGATAAAATTCCTATGTTCATGTTTTCTTGTGGTGCACTTGAATTTATTTGGGCGTAGAAGGGAATACCATTTAAATGGTTTTTCCCTTACATCTAGGGTAGCTGGAATCCCTTCTAGTAAAAAAGAATCCTACATAATAAATGTCACACCCACGACCATGTCACTAAGTTTAAGTAAATGTGTTAGCCATATTCATCAAGTCAGATTGGAGTGTTGAAAAACATATGTTCTTCTTCCTCTTTTTCTTCTTCTTTCCCCATCTCTACCATTGTTTACCCCATTTGAAATTGATGTCAAACAGTCATCCCATTGAAACCCTTTCTCCTGCTAGATCCTTCTATCAGATCTCTCTCAGGTTTAAACTCATTATATTATCATAATCCTTCCTATAGTTAATCCCATAGCATACTGAGAGAGATAGTTGCAACACATACAGTATACAAACAAACACAAAGTCAATTTATGGCACATCAAATACATTGTACAATCTCAATGGAAAGGAACTATTTCAATGCTCCATGAACTTGACTTACATGTATGAATATTCACAAATTCTGGTGAATGTCAATCCCATCTTTCCCTAACCATTTTTTTTCCCTTTCTAGTCCAAAATTATGAGATTGTGAGTAAGGTACATATAATTAATTTCATCTTTAGTTCTTAACTGATTTTTACTCATCATATTTCATTTTTACCAAAATGACAGCTGATTTTTTATTTCCCCGCAATCTTTTTCCTCTAAAGTCAGTTAGAGCCAGAAGGGCTTTATAAAACATCAATTTAAAACATAAATATTTTCTTTCTGACTAGATATAAGCAGATGTTATTTACTATTGAAAGCCTCACCCTTATTTCTCCTGCTCTCTTGAAGCGTCTATTAGCCACCAAGCTCATGTACTCAGACTTCACTATCGACTTGAGATCCGTAAAGGTGTTCTTTTCACTCTTTTCGCTCACACTCCGCTCGCTCTTTGCAGGGCTGGAGGTCGCTGACCTTGTAGCGCTTGATGCCATTATGTCATTTGACCTTTCACCTCTATATAGCAAGTTGCCTAAATGTAACCTGAAATGAAAGGGACAAAAGAGTCGAGTAAGCTTCTTCTTCTTCTTAGTTGATCCCTCCACTATTCAAATAAAGTATATGATTAAATCTGACCGGTTAGGAGCTTTGGATAGCATTAGAACGAAAGGCATCAATTTTGTATAGAAAAAAGAGCGATAGTAGATGTAGGCTATTATGAATTTTGGAAGGCAGGCATGGATGAAAGAGTAACAGAGTAGCAGGGGAAAATTGCTGTGGGTCATCATCATCATACAGGTTTAAACAGATGGGATAATCCACGAGGCATTCCTTGACTTTGCTGATGAAATCCTGACGGAGATGGTCCAGGTTGGAGCAGACTCCAACAAAGTGCTCCACTGTCTCATCGTCGGTTTTACAAAGGGGGCATGTAAAGATTTCTTAAGCGTGAAGAGACGGCATAAGCAGTTTTATGAATGAAGTTGACTGCTTAAAAGGTTTATTCAGGGGCCTTTTAAAATATATTATGGGATGGGCTTTCAATTAGTTCAAAGAAAGAAAGAATAGAAAGAACTCGATAATGATCTCATGCCGATAGCAAATCTTTGTCGGCTGTTACGGTAGGATCGCACAGCTGCAGCACAGCTTAAATGCATGCATAGCTGAACGAGGCATAACGTCGTTAAGTAGGCCGAGGTGGTTGCGCGTGCGTAAAGTTAGCGACTGTAATTTCAGATCGTCATTAAATTCATGCAAATATTTACAATATGAATTGATAATGATCATTACGGTCGCTAACTTCACGATTACGTCACACACCCCCCCCCCCTCGGCCTACTGTCGGTATGCACTTGTATTGTTGTGCAGCAGTTTGGCGTGAAACCTGTGAGAAAGTGTACTATTCTAATGTCGTCGCTTTTAGGAAAAATACTCCAAAAGTCAAAACAGTCAAGAAAATTAAGACGAAACAGGCAAGAAAGATGACAAATTTTAAATCATGACTTTTTTATTTGAACAATTTTGGAAGATTTAGATATTTGGTGCGTTAGGTATCTCCACTCCACGCCGGAGTCACAGGTCCAAATCGTCACGGTTGTGAACAAGCGCCACTCAATTCGTAAATTTCTACGTGGTGCATGAACATAAATGTACATCATACTACATGATCATAACAGAACTACACAACGTAAAAATATAGCCATGGGACTGAACAAAGTCTGCATCTCGAATTTATTACAAATTTCCTATCCATTTTCAACATGTTATAAGGGAAACCATGCGAAATACCATGCATCTGTGGTTTCTATGAGCTAGAAATATGAAAAGTGGTGTATTATTAATATGTTTCTCACCTCGATGAGTTTCACGAAGAAAAAACAAAGAAGATCTCACACAGTCAACTCAAGTCAACGCGGGAAGATTGACCTGTATCGAACGTAGATGGGGTAACTTACTATCTTTTGCAGGGGGGGTGCAACTCCGCTTCTGCATCCGTCTAGCCATGAGGAGATTTTGGAGGGTCAAAAGTGCACACTGCTTCCATTTATCGTGTATTAGCCTATGAAGACGACAAATTTTTAGTGCACCAGCGAAATGGGGATTTTGGACTGCGCGCAGCGCGCAAAATATTTAAATTAAAATTTTGAATATTCATGAGCTCTTTTCCACTTATTAGCATATTATCGCAATGAAAAAAAGACAATGCGCATGCGTTACTATATCGACAGAATCCTAATTGGGCCGGATAAATGTAGAACAAATAAAAGGTCAGAGATGGGGAGGTGTGTGTGGGGGGGGGGGGAGACTTTTAAATGGTTGACTTAGTTGGGGCCACAAACTTCACTGTCACCAGGATGGAAAGTACATTTTAAAAAATTGAGTTCAGTTAAAAGGCAAAAATAATGACCCCATTTCACTCAATTCATTTTTTACCTCTTTTTTTTGTTCGTTTATTAACTTAAATATTTTTTAAATCAGACAAATTGCACTGATCATTTAGCCCACTTAACAAGTGATATTTTCATATTTTTAGTGTCCAATTCACGAATTATTCTCACCTCGACTTCAATGATCTTAATATTGTGCCCCATCCCCAATGAAATTTCAATTTTGTCTTGTTCTTTTCATTCTTGCATTCGTCGCCACCGATTTTTTTTTAAACCCCCCCCCCCAACAGTAACATTTTTAATACAGGGACCCCTTCTAATAGTGACATTTCCATAGGCTCTATTACCCCAATTACCTGCTTTCATCATTTCGGCATCGACTTATTCTTTATTTAACCCCCCCCCCCTCATCTTTATTGTAAACCATTTTTTATACTGCATTTATTCATTAGTCTTGCCCACTCTCTTGTTACATTTCCGCTTTCTCTCTTATTAGGAAAGATGGTTAAATCTATCTCGCTGATTCAAGATAAAAACAAACATCAAAAGGTCGAACACCATACTCAATTCTACACAAGACTGCATCAGCCCCCATCTCACCTCAGTCATACAGCATTATCATTACAGAGTGCCTACATCATCATAATCACCATCATCATCACATATATTTCACAAAATAAGAAAATGAAAAGAACAGAATTCAGCAGTATTAACTAATTTATTAACATTTATGAACTCATTTATCAACATATTTTGTTTCTACAAAGTCTTTTTAAATCCAACATGACATCAACAAAAGGATGAAAAATGGATGGGGGGGGGGGATGCTGTGTCTTGAATTCAAATCGTTCAGTTGTAAAAATTTACTGTAGATTTTGAAGAAAAAAATATTCAATAATACCAACATGCTATTTTATTATGTAAAGCACAGGTATATACTGAGTTTTATGAGTACTTTATCTAACATTGGACATTATTATTGTTGTTTTTACTACTACCTGTATTATCATTATTATTACTGCTATTATCATGATCATTGTCATTATTGTTACTATTTTTAATATTGTTATTATTATTAATATTAATTATATTAATACAGTCTTACTATTGAACTACATCACTTTATCCCCCCCCCCCCTTCAATTTACTATCCAGTTCAGCATATCCCTCATATTGTTGTCAGAACTTGACTTAAGATTAAAAATAAAAAAACTATGTTACATGTACACGCATTTAAAAGAACAAATGATTACTTTCATGATCCTCGATATATCTTCTTCTTCTTCTTCTGGTAATCTTCAAAAGGCGTTGTAGCCTATCACGAAGATGAACTAATACTAAAGATTACAAGTGGTGTGAGGAAGACAGATTGTTTCTAAGTGGGATAAGGAGAGTAGATGCCTCAGAAGTAGTCCCTGGCAGTTCTCTGGACTGTCAGCATGCACTATATTTGCTGGAAGTCAGTTCCATTAACTTTGGGATAGAGTGTTGGACAAATGCAAACTTGTCTACCTATGTCGCTTCTGGCTTGGTGCAACTGGAGGGTCATGTCATGGTACTTCCTGCTCGTGATTTGTTAAAGCCCGTCTGTACTAGTTTGGCCAGGGGGATAAGACCACCCTGCAAGGTCACTGACAGGTGGTTATCTCATCAAATCAGCTCTCAATTAATATAAGAAAAAGAGGATCATGGGGGACCAACAGGCACAGATTAGGCATTGTTTGCTATATAGAGGGCGCAAATAGCTATAAGTAGTGCGGTGGGAAAATTTTCAAGGAAGAGCAGAGAGACCATTGACTATCTTGCGCACCATTCCCAGTCTTCTTGCAGAGTGCCTTGTAGTTGTAGATATAGTAGGCAACTAAAAGGTGCTGATCATCTCAGTCAAACTGTTGCTTCTCTTGTGGTCCCCATTGTGAAGAAGCGTCCTGGACATCTGAGATGTTGTAGGGATCCCAGACACCGGAACAGTTCTTAAGATGAGGGTGGACTAGGGACTTGTACAAAAGAAGCCTGGGTATCACACCTTCTGGACAACCTGAATAATCAAAACAAAAAGAGAGAAATCAAATAAGATTAAAACTGCTGCATTATATTGGATTTTCAAAAATAGTACCTCCCCACTTTTTTTAGGTCTTGCATTTTAATTTTACTAAAAAATGATAAATGTATGTCTATCTGAGTTATAGGGCCTTTTTTAAAGAGAAGAGTAAAGGTTTAGATGTATTTCCAATTATTTTAAAAGTAATTTCCAATTTATTTTAAGTTATTATTTGCTAGACTTTTGTGAACAAAAGTTTGTTAGATATAATGTAATATTTAGGAAAAATGCCTTTGAGTGTGTCTTTTATATGCTGAGAGAAATAAACTGTAGCAACACCATAGTTTGTCACCTAAATAATACAGCTAGAGAATAAATGAGAATTACAAGATATAATGCAACACAAGATGACAGTTCCCCCAAATCTTTGTGTATAGTCCAAGTCGAGTGCGGTGTTCGCATGGGCTTAGATTATACAGCTTGAACATTTTCGAACTTCATACAAACATACCTTGCCAGAGTTCAACTTAGGTGTCTTGTTCCTGATTAGATCTACACCATAACATTTGATGATCAGGTCCTGGTGCTCTTTGTTGCACTTCTGTGATCATTATCTGCTTCTTTGTTCCATAGGATCTACAATTAAAAGAAAACAGAAACTTAGTAAGGTTCCTGCTAATACCAAATGCATGCATTAGTTATCAGTTTATAACTTTGTTCATGTCCTTTAGAGAAAGAAATATCCATATCATATGTAGGGTTGGATCCAGAATTCTCACCAACATAAAAGGGGTGGCATAAAATCCTGAAAATAAACCAATTATTTCAAACAAGGCACAATGACATAACTAAGAGCGAAATCAGGGGAAGTGGGGGGGGGGGGGCGGGAGGAGATACCTTTTTTGTTTTGTTTTTGTTGTTGTTGGTAGATCTAGCCTAGATCTACATTCAAACTAGTCTAAGCTGAATCTGGACCTGGATCACAATAATGACACATGCGCAGGACTAGTCTAGTAGTGGAGCAAAACGAGCCTAGACCCATGGCTATGGAAGTTTTTGCTAGGCTATGGCATAACACAAGCTATAGATCTAGATCTAATTGCCCATTTTTAATATTATTAGTAAACCCTACTAGGGGGCTTTAGACCTAGATCTAGACCCGTCCCTATGCCACATCTGAATAAGGGGGCACAGAATGATTGTGCACCCCCCCTCCATAACTTCCACATTTACCCACCTGACCTAGATCTAGATCTAAACCAGGCATTTATTGAGTCTTTTTTTTTTATTAGAATGCATTAGGCCTAGAGTCTAGGCCTAGAATCTAGCCCTAGATCTAGGCCTAGATCTAGTAGATGCGGGGTTAAATGCTGTTTATAATTATACTTAGTTAAGTGCTAGATCTAGACTAGACGGTAGACCTAGCCTAGGGCTAGGCTCTGCTTAGCCTTAGCCCGAATTTTTCTGTCTCTTTCGTTCGTTAGCCTCTGATTTGGGTAGGGTCGGCTAAAGAGGAGCCGACCCTTCCCAAATCAGAGGCTAACGAACGAAAGAGACAGAAAAATTCAGGCTAGACTATGCCATGTCACTAGCCTAGAGTTAGGCTTTACAGTAACACACTGTAAAGTTATGTAGTAGGAGTTGCCCCCACCCCCATATAAGCCTCCTACCACAAGAGGGCGCCATAGGTCTTCTCGCACTGGGACGACAAGCTCTTACAAGCTCCTAGCACTAGAGGGCGCCATTGGCCTTCCCGCGCAGGGGGGTGCAACTCCGCTTCTGCATCCGTCTAGCCATGGGGAGATTTTGGAGGGTCAAAAAGTGCGCGCTGCTTCCACTTATCGTGTATTAGCCTATGAAGACGACAAATTTTTAGTGCACCAGCGAAATGGGGATTTTGGACTGCGCGCAGCGCGCAAAATATTTAAATTAAAATTTTGAATATTCATGAGCTCTTTTCCACTTATTAGCATATTATCGCAATGAAAAAAAGACAATGCGCATGCGTTACTATATCGACAGAATCCTAATTGGGCCGGATAAATGTAGAACAAAGGTCAGAGTTGGGGAGGTGTGTGGGGAGAGGGGGGGGGGGGGGGGGAGACTTTTAAATGGTTGACTTAGTTGGGGCCACAAACTTCACTGTCACCAGGATGGAAAGTACATTTTAAAAAATTCAGTTCAGTTAAAAGGCAAAAATAATGACCCCATTTCACTCAATTCATTTTTTACCTCTTTTTTTGTTCGTTTATTAACTTAAATATTTTTTAAATCAGACAAATTGCACTGATCATTTAGCCCACTTAACAAGTGATATTTTCACATTTTTAGTGTCCAATTAATGAATCATTCTCACCTCGACTTCAATGATCTTCATATTGTGCCCCATCCCCAATGAAATTTCAATTTTGTCTCGTTCTTTTCATTCTTGCATTCGTCGCCACTGATTTTTTTTTAAATTCCCCCCCCCCCCCCAACAGTAACATTTTCAATACAGGGACCCCTTCTAATAGTGACATTTCCATAGGCTCTATTACCCCAATTACCTATGCTTTCATCATTTCGGCATCGACTTATTCTTTATTTAACCCCCCCCCCCTCATCTTTATTGTAAACCATTTTTTTATACTGCATTTATTCATTAGTCTTGCCCACTCTCTTGTTACATTTCCGCTTTCTCTCTCATTAGGAAAGATGGTTAAATCTATCTCGCTGATGCCAGATATAAACAAACATCAAAAGGTCGAACACCATACTCAATTCTACACAAGACTGCATCAGCCCCCATCTCACCTCAGTCATACAGCATTATCATTACAGAGGTAGTGCCTACATCATCATAATCACCAGCATCATCACATATATTTCACAAAATAAGAAAATGAAAAGAACAGAATTCAGCAGTATTAACTGATTTATTAACATTTATGAACTCATTTATCAACATATTTTGTTTCTATAAAGTCTTTTTAAATCCAACATGACATCAACAAAAGGATGGAAAATGGATGGGGGGGGGGGGATGCTGTCTCTTGAATTCAAATCTTTCAGTTGTAAAAATTTACTGTAGATTTTGAAGAAAAAAATATTCAATAATATCAACATGCTATTTTATTATGTAAAGCACAGGTATATACTAAGTTTTATGAGTACTTTATCTAACATTGGACATTATTATTGTTGTTTTTACTACTACCTGTATTATCATTATTATTACTGCTATTATCATGATCATTATCATTATTGTTACTATTTTTAATATTGTTATTATTATTAATATTAATTATATTAATACAGTCTTACTATTGAACTACATCATTTTATCCCCCCACCCCCTTCAATTTACTATCCAGTTCAGCATATCCCTCATATTGTTGTCAGAACTTGACTTAAGATTAAATATCAAAAAACTATGTTACATGTACACGCATTTAAAAGAACAAATGATTACTTTCATGATCCTCGATATATCTTCTTCTTCTTCTTCTGGTAATCTTCAAAAGGCGTTGTAGCCTATCACGAAGATGAACTAATACTAAAGATTACAAGTGGTGTGAGGAAGACAGATTGTTTCTAAGTGGGATAAGGAGAGTAGATGCCTCAGAAGTAGTCCCTGGCAGTTCTCTGGACTGTCAGCATGCACTATATTTGCTGGAAGTCAGTTCCATTAACTTTGGGACAGAGTGTTGGGCAAATGCAAACTTGTCTACCTATGTCGCTTCTGGCTTGGTGCAACTGGAAGGTCATGTCATGGTACTTCCTGCTCGTGATTTGTTAAAGCCCGTCTGTACTAGTTTGGCCAGGGGGATAAGACCACCCTGCAAGGTCACTGACAGGTGGTTATCTCATCAAATCAGCTCTCAATTAATATAAGAAAAAGAGGATCATGGGGGACCAACAGGCACAGATTATTAGGCATTGTTTGCTATATAGAAGGCGCAAATAGCTATAAGTAGTGCAGTAGGAAAATTTTCAAGGAAGAGCGGAGAGACCATTGACTATCTTGCGCACCATTCCCAGTCTTCTTGCAGAGTGCCTTGTAGTTGTAGATATAGTAGGCAACTAAAAGGTGCTGATCATCTCAGTCAAACTGCTGCTTCTCTTGTGGTCCCCATTGTGAAGAAGCGTCCTGGACATCTGAGATGTTGTAGGGATCCCAGACACCGGAACAGTTCTCAAGATGAGGGTGGACTAGGGACTTGTACAAAAGAAGCCTGGGTATCAAACCTTCTGGACAACCTGAATAATCAAAACAAAAAAAGAGAAATCAAATAAGATTAAAACTGCTGCATTATATTGGATTTTCAAAAATAGTACCTCCCCACTTTTTTTAGGTCTTGCATTTTAATTTTACTAAAAAATGATAAACGTATGTCTATCTGAGTGATAGGGGCTTTTTTAAAGAGAAGAGTAAAGGTTTAGATGTATTTCCAATTATTTTAAAAGTAATTTCCAATTTATTTTAAGTCATTATTTGCTAGACTTTTGTGAACAAAAGTTTGTTAGATATAATGTAATATTTAGGAAAAAATGCCTTTGAGTATGTCTTTTAATATGCTGAGAGAAATAAACTGTAGCAACACCATAGTTTGTCACCTAAATACAGCTAGAGAATAAATGAGAATTACAAGATATAATGCAACACAAGATGACAGTTCCCCAAATCTTTGTATATAGTCCAAGTCGAGTGCGATGTTCGCATGGGCTTAGATTATACAGCCTGAATATTTTCGAACTTCATACAAAAATACCTTGCCAGAGTTCAACTTAGGTGTCTTGTTCCTGATTAGATCTACACCATAACATTTGATGATCAGGTCCTGGTGCTCTTTGTTGCACTTCTGTGATCATTATCTGCTTCTTTGTTCCATAGGATCTACAATTAAAAGAAAACAGAAACTTAGTAAGGTTCCTGCTAGTATCAAATGCATGCATTAGTTATCAGTTTATAACTTTGTTCATGTCCTTTAGAGAAAGAAATATCCATGTCTATGTAGGGTTGGATCCAGAATTCTCACCAACATAAAAGGGGTGGCATAAAATCCTGAAAATAAACCAATTATTTCAAACAAGGCACAATGACATAACTAAGAGCGAAATCAGGGGAAGTGGGGGGGGGGGGGGGGAGATACCTTTTTTGTTTTGTTTTTGTTGTTGTTGGTAGATCTAGCCTAGATCTACATTCAAACTAGTCTAAGCTGAATCTGGACCTGGATCACAATAATGACACATGCGCAGGACTAGTCTAGTAGTGGAGCAAAACGAGCCTAGACCCATGGCTATGGAAGTCTTTGCTAGGCTATGGCATAACACAAGCTATAGATCTAGATCTAATTGCCCATTTTTGATATTATTAGTAGACCCTACTAGGGGGCTTTAGACCTAGATCTAGACCCGTCCCTAGAGGTCTATGCCACATCTGAATAAGGGGGCACAGAATGATTGTGCACCCCCCCCCCCTCCATAACTTCCACATTGTTGACCCACCTAAACCAGGCATTTATTTAGTCTTTTTTTTATTAGAATGCATTAGATCTAGGCCTAGAATCTAGCCCTAGATCTAGTAGATGCGGGGTTAAATGCTGTTTATACTTAGTTAAGTGCTAGATCTAGACTAGACGGTAGACCTAGCCTAGGCTCTGCTTAGCCTTAGCCCGAATTTTTCTGTCTCTTTCGTTCGTTAGCCTCTGATTTGGGTAGGGTCGGCTAAAGAGAGGAGCCGACCCTACCCAAATCAGAGGTTAACGAACGAAAGAGACAGAAACATTCAGGCTAGACTATGCTATGTATACTAGCCTAGAGGTCTAGGCTTTTAAGTAACACACTGTAAAGTTATAGCCACGCCAGCTCGGGAAACGCAGTCGCTTCTTGGTGGAGTGTTACAGCCGGCTAGCACCGGCGAATTGAAAATCATAAACCGCTCGACGAGATCTCGTCGGCTTGGACTAGCAATGAGCCATTTGCGCAGTCAACAACAGGTCCACATCTACGACCGATTACTATCGGTAATCAAGCTATGAACTGAACTTAAAATTATGAGATGTGCTCTAATGAAATAACCTACGGTAAAATCCTGATTGTTTCTAAAAATATTACCGTCGATGACTTATATTAGAGTTCATTCAATCAGTTAATATTCTTTGGTCAGAAGAAAGAAAAGAGGAGATGGGGTAGGGGGTTAACCGGGTAATACGTTGTGACAATGCGGAGAGCCCCTCACTGCAATGACGAACACATCACAATCATTTCAGAGACCTTCACACAAAATGGATCTTTACTTACTTTTCTTGATATCATAGGGTATCACTTCGATGTCAATGTTCGCCTGAAGATTTTCTGCTTCACTGAGATGTACTTGACAAACTTCTATTATAATAGAAATTCACTTAAAAGAAAAATGTTTCATTGTTCGTAATTGAATAACTTGAAAGTTGCAGTTCATACAACCGCCATTTTCGTGGTCAAATCGTAGGGAATTCTGGGAATGCAAAAAATGTTTTATGCATGACCTAATACATAAAACATTTTGTCGATGGCCAATCAACAAACAGTAGTTGGCGTATTTTTTACGTCATTGCTCATGAATATTCATTGACCCTCCAAAACCGTCGTTCAAATCGGACAAAACCCCCATAATGCATCCAATGCAAAACCTATGGAATGTCAAAGGTCACGATTTTAGTTGGCCCTCTAGTCCTCCTACGGAGGACATACTGTGTATGATCGAATCTCTTTGTTCCCGCGCTAGGACGACAGATTGAGAACTGACATAGACTGACTGGTACACGTTGAGATACACTCCGAGTAACTAGATTGGTAAGTGCAAGTTCTTTGTCTCATTTGTAGTATTTAAGACGTAATACATTGTAGCCTATAATCCATAGGTCAAGGCTACTTCATTGGCGCTGCGAGCATATTGCTTTCTTGCATTTGCGGTGATTTTTAAGACTTGTGATTTTTGCACAGCGAGCACGGCTGCCCTAAAGCATAGGTAAAACATATGCGGTCCGATGCGCTGGGCTAAGCTGCTCGCTGTGAATTTGATATAATCAGTAGATTAGATCCTAAGTTAAATTTCGAATTTTCGTCTTGGGCAGGGCGGGCTACTCTGCTTTGCCTATTTCGTAATTTTTGGTGTATAATTCTCTGTTGTTTCGTGTGGGTGTTTCGAGCCAGGCTGTAATATTAGCCGGTTTGGGACATTTTTGCTGTGATTTTTTTTGGTCGGTCGTCTGCTCTCGCAAGCTCCAAGTGTAGTTCCGTCACGGCTGTATGCGTGCCTGGGCTTTTTCACTGGGGGTTTGAGGGCAGTGCGAATCGAGTTTGCGTGTTTGAATTTTCTGTAGCGAGTGTTTGAACTTTGTTTGTGGTGTGGGGTGTCTGATTAGGCATCGTTTTGTGTTGAGCGGTTGTTTTGTACGTGAATTCGAGCCAGGCTGTAGTATTAGCCCGGTTTGAAACATTTTTTGAGTGCGTGCTATTTTGTTTGAGCGCGCAGGTTTTGGAGACTGCCGTTCGCGCCAAAAGCGTTTACCACACACTACAGCGTATTGGATTCGGCGGAGGGATATTTTTTAGTCCTTCTCCTCTCCATCGACGCCATTTTGTTTTCGGGCGTCTGCTGATCGCTGACGGGACCAGACCTGGTCTTACCTGTCGCCTTTAGGCCTATGCAGATTGTGGGATAGTTAAAGCTTTTGGGCGGTTGGAGTAGGATAAGTTTTTGATTTATTCTCCGTTGCTCTGTGTTTTGAAGCCTGTTTTGCCCGGATTTGGGAGCAGGTTGATTGTGTCATCACATTTGGAGTTTAGACCTGGATCTATTAGATCTAGGACCTAGACCTGCTTTTATAGTGGATAGCAGTATAGACCTAGGCTGTCTGTAATTATTTAGGTGCGCGAGTGTATGGTTTTTGTGCGTGTTGTGTGTGGACCCACCCACTCGTTGTAGTGCGGGAGTCCTTTCAAAAAAAAAAAAAAAAAAAAAATCGTGCGGTGTGATTATCCGGGTTGGAGTGATGTGAGTAAACAGCACCTAGTTAAGAATTCAGGGAATTTATTTTTCCGTCGGGTTATTTCCCCGACGTAACTTAGTTGTAATTTTAGTAGACTAGTCTAGGCCTAAGGCTTTTGCGATTATGGGGTCGCTATGACATATAGGGAGGCTAAGATCCCTATTAATAGGTGCTCTTTTGAAGAACTCCTCGCAGACGTGCCGGGGCTAGCTCCTGCGCAGGCCGGGATCATTTTGGGTCTCCGGACTGAACACGGGAATATTAACCCGGGGTTATTTTGGGCGTCCCCAGGGCTAGTAGAGTCCAGGGGGCTGCTACACAGGTTCGACTTTGCTCCTCGGGAGAGTACCCGGGGGGCAGAGGGGGTTCCCAATCAGAGTGTTTTTGTCACTTCGTCGGGGCAGCGTGCCCTGAGCACCAGCACCCCCTGCGGGGCCCAGGCCCAGGTGGGGGGACACCAATACCCCTATGGTGTATATCCGTCTCCCTTGGTTAACCGAGGGGATGTATCGGGTAGGCCCCAGAGGGGCAGTCCCATCCCAGGGTATCAGAGGGGTCGGTTAGGCCTAGGGGCCCTCCCCTTTCCCGAAGAACCGATCCGTCGGGGTCCTGCTCCTAGGAGGGATAGGCAGGGGGGAATCGCTGGTAGAGTATCCTACCAGCCACTCCCCTCTTTTGATGGGCGCGGAAACTGGAGGGCTTTTCTCCATAAATTCGCGGCGTTTGCGGACCAGCAGCGATGGGATTTTCCCCAGAGGGTGAATCAGCTAAGCTGGTGCCTAGAGGGGAAAGCGGGCGATTATTTGAGCCTGACTCTGGAGCAAGAGCCGCTCCTGGATTATTTCACGCTGGTCCAAAGATTGGCGCAGCGCTTCGACCAAGGCGGATTGCCGGAATCTGCCCAACTCGAGTTTGCGTCTGCCAAGCAGGGGCCAGAGGAATCCTTGCTTGAGTGGTCTGATCGGGTGCTCGGGTTAGCTCTCCGAGCATCCCCTGGGGTCCAGGGGTCCTATTCGCACCAGCAGGCGGTCCTCCGCCTGTGTCGAGGGTGTTTGAACCGGGAGGCGGGATGTCACGCGCTGGCTCAACATCCCGCCACCGTTGGAGAAGCGGTAGGACATATACAGTGGCACCGGCATGTGCACCGAGCCATGTACGTGCGGGGGCGTCCTGTTAATTTGGTTGCCTTTGAGGATGCGGGGGAAATTGAAGTCCGCCAAGTGGACTTATCCCCCCAACCTCCTAGCCGACCTGAAGACGGGCAACTCGCTGCAGTAGAACGCCGAATGGTGGAGCGCCAGGGCCGCCTAGAGGCCCGGGTAGCTAACATGGAGCCCCGGCTAGCTAACATAGAGCCCCGGCTAGCTAACATAGAGCCCCGGCTAGCTAACATAGAGCGGGATATCCGGAAGCTCCTAGATACCCAACAGTCAAGGCCGGCGGCTTCCCGGGAAAGAGCCAAGTCCCCGGGGGGTGACCGGTGTTATGCTTGCGGGGGACAAGGGCACTACCGGAACCAATGTCCCACAGCTCGTGGCGACAGAGGGAATGTGCGTGTTTCCTTTGTCAACTGCCCCGAAGTGGAAAGCCCCAGCGGGTCGGAGGAGGAGACCAGCCCCCGACCCGAACGAGGCCAGCTAGTGACCGGGACGCCGGGAGGACGGGCAGTTATTCCCCAGGCAGCTATTAAGCATGTGGGGAAGCCTGTTTCCGGTGAAACTGGGTTGAATGAAACCTCCACGAAACTTCCGATTCCTCCACAGGTGGTCGGGTCGCTGGACCCGATGCCGGGTCCCACTTCGGATCCGGAGTCGGGATCGGAGGAAAAAACGGAGGTAGTGGTTTGCCGGCTGCATTCCAGTTCCTCTCTTAATATCCCTATAGTGATAGGGGGTTTCCCCCTTAGGGCAATAGTGGATACGGCGGCTGAGGTGACTATCATCTCGGATCGGGTGCTTCAGCACCTGAAAACGCAGCCCAAAAGACTGCGGGAGGCCGTATTACATGCTCCAGGTAGGGACATAAGCATGAGGGGGTCAGTAGTGGGGCCGGTGAGCATTCTGTTGGGGGGACAAGAGTTCTCCAAGCAGTTGTATGTTGCACCCATTTCAGACGACATGTTGCTGGGGAGGGATTTTCTCAGTAAACATAGGGCGGTTATTCATTTGTATCGCCCCAAGTTACTGCTAGGGGAAGTGGAAATTCCCATGGAGCATGGGGATAACCCCAGGCGGATGGGTGTAGCAAGGGTGTATGCCCGCAAGAGGGTAATCCTTCCTCCCAATGCCGTTAAGAGGGTGACTGGGGTTATCGACCAACGGATAGGGGATTTTGTGTTTGGACCACTGCTAAACCCTGTTCCTTATATGGGGCGGGGAAGAATGCGGAGGTAAGAGAGTTGGTAGCGGGGATAAGGGGTGACCGTCTGCAGGCCCTCTTGGAGCAAACTCGGGTCAACGCCCAAGCGCTCTACGGCCCGTAGGTCGAGTGTCTACGGGAACTTCTGTTCCTGTAGCACTAAGTTTTCAGGGTGCGCTTGAAGGTGGGAACTATTGAGTTCCTATCTCCTTGTTTTTGCTACATCAGCTACGGGAACTTCTGTCCCTGTAGCGCCAAGTTTTCCTGGTGCGCGTGAGGGTGGGAACTATTTAGTTCCTATCTCCTTGTTTTTGCTACATTAGCAAGAACATATACCGTATGTCAATAAGTTTTTTGGATTTTTAGTATTTTTCCCCTAAATGCCCGTTGGCATATGTTCTGGTTGTTCCAGGGGGGACTTTTTTCCAAATGGCCCGCTCCGTGCTATAGCGGAACTGACGCCTCCTTCCTGCGCCGGAGTGACCTAGGTGGGTTTCTGGTTCTCCAGTCACACTCCGAAAAACCTGAGTAATATACCTCTCGGGTAGGTAAGATGGCGTCATAGCCTGGGAGGACAAGCGGATGGCTCCCCGCTATGGGGGCGTGGATTGTTTTGGGTAGGGAATCTCCCCCTGGCAATTGTAGTGTTAAGCATTAAGTATGTTGGTTTTTTAATGAATAAAACAAAAATATTTTCATGTTGTATTTACCCCGGGTTTTGCTTGTTTGGGGTCAAGTTTGGCATGTTTAATACATGTTTTTAGATCAGGATGTTGTACGGCCACAAGGGAGGGAAACGCATAATTTTTTTTTTCTCTCTATCCGGTTGTGGGTAAGATATTTCACTGGGTTTATTTCAATTGGTCCTGGGTTTTTTAAAACGGGGGGGAATGTAGTAGGAGTTGCCCCCACCCCCATATAAGCCTCCTACCACAAGAGGGCGCCATAGGTCTTCTCGCACTGGGACGACAAGCTCTTACAAGCTCCTAGCACTAGAGGGCGCCATTGGCCTTCCCGCGCTAGGACGACAGATTGAGAACTGACATAGACTGACTGGTACACGTTGAGATACACTCCGAGTAACTAGATTGGTAAGTGCAAGTTCTTTGTCTCATTTGTAGTATTTAAGACGTAATACATTGTAGCCTATAATCCATAGGTCAAGGCTACTTCAGTTATAGCCGCGCCAGCTCAGGAAACGCAGTCGCCTCTTGGTGGAGTGTTACAGCCGGCTAGCACCGGCGAATTGAAAATCATAAACCGCTCGACGAGATCTCGTCGGCTCGGACTAGCAATGAGCCATTTGCGCAGTCTACAACAGGTCCACATCTACGACCGATTACTATCGGTAATCAAGCTATGAACTGAACTTAAAATTATGAGATGTGCTCTAATGAAATTACCTACGGTAAAATCCTGATTGTTTCTAAAAATATTACCGTCGATGACTTATATTAGTGTTCATTCAATCAGTTAATATTCTTTGGTCAGAAGAAAGAAAAGAGGATGGGGTAGGGGGTTAACCGGGTAATACGTTGTGACAATGCGGAGAGCCCCTCACTGCAATGACGAACACATCACAATCATTTCAGAGACCTTCACACAAAATGGATCTTTACTTACTTTTCTTGATATCATGGGGTATCACTTCGATGTCAATGTTCGCCTGAAGATTTTCTGCTTCACTGAGATGTACTTGACAAACTTCTATTATAATAGAAATTCACTTAAAAGAAAAATGTTTCATTGTTCGTAATTGAATAACTTGAAAGTTGCAGTTCATACCACCGCCATTTTCGTGCTCATGATCGTAGGGAATTCTGGGAATGCAAAAAATGTTTTATGCATGACCTAATACATAAAACATTTTGTCGATGGCCAATCAACAAACAGTAGTTGGCGTATTTGTTACGTCATTGCTCATGAATATTCATTGACCCTCCAAAACCGTCGTTCAAATCGGACAAAACCCCCATAATGCATCCAATGCAAAACCTATGGAATGTCAAAGGTCACGATTTTAGTTGGCCCTCTAGTCCTCCTACGGAGGACATACTGTGTATGATCGAATCTCTTTGATCTTTTGATCCAATCTCTTTGTCGATATCTTCTTCTTCTTCTTGTTGTTCTTCCTCCGCTTTTTCGGAGATCAGCGATTCCATGGGCCGCAAGACATATAACTGAACAGGAGCACAAGGTAAACATCAAGGTAACGGACTGATAGCAGTCGATCGCGATCGGTGCATTTTATGGACAAAGAGTAAAGTAACAGCCAGTAAACTTCTATATGTAGTAAGTGGCAGTACAGGATCAAATGGTAGAAGAGTAGCATTGGTAAATAAAGACGGATCACGGTCATCATATTGTGACGCACACAATGGGTAATCCTGGAGACATTTATTTACTTTGGAGACAAAGTCATGGCGTATCTGAAGATGATTCGGACAGGATGCTATAAAGTGTTCAACTGTCTCATCAACACCTTTGCACAGGAGGCATAGCGGATCAGCTGCTTTCTGGATTTTGCACAATCTTGTCTGAACCAAATACGTGTTGGAGAGAAGTTGAGCCCTCAGCGAAAGAGCTTGCCGTATGATGTAAGACGGAGAATGTTGTGGATAGAGCAGATGCGGATCCAGAGGTATATTACCTGACCAATACTGAAGGGACGACTTGGAGAGTACACCAACAGCAGTCTTGGCATGAACAGCGTCTTTAATCTTGAACTTAATCAACCGCTTCCATTCGAGATATGAAAATGGATTGAACATCAGACTCTCAAGATCAGGAAGATCATATCTCTGCAGTATACATCGGAGTGCTTGGATGGAAGGAGCATTCACCGCGATAGCTGCTAGAAAAGTCCGTGATTCAAACCTTCGAATAGCCCGAAAAGTACTGAGTGCATGTGTATGCTTTTCGTGAAAGAGAAATGAATTATATTAATAAAAATAAATCTGATAGTACACAGGCGCGGATCTACGGGGGGGGGGTTTAGGGGGTTTAAACCCCCCCCCCCCCCCCCCCCTTGGGCGGCCCAAAAAAAAAAAAAAAAAAAAAAAGGAAAAAAAAGAAAGAAAAAGAAGAAAAAAAGAAAAAAAGAACGCACGCTGGAGAGAAACCCTTTCAAGTGCAAATATTGTAAGAAGATATTCAACTCATCTGGTAACCTAACCAAACACATGATAACTCTGGATATAACTGTGTATTAAACTGTTACTTGATTTAAAAAGACGTTATCATGCACTGCTTTTTATGGTCTCCATTGTGTTAATAGATGCCAGGAAAACATCACTTACGGGGTTCAAATAAACACCCCCAAAAAAATCGGCTCGCCGCTTCGCGGCTCGTGGACGATGCTCCGCATCGTCATTATTTTGGTCAAACCCCCCCTTAGCAAAAAGCTAGATCCGCCCCTGGTACAGATGCAATACAACAGAACAATATGCCCCTAATTGTGCCCATCGACAGCACTGAAAAAGAAGAAAAATATGTCCTCTTACCCCCTCCCCCCCCCCCACCCCCACCCCCCCCCCCCCCCGCGCTTATTCAGCGGCCAGCTGAGTCGTTGCATAATTTTGGGACAAAACAAAAAAATAAAAAAGATATGTCCTTTTATCTTATCATCTGGCGCCATTCATCGATCACCTCTGATATTATTGTGACCTTTCGATATTAGTATGCATATGGCTCCGGTTAGTCTCATTTCACAACGCCCCCTATCGTCAGAGCATGATCAGAGTCAGCAGCCTAAACATGTTAGCCTATGGACGTTTTTTTAAAAAATCGTTAAAAATTCATTTTTTGTTTACCGGTAAACGAAAAGCACATACACCCCGACGTACGTTATCACTAGCTCTTTCATTGGAGCCCTCATGTCTCATTGACTTTTGAAAGTTCACCCACCGTAATTTTTCAAAATAGGTTGCAAGCTCGTCATTGCCTATAATACACATGTGAAACAAGTCTAACTTTGGACTCAGTTTACCAAGCGATTTGAAGATTATAGGTCGAGCACACGAAACATAAAAGCATGAATGATCATAGATCACTTCTGCCTATTTCATTATGTCCATTTCATCCAACCCCCCCCCCCCCCCCACCGTAATTTTTCCATTTAGTAAAAGCAAACATTTTGCCGAGTTTAGCAAAAACATGAATATTCATGAACGGTCAGACAATACAGCCTTTATAGTACGTAACGTATAGTGAATGGAATGGGCGATGATCCGTTCAGGAGGTAGAGGTCAGTGGTTTGTGCTGGCAATGTTCACGCGAGCGAAAAAATGAGACAATCGGAGCAATATGTACAGTAAAATCTGCCTATCAAGGTCACCCAAGGGAAAGAGGAAGAAAAAAATCCTCTGTGGGCAGCTGACCTTTCTAGACAGGTTCTACCTCTTACATTTCTCTCTCTCTCTCTCTCTCTCTCTCTCTCTCTCTCTCGAGGGAGACGAAATACATGGCCACTATACATAGGTAGCCTTTTTAGAAATGACTGGCCACTGAGACAGGTGTAAATCGATAAATGACTTTTCTGAAGACATTAAGTAAACAAATATAATACATTAGGTGCACCGTCTCACCATCGACCTGTCTATGGCCACACTCACCCAATTAAAAATACGGCAAAAGACTCAATTTAATTAAAAATCCCCTAGATAATTGCGAGAAAGAGGGGACGGTGGTGCTGTTGATAACCTATCAGCCTACTTAATGACGAGTATTCGATGATATTGGGCTCCAGTGATTATGAGGTTATCCAGCGTAGTCCCGTGATACATCAAAAATTGATTTTGGAATTCAGGACAGCTGTCAACTTGCATCTGGTATTCGAGTATATTAATTACGTCAGTTAGTCTACTACCCCCCCCCCCCCTCACACACACACACACATGATTGATCATGTTCACTCTATCGGGCATTACTGTGCTGAAAATAAAGTATTGTGGGAAGTGAATTTAGCATTTGGCATCATTCATAATTTATATATATTCAAAAGATAATCCACATGAAATTATAGACCCTTCTCTTTTCTTCCAAGCATATCGAAAGTTCTCAAAAAAACAATTTATAATAGGTTATATACATTTTTGGAATTACCATGAAATATTGAATTTAAATCAATATGGTATCAGAAAATCATATTCCACTGACCTAGATTTAGTTCAAATGTATGATTGAATATAAAATGCAAGGGCCAATACAAAAACATGTATTGGAGATTTTTATGGATTTATCAAAAGGGTTTGATACTCTAAATCACGATATTTTGCTCAAAAAACTTCAAATTTATGGAATTCGAGGAGTTGTTCTCTCGTGGTCTTAAGATTATCTATCATTCCGGTAACATTATGCGGTGCATAATGGAATTTTATTGGAGTATCTTACAATTGAATGTGAAGTCCCACAACGATCAATAATATTTTAGGTCCTCTTCTTTTCTTATTGTATATTAATATATCCAATGTATTAACCATTTTATCGTTTATTCTCTTTCCTGACGACACCAACATGCTTTACTCCCCCCCTCAATCTGTTCAGGTAGGATCGTCACTCCCGGAAAAATTTGAAAAAGTTCACACACATAATGTATATCAAATTATCAATTACTGACTAAAAATTAAGACTGCAAACAACGTTTAGGCTCTGAGGGGGCCCAAGTGTGCAGCGTTAAGACTAATACAAATGCAAAATCATCTCACTCAGTCGCTAACCTTCCTCGCATAATATCCCCGGTAATATCCTTCAAAATTTAGAAGTACATATTGTGGAAAATCTGTATTCTGTTGGTATCACGTAAGCACAGTTTACACAGTTTTGTTTACAAGATAAAGAGTCACTTCAACATAGTCTATATATTTACCAGGCTGATATTTGCCATTTCAACTCCCATAGCGATTTCAACATCCCTCAATATACACTGTTGGTCATAACAATGGAATAATTATTTTTACCCTAATTTATGGAATGATTTTGACAATGATTTATTCCTCATAGATCTAGATAATAGTATATATTCTCAAATTTTATTGAATAATAATTTGTGAGTGTTTGTTTTGCGTGACTGCTAAAGCATGTATATGCTACTATGCTTATCAATTACTATGGGACGTACGCCCTTAAGTCATACCTACCTGGTTACCTGGTTGCCGCCGTCAGTTGCTGGCGATCGGCGACCACATCTGCACATCTTCTTGTTGTCTTTCTCCATTTGTTTCTATCCTGTGCTAGTCTTTTGGCTTCTGAGTATTAAGACCTGTCCATTCTTTGATGTTATCAAACCACTGCTTTCTCTGTCTGCCTCTCTTTCTTTTTCCTTCTACTTGGCTTTCTATTATTTGTGCTGCTAAGGGGCTCCCACTTCCACGCAGAATGTGTCCAAAGTAACCCATCTTGAGGCGGGCCACTTTTCCAAGGAGATCTCTTTCTGTGTTTAGTTCTTGTAGGACACTGAGGTTGGTTCTTTTGTCCTCAGGCCGGTTGATTTTGAGCTTTCTCCTCCAGAACCACATTTCTGCTGCCACGATGCGATTTTCATCGGCTTTGAGCAGTGTCCAGCTTTCAGCACCATAAAGTAAAGCACTCCAAACCAGGGTTTTGACCAGTTTTATTTTCAGGCCGGTTGAGATGCTCCTGTCATTCCAAAGTACATGCAGGTCAACCATTCTCTTCTTCGCTATAGCTATTCTGATTTTTATATCACTGGTACAGCTGGCATCGCTGTTCTGACAGTAAAAAGGAAGAGACCTGCCAGTGTAAAAAATGAGGTATCAAAATATGCTCATCTGACCGTAATTAAATACTTAAAACCCCTGAGCTTCCTGGACCCTACCAAGGAACCTAAGGCGGGCCCCTGAATGCTCATCTGAATGAATTCAATGCCTAAAACCCCTGAGTTTTAGGGGACTTAGCCCCCTGGATCCCACGCCAGTAAGTGACCTGCCAGTGTCACAAATCAGGTATCAAAATATGCTCATCTGACCGTAATACCTAAAACCCCTGAACTTGCGGGTGCTCCACCCATTGACCCCCACTGGGGCTTTGCCCCTAGACCCCACGCAAATACGCTCCAGTCGCTATATACGCTGTACCTGATCATGAATACTTAAGCCCCCCTCCCTACTTAGAAAAACGTCCCGCGGGGCATGCATGTAACATAATTTATAAGAGTGGTGGTGATGCGGATTTCTTCTGCCACCCCCCCAAACGTGTTTGCTCATAACGTCACTGTTTCCTCGCATATTTCTTCCCCCCCCCCCCGGTCATGAAAAGAAATCGCCGCCCCTGGTCACAGTGAAAATTAATGGCAATTCCAAGTCAGGAAAGATTTAGTTTCATTTTCCTAGAGAAGACTGATCAATCCGGAGAGTGAAACTCTCTTTACAACGCAGCGTAAAATGGTGGCGCCATGAACAGGTCATGAACGCTCACCACAGAGAGGGCCAGTCTACTCAATCTGAAGGGTAAAACTTCCTTGAGCCGAAGAGTGAAATCTCCATCAGAATCCAGAGTGAAATCCTTCATTGAATAAAGTTTTAAAGGTCGACAAGAGTCGTCAAATAAAGATTTCTAAAAGGAAGGCAGAAATCTGTTGATAAGATGATTAAATCGGTACGTTACATTATGATAAAGATAGTGCCCTGATTTCATCCCACATTACTTATTGTATCAATAATATGGGGATTTGGTGGAAACTGTCTACAAATCAATCTCCAAAAATACAAAAAAAGGCAGCACACATAATCAATGATATCCCTTGGGATCATAGGCGCCAGTCAAAAAAGTGGGGGGGGGGGGGCAAAACGCATTTTTGCCCCAAAAAAAACGTCCCCCCCCCCCCTCCACAAAAAAAAAGCAGTAAAGGAGTAAACATGGTTTGTATTTTTAACCCAAAAGAACATAACAATGATAAAAACCTGAATTAAATCACATTTACAATTCCATTCAAAGAAAAGGAAAGTTCACAGGAATTAAATTTCATAAACATTGCGCATGCCACCTACCGGTATATGGTATTTATCAATGGAGATCTTTATAATAGCGATACGCGCATATCGTGGACATATTGTGCGAGAATGGGAAAGCGTGTCTGTTTTTTTGTTATAGGGGTGAGAAGACATGAGCCCATGAACGCTTGCGTACTGATGGGGGGGGGGGGGGGTGTATTTCTTATTCGATACCAGTGATTTACAAATGTTGCTGTTATGTCATGATTTTCCGGTATTTTTTTCAATTTTTTTGTAAGTCATACCTTTTTATGCTTTTGTAGGAAAATAAGAAATTCCCAAATTACAGTCGGGCGAAAAATACGCCTTTTTAGAAGCCTTTATGTCTGCAAATTGGCTGGGCTCGAGCCCCCGCTTACTTTCTGAAAAAGTATGTTAAAGAAAAAAAGAAAGAAAGACGGAGAGAAAAAATAAGTGACCTCCCAATGTCACAAATAAGGTATACAAAAATGCTCATCTGACCGTAATTTAATGCCTAAAACCCAGAGCTTACGGGACCCCGACCAAGAGCCCTAAGGCGGTCCCCTGGATGCTCATCTAACCGTAATTAAATACCTTAAAAAAAACGAGCTTCCGGGGGCTATGCCCCCTGGACCCCACCAAGGGCCCTAAGGGGGGCCCCTGGATGCTCATCTGACCGTAATTAAATACCTAAAACCCCTGAGCTTCCGGGGGCTCTGCCCCCTGGATACTCATCTAACTGTAATTAAATACCTTAACAAAAACCGAGCTTCCGGGGGTTATGCCCCCTGGACCCCAACCAAGGGCCCTAAGGCGGGCCCCTGGATTCTCATCTGACCGTAATTAAATACCTAAAACCCCTGAGCTTCAGGGGGCTCTGCCCCCTGGAACCCCACCAAGGGCCCTAAGGCGGGCCCCTGGATGCTCATCTGACCGTAATTTAATACCTGAAACCCCTGAGCTTCCGGGGGCTCTGCCCCTTGGACCCTACCAAGGGCCCTAAGGCGGCCCCTGGATGCTCATCTGACCGTAGTTAAATATTAAAACCTCTGAGCTTCTGGGGGCTCTCCCCCCCCCCTGGAACACGTCAATGGCCTTAAAGAGTGCCCCTGGATGCTCATCTAACCGTAATTAAATACCTAAAACCCCTGAGCTTCCGGGGACTCAGCCCCTTGACCCCCTGCCGAGGCTCATGCCCTGGACCCCACGCCAATTTACCCTCTACCTGATCGTTAAAAATCCACTTTGAAAAACGTTACGCGGGACCTGCATGTAACGTGTAAGACTGGTAGTGTTGCAGATTTTTCGTCCCCCCCCCCCTTCCGAACGTTTTTTCTCATTACGTCACTGCCCCTGGAAGGTGAGCCCTCTAAAATGTTTGCCCCCCCCCCCCCCCCCCACCCCCAATCCCAAATTGCTTCCAGCGCGCCTGCTTGGGATTAATCGGGAAGTCAAAACATTGAAAACCTTGGACGGGATACACTTGAAAAGAAAAGGAAACAAAATACCGCTATAATAATATTCAAAATATGTTTAACTTTAAGTAATACTCAAACAAAAAAATAACTCGGCTAAACATACCAATTATATTAAGAGGGCTGTTTTGTTGAATTCTTTACTGTATAACACGGAGGCTGCACATAATGTTGTTAATGAGTACTCGAATACTCATTATTTATTATGGGGATGTGTCATTCTGTAATGTTTGAGTTATAAATTGTAGTTATTGTTTTAAAGAAATGTTCTTCATTAACAATGTTTGATGTTTCCGTTTGGGTATTTTTAATGATCGTATCCTTCTGGTAGTCATTCGAGATAGAAAAGCGTTAATCGTATTTGTGCTTTTTATGTCGATTATGCAATCTCTTAACATATTTCGTTGCTATACAAGTTTAAGAGGTAAGTGTATTTTCCTTCTCTTTACATTTTTCTAAATATGTATACATGATTTTATACTTATTTTGAACTTTTGATCTTTAAACCTTTAACTTTTTCGTATGTTGAGTATTAATGGTTTTTATTGTTTGTTCCAAGATTGTTTAATTCTATAAATGTTTATACCATCAATTGTTTTAATTTCTTTTATTTCAACTACCGTACCCTGCCCGGTATCCGCCCGATAGGCAGTTTTTCTCAGATAACTTCTCTGAAAATGAATTATACAGGCGCTTATGTATATCAATTTGTAGCCGAAATTATAGCGAATCCAACCATGCCATTATTACGCCTGAAATCGTAAGCGATTGTCCGTAGTGCCCTGTCTGCGTGAGGCATTTTCCTTGCCTATTTCCGCCTAGACCTGCCCTAATTCCGCCCAATGGTGGGCGCGCATCAATAGTATAGAAAAAGGAAACATCTCGGGTACACGTTAGGCCACATAAAACTGCTCCCCATTAGATTTCGATCTATTTGATAATTGATATTTCTTTCTTTCTTTCTTCTTTTGCCTCTGTAGGCCTACTAATAATGCCAGTTCACTGTTATTCACCACTTTCTGATCTGGGAAAACAATTCTGTTACAGGCTGCCTTTGGAAAATCCTGCGACTTGTCTTTTAATGTTTTAATAATGGTAATTAGTCAAATCTGAGTGTTCTATCGCTAATCGGGAGAGGAAAGAAAAAAAATCACAACAACTGTAAGTTAACCACTAGTAATGGGTGAAAGAATTAAAAAAAAACTATAGCCACTTTGGAAAAAAAGTAATGGCACATCATTTTTATTTTTTTTAAACTGCAAACTATTCTCGACATCTCTCAAATCTTGATTAAAAAATAAATAAGCGTATATTTTTAGGCATAATTTTGGTTGGAAAAGTATCTAGCATTATCGTCATTAGAATTATCATCATTGCCGACATCGTCTTAATCGTCATTACAATTTTAGGGTAGGCCTACATGTTACGCAAAATGTGGTTTCCTGTTTGATTAGTTTGTTCAAGACTTCAGTTGCGGTGATTTTTGTTTTCTAGTTGTTCTAAATTATGCAGTATTTGATAATGCATTCAATAATAAATAATCCAACTTGAAAGACAAAACTTTCCGAAATGATCTTAAAAATGAAGTCATCGATTCACTTTCCATGGCAAGTCAATTTTGGCAAAATAATGTAGTAATGAAGCGGATGGTGGGGGGGGGGGGGGGGTGCTCGCCTTCACGTTTTTGCCTCCTCACCAACAAAAGAGGGTTGAACTGAGCTAGTATCTAATTATTTTGTTGACATTACCGAGAACAACTATGAATTCTGCAATTTCGGCATGTACGTAAAGGAGACCTTTTTAAAAAGTTTTCTGGTTGTGGATTGAAAGCAAAAGTAACCTTCGAAAATTTTCGTTCAATAAATTTGGCACCCCTATACCCCCTCCCCACACATCTTCTACATAATGCTACATGTTAAATTCATCTATTTATTTATTAATTCATTATTCATTCATTCATTGCCGAGAGATATTATGGATAGAGATAAAAATGTTCACCTTTTATTCGCCTTAAAACTTTAGCAAAACTCACAACGTATAGGCTATATAAGAATCACCCTAGCAATTTAAAAAGGCCTGACAGGCCCTTGTGAAATGTAGCCTATCATTAACTCTTTCGATAGCCATTCATATAGGCCTAGGTTTATTTCACATAAAACAACAGACTGCATGGATTTTAGTTTCTACCCCTATATTTATTTTATTCACTGAGACAACTGAGGGAAATTTATGGCAGCAAATATGTCATGGTTCATGTTGGTCATGTTGGCAAAAGTATATATATTACAAAAACATTAGAAAAAAGATAGACAAATAATTATAGCCTAAAGTATGGAAGCATTAAGAAAGAAGTATATAAAAGTGAAGAGGGAGACTAAAATAAAGATGGGGGAAAAGAGGGGTGTATAAAGGAAGAAAATTGAGGAAATAAATTAAAAAGACTAACTCGGTATATAATATAAAACAAAAACTACACCAATCCTCTGCGTGCATCCTTTATCGGCGTATCAGAAACAAGCACTCTTTTCGCTACAATAGCAGGACACTTACTGGATTGAAAGGTGACACAAGCTTCGGCGACATAAAACATAAATTAAAACTTTTTGCAAATCTACCAACCCTGTCAACTCTTTTAAAAGCCGGAAGCAATTATTGTCATCGGGATCACTGTCGGAGAACCGAACTTCAAGTATCTTTTTCAATTTTATTTTATAGCAATCATATTTAATTATGTCACAAAATTTAACTGCATGATTATCATAATTATAAGAACAATTACCCCCTGCATGGAAAATTATTCGTAAATTACCCCCCCCCCTCCCACCGGAAAATTACCCCCGAGGATATTCACCACCACCCCTGAAACTTAACCAATAAAGAGGATAATGACCCCCCCCCCCCCCGGAACAACCAAGGACAATAGTCGGTCCGAGGACAATAATATACCCCCTGTTCATTAGAGGGGAGTCAACCTTGATAATAAGTTGGGTAATTTTTAGGGGGAGATCATTTTCAGGGGGGGGTAATTGTCCTCTGGGGGTTATTTTCCACGTAGGGGGGATAATTGTCCTAGAGGGTAATTTTTCGGGGGGTAATTGTCCACGGGGGGGGGGGTGTCCTTGAGGGGTAATTATTGTACCGCTGGTATAATTGGCCGGGGTGATTGCCCAAGATTTACCTAGAACCTTCGCATATAATGTTCACATGCATGGCAATAAATAAACAACTACTCAGTTTACATTGACTGTCATTTTCTGGTTGTAAACTCAACAAAAATGAATGGCCACCTCTAAATGATTAGTTTCTAGACCATGCAAGTGGGCCTGCAAAATTTCAAGTCTATCATACATGACATTGATATTTGTTACAGATTGCTCATTAAAAAGTGAAATGTGAGATAATGTGACCATTAGATTTGAATTTAATTCGTCCGGCAGATATTGACAATTGCGTGACTGTAATGCCAGTATAGTGTTATGCCTGGTGAACATGTTATCTAATTTACGATCTTCCTTTTATCGGCAAAATGTAGGCAAACGTACGGGGGGGGGGGGTCGAATTTCTAATTTACAAACTATTATTAACTTTTATAACATTCTAGGCCGTATGTAGATTCATTTGTATTCTACTCTCCAGTTGCGATTTGATGGAGTAGACCGAGTGTGCACATTGAATAAAGACACTGAAGTGTGCACTTTCAAGAAAAAAACGCAGACCTATATATAAATTAAAACAAACACACAAATATAATCAAAATCCACGGGCAGATAACCTTTTCTCTCTTAGCATAAACGACGCACGATACATACACTAGAGTAGCGCGTGTGTATGAGTGGGCGGAAATAGGGCAGGGGCATCACAGAGCGACATGGCCGAGTTCAACCCTCGATAACTTTTTTATAAATAATAATTTCCGCAAGAAATTTGCTCAGGTAAATCATCAGGAATTTTAGCTTTCATATCTCTTTAAACAAAAGTAAATTTCCACTACATTTTTTTCCTGATCGTTCTGAACAAAAACTTGATGTTTTTTAAAACGGTTGATTCACACCTAAATAAGCGCATTGCTGACTGCTGCACAGTGACGTCATTCGCGTATCTCCGTTAAATGCGCGATCGACAGTGTACCATATTTCGTGCACACGTTCCTTACAACGTGTATGCTGAAATAGGCAAGTTGTATTTCCACCTCCCTGGTTAGTTGCATGCCTTCATCGCGCACCGTAGAAACTCGGGCGATGGAAGACGGCCGTTGTGTCTAATAAGCCACTGGTAACAGGGGGCGGTAACTGGGCAGGGTACGGTACATGTATTATTATATCAGTATTTATTTTTGAATGTTCTTCAATTTATCTCTTTGTTTACGTTATGTTATGTTCTTCAATTTATCTCTTTGTTTATGTTTGACACGGCCCCAACGGAATCCAGTCGTGTTTACTTCTTTATATTCAGTTCAATTCAATATAACAAACATACATACAGACAAAACAAAGCAATACACATTTGGGGTATGCAAAATAGAATTGCTAAAAACCTCGAGAAAACAAAGGCTACAAATATTTTAAAAGAAAACAAAACATATCGTATTATACTCGACAAGAATTAGTACAGTAATATCACTCAAGACAAGATATTGGTCGTTGAAAGGCATTGATTACATCAAAACTTGAAATAAAAACTGGATAAAAGCCAAGAATATCAGCCACAAGCTGTAAAGTAACCCATAAAGATCGTTTCTTTAAATTATGAGAAACTAAAGCATTAAATCTATTTGATTAAATCAATGTGTGTTTTTTCTCCCCGAGATTTTCCTTTAAAGTGTCCTTCCTCTTGAAAACTAAGTATCACAGTTCCTTGTTTGCTCAATATTAAGCACCGTCATTTCCTTATCTATCACAGACCGCCCAATTAAAGTAATTGTATTGTCTTTTTTCAATGATCACGTAATATAACTAACAAACTGATCACATGGCTTAACCGACGCTTCATTTCATGTTGCATCTCACGGTGTTTCACAATCTTGACTCTTGTCTCATTCGAAATAATATCTGAACTTAAAGCATCTTTGACTCAGCGCACGTTGCTTTGTGAGGATTCATTCCTAAACTAATATACACCAAGATGAGGAAAGAGGAACAATATTGATCAGGGTGATAAAAAAAGCGGAATAAAAAAATAGTTGACGTGCTTATTAAAGAAGTTTGAGAAAGAACGGTTTGCTGGGAACAATCTTGAAACAAGTCTGCTGATGCTATTAGACAAGCTTTAATTATCTGCCGAGAACCAAGTCACTGGACTGCAATATTACTTTGTGAATCATGTTTATATAGACACTGCACATTTGACAAAAGGAAGTTATTTGCTTGTTTTAAAAGTCGAAGAAAAATGACCATTATGGTAGCTGGAAATGAGTCAATGTGATGGTGTTACAGCCATCTGAGACTGAAAAGCGCGTACCATCTAGGACAAAGAACAAAAAGAACATGCACAGAGGGACAATCAAGAACATAGTTGTTTAGAACTACTGAATTTTCATACCTGCTTATATATATATATATATTATCTCTGATGTAGTCCAGAACTTGGCCTATCGACCTTCTTGGGAAGCAAAATAAGACCATCCAGTCAACTCCTGTATCAGCTTGGTAGGCCAAAGGTACAAATGTTGCTTTACATTACGAGGTGATATTCTGGGTATGTGATAAACAAAGGTTCTTAGCAGTCAACTAAAACAAACAAACACATTTTGAAAAAGCATATGAAATATGATGTCTACAGCAGCCGCAAAGACTTCATCGTTCTTCCGTGGATATTTCATTTTAAGATAGACCTAGGTTTTATTTGAAGAACAACAAAGCTGAATCATCGTAATCATCTTTAAGGTACGAGTAGTACTTCGATTTTCCTTCATTTTTCTCGCATTCATTCAGTATCAGCGGCCTGTTGTTTGGAACTTGCGATGGCTGTGTACGCTCACACAATAAGCTTCGTAGTACTGTGTGGATTCACTTTGCGATATGGTGTCGTAATGGATCACACCAGCATACATCTCGATCATACGTGCTCGGAAAACTCGAGTGACCATAGCGCCAATTGCTCATATCGCGGTCTTACATCGGTTCCCCGGAAACTTCCACACGACTTGCGTTCCCTCAACGTTTCCCATAATAACATCTCTATGCTCCTGGGCAAAATAATCTTTCGTGAACTATATTCAGCTAGAAACTTTAGATGCTAGTTATAACTCCATCTACCTCATTGAGAATGAAACATTTCATGCTCTCTTGCTACTTAAAGAATTAAGGCTCCATCGCAACAGTATCAGTGTCCTATACCCATTTCCCTCCTGGAGAATAATGTTCATCTATCCTTGGTATTCTTACATAATAATAGACTCAAGGAAATTCCTCGCATCTATGGAAACAACCTGCAAACTACTCAGTTTGCAGAAGATGGGGAGGACGCATGCAAATGTAAGAATTTGTCACTTGTTGACTTGTCTTTTAATAACGTCAGATCACTAGAGCAAGGAGATTTTGTAGCTTTACGAAATTGCTCCTTTGATAGATTCAACTTGAATTATAACGATATAAAAAATCTCTCTCGTGCCGTCTTTACGGAACTATCAGCAGTACATTTACTCATCAATAATATATCATTGGTTAAGTTCAACGCCGATTCCTTTTTGGGTAGCAAGGCAATAGTAAAAGCGACCATAACCAGTTCGGGCAAAAGATCTATTGTACCCATGAATACAACGGTAATACCAACAGATCTTTTTCCAGGTATAACAAAACTTTATCTAAATTATAACGAATTGATAACTTTTCCAAAGTATGCCCTGGATGGTTTCGAAAAACTCCAGGTACTAGACATTAGTTCAAATCATATATCTAGCCTTCATAACGAGTCATTTTGTGGATTGAAATCGCTGGTTATTTTGGATCTATCCGTAAACGAAATTAAGTCGCTTCCACGAGGATCTTTTGCTTGTGCCGAAAAGCTTGAGAGGATTGATTTATCACGTAACGAATTTGCTGTATTAGATCCTCAATGGTTCGACGGAAGCCACCGTCTCAACACTTTGAGAATTTATCAAAGCAACATTCATGAAATCAAAACTATACCTTGGGATGCAACAAATCTTCAAACTCTTATGTTAGCCAATAACAACCTTAACTCCGTGAACAGAAATATGTTTCTTGGTTTAAAAAATCTAAAATTTCTTGATTTCACCAGGAATTATTATCCTCTTGATATATCCGTTGATGCCTTTGAAGAAACCAGTTCTTTAGAAAAGGTCATAATGTATGATTTGATCAAATTCACGATGACTGGTTCTTTCAGAAACATGCAGCAACTAGTATTGCTCGATATGTCCTATCTTCATAGTCGCTTAGAAATTTCTTCCCTTGGCCAATTTACTTATACGTCGGCGCTGAGGACTCTAAACTTATCCAGAACTTACATCAATGCCAAAGATCTAGTCCAATTTACAAGCAATACATCCCTGTTTTCAGGACTGGTCTCGTTGCACACCCTAAACCTGCAACATAACTTATTCAATGATTTCCACGAGGCTCCTAACGCATTTACCACACTATGGAGTCTTCGTGAGCTATATCTGACCAATTGTCGCATACAGCAAATTGACTCGGAGATATTTAGGAATCTCACGTCACTAACAGTTCTCTCGTTGGGCTTAAACTCGATCAAAATCATTCACGAGAAAGCTTTGCAGGATTTACAGAACTTACGTACCCTGCAACTGAATTCCAACTTCATTTCAGTTATCGAGAAGCAATTATTTTCTGGAACTCCCAGTCTCCGGTATCTATACCTCCATGATAATAAAATCTCCACGATAGAACCTTTCACAATAATACCAACAAGTCTAAATGTGTTAATCATTGCGAACAATCCCTTCACATGTACCTGCCAACTTGCGTGGTTCAGGGAATGGCTGGACAAGGTGAATACAACAATAATTGATCTAAGAAGTGAGACTCGTTGCTCTAGTACTTCCTTCAAATCGCTAAGAAATCAGACTATCTGGTCGTTCGATCCTAAGGATTACTGCGGAGTCAATATCTATTTTTATTGTAGGTGTATCTTTGGCAACCGTGACCGTTCTGTCGCTAAGTGTCCTCGTGTACCGAAAGCGATGGTGGCTGAACCACAAACTATTTCTCTTAAAGTTGGCCATCATTGGGTATCAAGAAAACATTGAAAATCAAGATCCTGCGGATTACGAGTATCAGCTTAACCTCATGTTCCGTGAAGATGATGAGTGGTGGATTAACGATTGCATGAAGCCATTCCTGCAGGAGAGGATGCCACATCTGGAGAACATCGTTTGGGGGGATAGTGGTCTTCATCCAGTGTCTTTCTACTTAAACGCCATTTACGACGTCATCGAGAACAGCTACAAGACGGTCTTATTGCTTAGCAACCAGTCAGTGGAGGATACCTGGTTCATGACCAAACTCCGTATGGCCGTAGAGCATTATGAATGACACCAAGTTGGAGAAGGTCATCCTCATATTCTTAGAAGACATCGATGATGAACACCTACCGTATCTTGTAAGGCTGTTGCTGAGTCGGAACAAACCTTATTTGCTGTGGGTGGATGATGATGAAGATGGACAAGAACTCTTCTGGGCAAAGTTTGAGAAGACCATGAGGGCTAACAGGGAAATGAATAATGTCATTCCAGTTTAGCACAGATCAAACAAACGTGGCTTCTTATGCTTTCATGAAAAAGCGTGTATCATGATGCGTGGTTGTAACTAGACGTGTGTTTAAAATAAAAACGTTCCTTGCGTCGGAATTAGTTCGAATCCGATGTTTGTCACATTCAAATTCATTCTATTTCGAAATTGTCAACATGCACGTAATTTGTCAAATGTTTCACGAGGAAGTATTGCAAAGAGGTCACACTTCCAACTCCCACATAAAGATGATGTTTTTATTTGTGGAAGTGAATTAATTTGTTCTTTGTCAGGAAAATAAAAGAAACGTCACGTGAGATATCTACCCCCAACACACACACACACACTCACACACACGCACACACACACACACTAATTGCCGGAAGATTTCCTAGTAAATGGTCAGGAAGCTATATTATTCCATTGTTTAAAAGATGGTGTAAGACCGATGCTTCTAATTATAGGGGCATCTCCCTCTCGTGCTCTGTTGGAAAACTATTTTGTAATATTTTAAACAGACGTCTGGTTATATATTTAGTAGAAAATCAACTCTATGTCTAAAACCAAAGAGGGTTCAGGGAAACTATAGAACCTAGAATCATATATTATTTAGAATGAAAAATATATAAATATGTGAGAGCTAGGGACGTAAGTCAGAAAAGTAATGTTTATTTGTGATTTGTAGATTTACGCAAGGCCTTTGATAGTGAATGGCGAAAAGGATTATTTTATAAATTGTTGACATATGGTATTGGAGGAATGTTTAATTATGTTATTACTACCATGTATAAGAAAGCAAATTTTTATCTTAAACTTAACCAATGAATTACCCCATGCTTTCAGTTTATTGTGGAGTGAAACAGTGTTGTACAATTATTAACCCCACCTTAATCAATGTTTACCCTAATGATTTTCCACAGGAATTAGGAACAACTGGTAATGATCCGGTAGAATTAAATTGGAAAATAGTGAATCGTTTGATGTACGCGGGTGACATTGTACTAATATCCAAAACTAAAAACGGAATGCAGACTTTTTTAGATAGACTTGGGATTTACTGTTTAAAAAATGGTTACTCGGAGTAAATATTAAGAAAACGAGAATGTCGGTTCGTAATAAGAATGGAAAGTAGTTGAAACAACATAGATGTAATATAAATTGCGAGGATATTGAAATTGTAAAGCAGGCTGTATATTATTTAGGTTTTGTACATGTGGTTAATTTAGTAATACATCAATAACTCGGGCAGAGAAATCCAAAAAGAAATGTTTTCGGTTATTTAAGTTATTTGGAGAGCACCTTCCGAACATTAAAATAGCTGTTTGTTTATTTAATTATCTTGTTAAACATGTCCTTTTATATGATTCGGAAGTATGGAGTGCTTCTGTAATGAATTTTGATAAATTGGTAAAGATTGAAAAGGAGAAGTCAAGAATGTCTTTTAATAATGTTATAGAAAATGTTCATTTGCAATGGATGAGAAATAACGTATGGGTAAATAAAAAATAAAAAAATCGGCTGTGTTGGCTGAAGCTGGAGAATATCCTATATCAGTTATCAATATATGTAACAATTTCATGAAATATTGGATTCGCATGAAAAGTATTGATGAAAACTCTTTGTATATACTTCTTTTCAAGCAAATTGAAAAATGATAGCAAAATCTATTACATGTTGGCTTAGTAATGTTCACAATTTATCAAAGAAAGTTGATTTACATGTTGACGGATATAATAAATGTCTAGAATTAGAAACTGTTATAGATAACGATAAAATAGTCGGAGAGAAACAGAAATTAAACTCCGAGAGATATGCTGTTTTTAATATTTATAATGGATTTTAACAGAAGTTACGTATACGGAAAGGAGAAAAATAAACTGCGAATATCTAGATTAGAGAAAAATTTAACTTTTGTAAAGAGCAATGAATTACGTTAAAATATTACCGATTTAGAATAGTTTCACATGATTAACCAATTGAAATTGGAAGGCATAGACGCCGGAGTAAATTACCAACATATTTACGTACTTGCAATGCTTGTTATAGTGTGGAAATTGAGAACGAATATCACACCACCGTGGATTGTCAAAAATTAAGTGTCTAGAGGGAAATATTCTATGAAAAAATTAGTATTATTACTAATGAATTAAAAATTTGAACAATTAAGAAAGGTTTGTAAAGATAATGAAACTAGACGATAACAACGTTATTTGTCATTTTATTGAATATATAAAATGTGCTTTATCGTTAAGAGGAGACTTTTGAACATTTTGTGCATAATGAAACTAGTCGTTTATAACATTTGTAATATAATTGTAATATTATTGAATACATAAGATGTGTTGTATCTGTATGTGGAGCAATGTGAAAACTTTGTACAGGTAAAGAAAAAAAATGCTTTGACTACTTTTGTTTGTTGATTATCTGTAAAAAAATATGTCATCATGCCTTGTGACGATGTTATTTTAATAAAAATTATAAAAAAATCAAATTCAAAGCAAAACAGAGATATACTACAATGTGAATGCATAAAAACTGGGAAATTCGGAGGGAAAGAAGAAAGATAAAAAGCGACGCAAAGAAGAAGTGTTCTGTTTATTAGAACGTACGAAATGTGAAACAGATTTAGGCATTCATATTGATGACAATCTTAGCTGGATTGAACACATACGACATACAACTACATGTATTTCTAGAAATATTGGTATACTTTATAAGACAAAAAATATATTCCTAAGAAAACCCTTTTAATGCTATATAACTCGCTTATATTGCCATACAATTAAAATTGTTACTTGGCGTGGGCTTCAAGTGCAAAGACAAAACCATATTTATTTATGACAAAAAAGCGCTTTGCATATGTGCTGTCTTTCATTATTTAACCCATACAAACCCATTACAGAGTTTGATCTTTATGTGTTATTTATTCATGAATAGCCTGCTTCCTGATTCATTTAAGACTTTCTTTGTATTAAATAACTTTATCCATTATTGCTCTACTCGGAATTATTAAAACTTTCATTTGATAAAGCCTAAATTATTGATCGTCCTGCATACAATAATAAGATATATGTTCCAGATCTATGGAAAGCATTCCCAGATCCATTAATAAAATCATGTAAAAATCTTAAATTCAATATGAAGAGAGCATTTCTGACAGAGTAGGCCTACATTGTTCGATCTGTACGTACAAAGCGACTAACGACCTATAGCCTTACTATTTTTCAATTGGGGAGGGGGGGGGGGGGAGGGGGAGGTCCATACAAAGAAACGTTAAATTTCATATCTATGTTGTTTCAAGACAATTCTAAATAAAATTCGTTGTACGAAATGTTTAAAAATTGTATTTTTAAAGTATACATTTTTTTAATAAATGTAAATTCTAAGAAAAAATTTGGATTCTCCTATAACGACTGGCCACCTATTAATTTGCTGACATGATACCTAAAATATTTATTTAGTGAATCTGGTCACCATCATAATATTTGTTAATCCTACCATCACAACTGAAATGATCTGAAATCATTTGCATTATTTTGTTGGGTGATTAATGAATTTATCTCTTATCGTGTTAGATAAATCAAACTTGATAGTAAAATAAAATTCAATTCAATTTATTTTGCCCTGCAATAACAAAACATACAGGGTAAAAAAGCAATATACAAAGTATCAACAAATTACAATTACTAACATAGATAAACACAGAAAAACACAGAATCAATTTACAAACATGAATAAGTATCTTTAAAAACACAATAGAAATTTCTTAGGCTGGTAGCAGCCAGAAAGGAGGTGGTCCTTATATGCGGCTGACCAAATAATTAGATATAAAAAGTCTTATGATTTAATATAAGCTATAATAACATGTAAAACAAATAACAATTACATGTAAAATATGATGAACTTTAACAACCATTGAAATCTTTAGCTAGCATCAATTCATTTTTTTTTCAATTCAGAACTTTATTCCAGACTCAGCTGCACAAGGCAGAGGTCCATAAAACATATGTTACATATAGGGAAAATAGCTGAGTATGAAAACGATGAGTATAATAACAACAAATCGTACAAATACTAAAGAATATAACAAACTAAACTAACTGTAACATGTAACCTGTATCTGTAAAATTGATAACAGAAGGCCTATATAGCAATCTAACTTTAAGCTGTACCTGTAACTGCAAGATTAAAATAAATATATGTATAACAAAGTGAAGTTGTAACTTAATTGTAACAATCTCTGCTCAACTAACTAGAACAATATACTTATAATAGATAACTAGATATTATAACTAGCAACAAGGACTAAGGACTATACTGCAACCATAAGAGGCTGGATAATCCTTGGTAACATCATGCAAAATATGATCAATTCCGAGGTGTCAGCAGGCTATTAAGCCGAAATTTCCAGAGGCCCGATGTGTACCTAAGGCATACGTGGGGTTCCCATTCTCAGAGACATCTACTCTCTGGATGAACTTAAACATGAGATTTCGTAATACAGCCGAACAGACTGGAACATTCAACTCAGCAAACATTTGACTAGCACTAAAGTATCTAGGTACCCTAAGAAGCATTCTCATTGCATCATTATAGGCTACAGTAAGCCTGTGCAAACTGCTCTTCTTAAAATTACTCCACAGATGCGCAGTGTACAAAGGTGTACAGTATGCCCTAAATAATGCCACCTTCACATCCGGAGAACACATATGAAATTTCCTAACGAGCATATTACCTTGAGCATATAATTTACGACACTGTCGGCTAATATCTTTATCATCACAAAGGTCCTCAGTAAAAAAAATGACCAAGATACATGACCTCTGTACACACATTGAGTTTAGCTCCACATAAATAAAAATCCGGGAATACCAATCTACGGTGTTCCTTACATCAAATTATAGGTCAATATAGGTCTAGCAAATATTTGTTGTATTTACGTTTAAAAGTGTTAACAAATTTCTGTTCAAACTATTTTCTTTCCGATCATTATGAATATATAAAATATGACACACTTTCAAATATATATATTTATTTATAAACTAGCTTTGTTCCTATATTTATGTACTTCAGTATAAACGCATACCATTATCAGTATGACAGTCAAATTATAAATAAAAAAAAACAACCTTTCAAACGATCCGGGGGAAAATCTTCATGTTTTATAATCCTCAAAATTCAGTTATTAGAAAATTAATGAGAAAGACTCCCGCAAAATGACACGCTAAATTAATGATGATTAGAAAAATAATAACCATCTCGTAAACGAACCTCTTTTTGCCTATAATTGGCTTAAAAAGCAGTCCATTACAAAAATAGTCATTAAATCGACTTCATGGCTCATATCCTGTTTAATTTTATTAATCGATTCAATTCGATAATGGTTTTAATCCAATCATCAACATATTTTGTACGTTCCCATTGCCATGAAAATAAACCGTAAAAACTGTAATGTTCTTGTTCACATTGTTTTAACGGCATGTTAAATTACGATACAAAGACATACGTATACATGTTAAAACAAAACAAAATGTCAACATGAATAGATAATTACCGGTATACATAATTGTCTAATTTTGCCAAAATCAGATTTGTTTGTTACATTTTTTCTATTTGTGTTCATTCCAAAAAACTTTAAAACAGGGTTTGTTTGTTTGCATGTGCCAAATTCCGGTTAATTCCATAATATATCAACTGAGTTCGATTTACCGAGATAAACGATAACTCTATTGATTTCAGATGACCTCAAATGTTCGGGCTCCAGGGCGCATCTCAAAATCATCCACGTCTTTCGGTGCAACTCCTCCTAGTAAACAATCTCCATTGTCAGCACTGAAGGTAAAGCGCGAGCAGGAATCCGTAGCCAAACATAGGGCAGCACACCGTATCAACGTCGACGTGAAGTCTCGCTTGACCACGGCCAAATCCGTGATGGCTTTATTTTTGGCGATGATCATATATCGATGCGACCTTTGGCGAGCTTCAAATAAAATTGGGATAACAGAATATAATATAAAGGTATAGACCAGTTTTGGAAACGCCCCCCTCTCAAAAATTGAAATGGAAGCTCTTATTAGCAATCATGTGAAAGAATATGTTTTGCCGGGAAACCGCCTACTAATTGATATATTTGGTAAATTATCATATCGAACCGGCGTGGATAGATATCGCGTAGTCCTATATATATCTTTCTGTGTACAGTGCTTGTAACTCTACCAAGACTGGGCCAACTTTCCGTATCATTTTGATGATTCCAGAACCTTGCAGTACACACCAATACTTATATGCTAGGTGACCTTTTCTGAACGATTCCACAACGTTTCTTTCACAATGCAATCGCATGACCAGAACTGGTCTATACCTTTGATTTGGATTGTCTAGTACGTGCTCAATTGACAATTACCACGCAGTCGATTCTCTATACACTAACAGAATTTCCAACCCTAGGCCAAGCACTGTAGTTGAAACCGATTGGGAAGTTTTTTTTATATAGAGGGAGCAATTAAATAGCTACAAGTAGTACAGTGGGGGTTAAATCAGATATTTGGAGGATACTTCGTGCGTGTATGCATGTTGTACGTATACATTTTAGTTTATAGTACTCAAGTCTCGTATAATATTGACCCATTACCTTTGGGGGATGCCGTCGTGGTGGTTGTAGTTGCAGATGTTGTTGCCGATTGTTGTGTTGTAGGTTTAGCAGTGGTTGGTTGTGTAGTTGTTGTAGCTGTTGATGTAGATGGTTGTGTTGTAGGTTTAGTAGTGGTTGGTTGTGTAGTTGGTGTAGCTGTTGTTGTAGACGGTTTTGTTGTAGGTTTAGTAGTGGTTGGTTGTGTAGTTGGTGTAGCTGTTTTTGTAGACGGTTTTGTTGTAGGTTTAGAAGTGGTTGGTTGTAAAGTTGCTGTGGCTATTGTTGTAGAGGGTTCTGTTGTTGTAGTAGGTTTGGTAGTGGTTGGTTGTGTAGTTGTGGCTGTTGTAGTAAATGGTTTCGTTGTTCTTTTAGGATTGGTAGTGGTTAATTGTGTAGTTGTTGTAACTGCTGTCGTAGATGGTTGTGTTGTAGGTTTAGTAGTGGTTGATTGTGTAGTTGATGTAGCTGTTGTAGCGGATGGTTCCGTTATTGTAGTAGGTTTGGTAGTGGTTGATTGTGTAGTTGATGTAACTGTTGTTGTAGATTGTTGTGTTGCAGGTTTAGTAGTGGTTGGGTGTTTAGATGTGGTAGATGTTGTCGTAGATGGGTCCGTTGTTGTAGTAGTTTTGGTAGTGGTAGATGGTATAGCTGTTGTAAATGTTGTTGTAGATGGTTGCGATGTAGGTTTAGTAGTGGTTGGTTGTGTAGTTGTAACTGATTTTGTTGATGGTTGGTGTGTTGTTGTTGTAGCTGTTGTCGTCACCAGTTCAGTTGTTGCCAATGTGGTCTTTGTTGAACAGTCTGTATCGAAACAAGATTGAAAAAAGAACGTTCAATATGACGAACATTTTGCTATGTAGGTCTACTATGAAAACTAACATTAAGGCCATTGTGCATATTAGTAGGCCCAATTCTGATATTTTTTCGTTGCGTTGGAATTGATTTGTTTTTATTGGATTATGAGTTTTCCAAATAAATTTTTACTTATCATTTCATGTTCTATTCATCAGTTGGCAACGTTCCGATAATACACCAGCAAAGATTAGATGAGAATTATCTTATGTTTTGAGGGGGTGGAGGCAGGTGGTCACGTACGGCAGGTGTCTTCCTTCGAAATACCCAAATTGCATACCCTAAAGTACTCAAAGGAACAATCTGATTCCAATTGTGTCTTCTTTTCTCCGCATTGTGCCCCCTTGACAATTTCCTGGGTCTGTCCTGGTTAAACCAATATAAAAATTAAGTAAACACGAAATATTAACCAATCGCAAATATGTCTAAAGATTTTGTTGTTGTTGTTGTTGTTTTGTTTGCACTTTCTGTTTAATGCCACCTGTATCCCGGAGATGCCATGCATTGATTAAACCGATATTAAAGTGAAATAAAAATGAACTAATCACCATTTTATTTCTTGCAAATATATTTAAAAGTTGTTAAAGACCATATCCGAACTGAAAAATGAAATGAATGAATTATATATCAACGAAACTTATTAGCCATAGATTACAATAATATCAATTATATGCCTTTTTAGTGTCTGTCAGAGGAGTATCAGCTCTATAAAAACTCATAATCTAAAGCTTTGAAAATCGGAAGTTGTCGACATAATGGCATCATCTTATGTGGAGTACGTATATTCACAATGGAAGGGGGGGGGGGTTAGTGAGCACTAATTTTTTCCCACCTAATATTTGAAAATCGCACCCCCTTGGGCACCAGGGAAGAGAGCCCATCTCCAAATAAAGGTAAAATTAACGTGTTTTTATGGGTTTTTTCCCGGGGGAGGGGGCCCGGCCCCCCGGCCCCCTGGATCCGCCACTGGTTCGGGGGCTTATGTCTTCCACGATATTTCAACGATATGCGCGTATCGCCATTATAACATCTTCCATTGATAAATGTAGGGGCATGCAGGAATGTTTAGGAAATGTAATTCTTGTTTAATCTCTTTTTCTTTTAATGGAATATAATTTTGATGTGAGAATTCAATTAAGGCTTTATTATTTTTTTCTTCTTTTTGGTTGAAAAAATAGAAGCCATTTTTACTTGTTTACTGCTGATTTTTGTTTCGAGGGGTTTGGGGGTTGGGGGGGGGGGGGAGTGTAAATGGGTTTTTCGTGTGGGGGTGACCGCCTCCCTGCCCCCACTTCCGACGCACCTGCACACATAAACCAACTTTCACACCCACATTACAAACACCCACACCCACCACACATCCACACCCAAACCCCTCCACCTAGCCACACCCCACACGTACACACACTTAACATGACCTTGGCCGTGTATTTTTGTGTATGCATACATGTGTCATGATATGAAGTTATGCCATTTACGGCTTTGAACATGATTGTTTAATGGGGGGTGCCCCCCCCCCCCAACTTTTTCAAGTATCCCAAAATTGCCCCTTCCCCTTTCTACCTCTGATAAGTGCCCCTTTTTTTAAACGAACCCCTTTTCCTTCGACAAGTACTCATTTCCCTTTGCAATAAGGGTCCATTTTCCATTCTCATAAGATTCTCATATGATAATCGACCTATTCAAATCTGAGAGGCGCCCCTTTTACTTTTACAAGTGCCCCTTTTCCTCCTGATAAGTGCTCTTTTCATTTCTAATAACTTTCCATTTTATTATGACACGTGCCTCATTTCCTTCCTAATAAATGCTCTTTTTCCTTCTTATAAGTGCACCTTCCCCTTCTCATAATTACCTCTTTCCTTCTCTGATAATTAATTTTAACATGTGCCTCTTTTTGTTTTTAATAAGAGCCACTTCCCCCTTCCCATAAAATCCCCCTTTCACCTGCGATAAATGCCCCTATTAAAATCTGATCGGTGCACCTTTTCTTTCAACAAATGAACATTTACCTTAATTATTAGTGCCCTTTTTTTTCTCTCCAGAAAGTGCCCCCTCCCCCACTTTGGAAGCCCCTCCGGCCTCAGCTATATAGGTAAACCGGTCGGGTCCACATGTTATCCTTCACTGTAACTTCAGCAAATTTGACCCCTGTTGACTCGTAATTTGGAGGTGTGCGGAAAATGGGGTTTTAATTTGCTTTTGTGCAATAATAAAATGGTAAATACTTTGTTTTCCCTTTATATTTGTATTCTGCATTCATTCAGTTTTCCATTTATATCAAGTTGTATTTTAATCAGACAGGGTCTTTAAGCATTTACTGTCATGCCACGTGTATTTCTGTGATGCTCTCCTACATTAAACCATTTTCTAAATCATAAAAAATGAAAAAATCACCATTTTCTTTCTCGCAAACATATCTAAAGTAATAGGAGCATTCTCTATCATGCCACGTGTATCCATACGATGCTACCATACGGAAACACTCGGATCCATCGTTGTAAGAATTCTGTTGTGTGTTAGCATAAGTGAGACTAGACCCGTCCAACCACACACCCTGGCCATCAGAGTCCACCGTTAGTCCGATCCAGTAATCTTCAACGTTGTTCTCCTTCATGCGACCTTCGATGAAGTCCTGTTCCTCTGCAGTCTCGATGTAAACCAGATGGAGCTCGTACTTGGAACAGATGGAAAACGCTTCAGAGCGTGTCGTCAAAGAGGGACTGAAATAGTAGCACGACTCCCCATGTTGTTCTGTCCAATCCGGACATGCTGTAAATGCAAAACAATGATTGCATTTAGTAGTTAAAGGGATGAAATACTCTTAAATCCGTGGATAACTAGGTATCCATATTTCGCACTTAATTAAACTCAAATCCATATTCAATTTATTGACTAAAATCCCAATGTGAAGGAATTTCGATTTCTTCAACTTAAATATTTATGAGAAGTGTATTTGTGACGCTATAAGTGTGATATTTATTGAAAATTAAGAATTATCCTTCTTATTTGGAGTTTAATCAGTAAATTGAATTTAAACGCACAGTGATATAAACCCTTGTGATAGGAGGATCGAGTAGTATGAATTTCTTTTACATAACATTTAGCCCCAATAATTAAGACCCTAACCAGTTTAGCCGTGACATTTTGGGGCAAATTCTGATGACGTTACAACAACACGGTGCTGATAAAATATTTTGCGATGTCTCAAAACCAGATTTGTGTGCAATGGTAAAATTTCTTGTTTTTAAATTGTTGTTTTTGTTGTTTTTATTTTGCCTTTGTTCGTTTTTTGTAATATTGAACATAGTTACAGCACTCAAACCCAGCCACAAGGCTGTGTTTTATTCACTGATTCCATAACATAAGCACATAATCATTATCAGAATATAAACAGACACACAATAATTTATAGCAACAGTTACACATTGGAATAAATAGTGACTTCAATTGACTTAAAACGCACGTAAATGAGGTTAAAGGCAGAGTATTCTATTAACAATTCAGATTTACATATACATGTACTTTCATATGCTGCTCATATGTTTTCAGACACCTTTGCTCGTATCTTATAATAATTTGGGTTTAACAATCTGACGAAGTTCTTTTTAAAACCCAGCGATGGGTTTAACTGAATTAGTATAATACGGACCTTTAACAACCTTTGTCGTGAAAAACGACTGGCTATCTTAATTTCAAAGTAAGAATTTGGAGCTTAAACTCTAAAATCAATTGTCTCTTTTTTTATAGTGATGGAGTTCGCTATATCCACTAATAAAAAAAGGGGAAAGGGATTGACTACTTACTTTCGCATTGTTGGAGGGTAAGGAGCACTTTTTGATGTAGCACGATTAGAATGCTAATTATATACCACATCTGGGAGAGGAAAACAAAATACACAAACAAACAAAAAATGATTCCATTGCAGTATTTGTTCATTTTGTGTCGGATGAGTCTGATATCAAAAGCAGTCATACATTTCACGTTTATAAAATATATGACACAAAGTTATATATAAAATAAATACGAATATTGTGAAATATCTTATTACCGTCATGAGACAAATCGGTTTGTAAATAATTAAATGCGATTTTGGGGAAGAGAATCTTTTACCGAAATCGAAATCAAAACCTGTAAGAATACCAAGAAAAACGACTTTGTACAGTTTGTCCCGGATGTAAAGGGATAACGTCGAATTAAAATGTTTCAAATAAAGAATATTTGATGAATTAATTGTTATATGAATTATAATATAATGAATAATTGTCACGTTCCATTACTCATAATGTTGCATCTTGCCCCATCTTTCCTTAATATCGGAATTTACACACATTTTGCATTGCAGGCATGAGTTAGAGAATGACTGGTCAGTTAAAACGATTTATTAAAGGACACAAAATCAACTTGGGAACAAGGAACACATAAATATTATTGTTTGGAAACTGTCAAATTGTTATTCTATTCTTTGAAATAAGGACAGTTATTCAGTAACACCGATCACATATATTGATGGTTGCGACTTAATTAAAGGCTATCGTCACCATAGGTTGTTCGACTTGCAGTAATCAGAAAAGATTGGGTATTTAAAGATCCTGAAATACACACTCAGAGAGTTCATTATCAAACTATATCACCCAACAGATACTAGGGTAGGCGGGGAAACAGTTATATCCTCAGTTTGTATAGGTTAGAAAATATTGATACGAAATCAGGAAGAACAATAAGACTGGAGCACCAATACTTACATCGCCAGACATCATCGAATCTTCACTTTAGATCCATACCATTGCTACAGACGATTTGATATTCACCATCGCGGTAACGTTTTATTATGATTTTTTTTTAAAAATCATGTTCAGGTCGCGTGCGATATCAGAGTACAACACGACTATTCCGCTATAATCCACTTCGACTCGTGAAAAGTAGTACTTATCCTTGCATATTTTCGTCGTTATTAAAATTAAATTATCGAGCTCGTGAACATGGTGAAATGAATCGTGCTACCCCATCGATTGTTGCAGTCTGACGGTAGAAATGTCAACTATCCTATCCGAATTTGTTACTGAATAATTGGCAGCTTGGTCCCCCGCCGATCGTGAGATATTTATAAGGCTAGCCTGCCTAGTCAATTACTTCAAAGTTTTCCCGTCAAAATTGTTTGCCTTTTGTTAAAGTAGATCCTCGCCTCAGTAGGCTTCAATCCAACTATAGAATTAATAAACTGCTGAAATTTTCCGCCAATTAAACACTGAAATCTGATTATCAATATCACGTGGTTTGTGAATAGAAGAGTATATAGAGCACTGGCTGTATGGATAACGACTAAAGTACTGTTACACACAACAAATGAATAATCAAACATTTATAGGAAATTAGTGGATTTCGCTGCAACATGATTCGCCAGCGTGAATGAGCCACGCTCGTTACACCAAATATCCACTTATCATAATTCGTTTTATGTTTTATTTAAAGTGCATCTCAATATCTCTTAGCAACCTAATCAACAACAGGTGTTTTGGGGGTCAAGAATAGAATATGGTATCCCCTCTAGATGGTATATGATAGGGAGATGGGGAAGGAAAGAAAGGCATAAATAGATATCCCTCCTGGAAATATGGACACGCTTCAAGGCAGAATAAAATAGAGAAGAAAGGAGTGGGAATAATTCGGCTTTCATCGAAAGGGTGCGGTGCGGCGCGGCGCGGTGTGGTGTGCTCAACGCACCCATTCGATAAAAGAGGGGGGGCTTTTCTCGAAAGGGTGCGTTGAGAGCGGAGTACCGTTTTTAACACACCCTTTCGATAAAAGCGGGGGGGCTTTTCTCGAAAGGGTGCGTCGACTAGTTTTTCGCATCAGTCGTTTAAAATGAGGATCTCGGACAGAAGGTAATAGTTGCCAATTTAAGTATATCGAAAATGTATTAAATAAAATGGAATGGTCTTGATTAATTACAGAGTGGTCTCTTTCGTTATTACTATGTTGATGGGGGAGACAGAGAGAAGGAAAAAAGGGAAAGGGAAAGGGAAGATAAAAGGAAAGAAAGAAGAATAAGAAGAAAAGAGGGAAACTGGGGGGGGGGGGCGCAAGGGCTCTTGCCTCCCTCCCTCCCCCCCCCCGCCAAAAATAAATAAGAGAGAGAGAGAGAGAAGGAAAGGGAAAGAAAATATAAAAGGAAAGAAAGAAAGGAAAAGAAAAGAAAGGAGGCAAGAGCCCTTTGCCCCCGTTTCCCTCTTTTCTTCTTCTTCCTCTTCTTTCTTTCCTTTTATATTTTCTTTCCCTTTCCCTTCTCTCTCTCTCTCTCTTATTTATTTTTGGCGGGGGAGGGAGGAGGCAAGAGCCCCTTCGCCCTTTCCCCGTTTCCCTCTTTCCTTCTTATTATTCTTCTTTCTTTCCCTTTCCCTTCTCTCTCTCTCTCTCTCTCTTATTTTTTTTTTGGCGGGGGGGGGGGGGGAGGTAAGAGCTTTTCGCCATTCCCCCCGTTTTCCTCCTTTACTTCTTCCTCTTCTTTCTTTCCTTTTATATTTTCTTTCCCTTTCCCTTTTCTCTCTCTCTCTTATTTATTTTTTGGCGGGGGGGGGGGGGGTGAGGAGGAGGCAAGAGCCCTTCGCTCCCCTCCCCCCAGTTTCCCTCTTTTCTTCTTATTCTTCTTTCTTTCCTTTTATCTTCCCTTTCCCTTTCCCCTTTTTTTCCTTCTCTCTGTCTCCCCCATCAACATAGTAATAACGAAAGAGACCACTCTGTAATCAAGACCATTCCATTTTATTTAATACATTTTTCGATATACTTAAATTGGCAACTATTACCTTCTGTCCGAGATCCTCATTTTAAACGACTGATGCGAAAGACTAGTCGACGCACCCTTTCGAGAAAAGCCCCCCCGCTTTTATCGAAAGGGGTGTGTTAAAACGGTACTCCGCTCTCAACGCACCCTTTTCGAGAAAGAAGCCCCCCCCCCCTCTTTTATCGAATGGGTGCGTTGAGCACACCACACCGCGCCGCGCCGCACCGCACCCTTTCGATGAAAGCCGAATAATTCATACGAGTTCGGAGCTTTAAAGGGATCCGGTAACTTTGTCTCAGATTCCAAAAAAAATTCTGGATTTAGCTCATAATGCAATGATAATTAGAAACCTTTAGGTCAGTCAGGAACCCCATGACATTTACAAGCCGATCGCCTGTCTGATTATTTATGATTGGAATTACAAATTTTGAAAACCGTTCGCCTGACGGTTTTCATAACACTACAGTCTATCGGGGAAAAACGAGTATGGTAAAACCGGTCACTCAAAGATTTTTACTTTTTGAGGCACTTCTTGATCATTTTGAAGCGCAATTTTTTCAGGGCTTCGATATTACACCATATCACAGACACTGATAACACGTAGGGCCGTGTATCTCAGATTTAACATTGTTAAACGATCCCTTTAAAGATAAATTTGAGTTCAAGTCATGTGATTGCATTGTGAAAGAAACTGTATGGAAGCGATTAAAAAGGTTGATCATGTAGCACATAGGTATAGGTGTTTATTGTGATGTTTGGAATCCTCGAAATGCTAGAAAATTGGCCTAGTCGTATGCACTGCACACAGAAATAATGGGGCTCAACAAACATGGCGACATGGAAGTTGTGGTTTACAAAAGTAAACCGTTATCTTTAAATAGTTAAAAAACGGATAGGAAGTAAATTCATGATAGAATTCCCCATTTTTCCTTAGAATCAGCCGGAGAATCAGATAGTACCGTTAATTTGATGACAGATAATGATACAAAGAGAAGAGAGCACAATAAAGTGGTGTTAGCATTGTACAAAAAGAGAGAAAGGATGAAAGAGATAAATAGTTAAAGAGAGAGAGAGGGGGGGGGGGGAGGTAGGGGAGGTGAGAGGAAGGAAGGAGGGGAGGGTGGGAGGACAGGAGAGACATGATTGCAATTGTACATGAAAGTTACTTCCTAACCTGCGGTATACACCTTCATTATGAATTTGAAAAATCGAATGTAAGACAAAATAAAGAGGTTTGATTCCTTTTTCGAAGAAACTCCAGGGTGTTAGTATATAGGAGGACAGAATTTCTCTGTAGTTTTCTTTTTTTATCAAGAGGGCTTGTAATATAGACGTGGTTATATTGTACAAGGTACAGAATTATTATGTATCCCATTCTGGTAATGGTAGTCAGTGGCTAAGCTACAGCAGAGCCTGGAGTGGTGGAAACAAAACAAAAGAAAGAAAAAGCGAGAAATGAGAGAACGGGAAAAGAGAGGAGGTGTAAAGGACGAGATAATAAGATGCATGGGCGACGTCCCGCACCCTCCCCATATAGTCAGAGGCCGTGTAAATTCGCATTCCATTTTCCGCAAAGCAACTGAGTTCGATTTTTCCGAGATGAACGATACCTCCACTATATAAATCACTTGTGGTGTCCCTCGTTGGACCGCTTTTGTTTTACTTTACATTAATGATTTACATACTTTCTCCCCCATTTAGTAATTTATCTTTTTGCCGACGATTCCAACATTTTGCTTTACTCATTTTCTTGTCTGGGTTTCCTCGAGCTTGATAATAGTTGTCAAACATATTTGGTGATATAATAGTTTCTCAATTACTATAATCATATTTTTAAATTATTAAACAATATGTTTTTATGCATATTTTGTTATACGTATTATATCTGCATGTGAAATGTGAAACAAATGAACTCAACATAACCCAACTCAATATTCGATTTCATTTCATTTATTTGTCAGTTCTAAATACATAATAAAATCAGAGTCAGAGTCCTGTTCAGGACTCCCTCAAACCTCTCTCTCTCTCACACACATGGTGCAAACCGCAAACCTACTGTATATAATAAAATCAGTTTTGTTAAATGAACCTTATTTTAAACAATATAAGCGAAGCTTAATGCCTTATGGGCCTTGGCAATTAAATACATGTATATACAAGTAAAATATATACCATCAGGGGGTTCCTGGTGATGCAAAAGTAAAGCAATGAGACTGAAGAGTGGTCAGGAGAGAGAGAGAGAGAGAGAGAGAGAAGAGAGAGAGAGAGAGAGAAAGAGAAAGAGAGAGAGAGAGAGAGAGGGGGAGGTATGCAGGGGCGTACGCAGGATTTTTTCAAGGGGGGGGGGGGGGGGGGGGGGTTTTTAAAATATTTTGCTCCCGAAAATTTGAAAATCGCGCCGGCCGAAAAGTCGCTCAGTGGGGGGAGGGGGGGGGGGGGGGGGGGGGTAAGCGGACACTTTTTTTTTTTGGGGGGGGGGGGAGGCCAAAAAAAAAATAGAGAACACTTTTTTTTTTTTTTTGGTCTCAAAATTTCAAAATTTGACATTTTTTCTTCGTTGGGGGGGGGGGGGGTTAGGTCACCTTATTTAGGTTAGCCGTGGGTATAATTTTTTTTTTTTTTTTTTTTTTTTTTTTTTTATAATAAAAAAAAAAAAAAAAAAAAAAAAAAACCCAAAGGGGGGGGGGGGGGGGGGGGGGGTTTTAGGTTTTTTTAGGGGGGGTTTTTCATACATAAAAATACCAAAGGGGGGGGGGGGTTTGAACCCCCCCAAACCCCCCCCCCCCCCCCCCCCCCTGCGTACGCCCCTGGAGGTACAGATAATTGCACATATCATTGCTAATACAGCAGACATAAACAGTATTTTGGGGAGAACAGCATTCTTTTCACTGCTACTTTGAATGCAAACTAAGAAATTATTCGTTCAGGCATTTGGAATTCGCCCATATTAATTTACATTATGTTATATAAGGTAGTAACATAGTATAAATAAAACGTTTAATGGAAAGTAATGTGTAAATTTAGACAGAACACCAACCTTGCGTGAAATGGTTTTAAAAGTATATTTGGCATGGTCAAACCAATTTAAAAGTTCGTAAATATAAACTTTAAACAATTTAGTATTGGTTTTCTGCTCGATCACAGGAAGATCTATTTTCATTTGTATACCAAATTGTTCTGGTTTATTATGGGTCGTAAATTATAGTTTGTCTTCTTAAGATTCAAAGAGAGTATTACATCGAAATCATTTGGCGAGTTTTGGCAGTTCTGAGTTCAGAGTGTCGATTCGAACATGTACATTGGAATAGGAAATAAATAAATGTGTGTCATTAGCAAACATTATATACAATGTAAGTCATAATGGTGGAATAATTATTTTTACCCCAATTTATGAAATGATTTCGACAATGATTTATTCCTAATAGATCTAAATAATAGTATACATTCTCAAATTATATTGAATAATAATGTGCGAGTGTTTGTTTTGCGTGACTGCTAAAGCGTTTATGTGCTACTATCCTAATCAACTAGGGGACCTACGCCCTTAAGTCATAACTGATAGTAATGATGATAAATTCCTCACAAAAGGGCATTAATATGGCTGATCGACACGGTTTTGATCCTGGGTCCTCACAGTAACGAGGCCATTGCTTAGCCACTGAATCATGACTGTACGCAGCGGGGCCTCGGGTACGTCTCCGCATTCACTGCAATTTCCCCCGGTCCCCAATGAGAAAAAAAATCATCTGTAGGGCCATGTATTATTGTTCAAGGCATGCCAACATAGAGGATTTTTTTATGTTAGGGGCCGGGGCAAAAGGAAAAGAATTATTGATAATTTATTGCATTTTCTTTGTTTTTTTGTATGTGTAGGGGCGGCGACGTACTCTAGCCCCCGCTGCGTACAGTCATGGTCCAATGGCTAAGCAATGGCCTTGTTTCTGTGAGCCCCCAGGATCAAAACCGTATCGATGTGCTATACTTGTGCCCTTTTATGAGGCAATAATCCTCATTACAGTCAGTTAAGAATTAATGACGTGTAGGGCCTTGCATTATGGTTCAAGGCATGGCCACACAGTTGATTTTTTTTCTCTGTTGGGGATCAGGGCTAAATTCAATAAGACAGTAACGAATCAGAAATATCATAGATATAAAGTGAAAACAAAAGCTGGTCTAATATTAAGCCCTGTGGGACGCCACATTTAATATATTATATTTCAGAATAAAGATGATAATAAGAAGTAAACCGTTTCATGTTTGACAAGTGGCTGTCAAACCAATTTAAAGTTATTCCTCTAACACCGTAACACTGTAGTTTTTTCAAAAGAATAGAGTGATCAAGAGTGTCGAATGCCTTGATCACATCTATATAGACGCCAATGACACGTTCATGATCATCTAAGGCACTCGAAACTCTGTCATACAAGTATACTAGACTAGTGCAGGCTCAATTGAATATGACTTCCTAAAGCCAAACTGATTTGGATTAAGGAAGTCATTCTTCGTCAAAATTTCATAGAATCTGTTATAGAAAATACGTTCAACTATTTTTGATAGCTTGACAAAGTGGAAATTGGGCGAAAGTTACTTAGAGGCATCATCTTTTTTATATATCGGTATAACTTTTTCTGTTAAAAAAGAAAGAAATCGGAATTTCATCAGTTATTAATGAAAGATTAAATATTAACACAAGGGGGGAGGAGTTAAAATGCAACCAATTATTTTATTTATTACACTGGTCCTAATTTCGTCATGGCCAGATGAATGGGTTTGCTTAAACGAGTTCACTATGCGTAGCATTTCAAGATTATCGGTCGGTTTTAAGAAGACTAACTTGTTTATATAGTTGGAAAGATATTTTTCAAAACCGTTTGCAATATTAATGGGGTAATCCAATTGATGGTTTTGGTTAAAAAAAAAAAGGTTTGTATTATGGGGGATCTGTCTTGTTTACAAAGTATTGGATTAATACCTATCCATGTAGAGGTCATATTTCCATTCGCATTTTCTAGCTGTTTCGAGGAGTACAGTTTACGTGAAAGCCGTATAATTATAGTCAGCTTGTTGTTTGCAAGTACTCGTATTTAAATCATTGCGATTTGCTAGCCTAGTTTTTTAATGAAGTATCCCTTTCTCTAAGTTATATTAGGATGCCTTTTTTAATCCACGGGTTCCTCAAATGACCTCAAATGTTTGGGCTCCAAGGCGCGTCTCAAAATCATGCTCGTCGTTTGGTGCAACTCCTGCTAGTAAACAATCTCCATTGTCAGCACTGAAGGTAAAGCGCGAGCAGGACTCCGTAGCCAAACACAGGGCCGTACACCGTATCAACGTCGACGTGGAGTCTCGCTTGACCACGGACGAATCCATAATAGCTCTATTCTGGGCGATGATTTTATACTGGTTCGACCTTTGGCGAGCTTCGAATAAAATTGGATAACAGAATGCACTTTTATTTGGATTGTCTAATACGCGATCCGGTGAGAATAAATATTGAAACGCAGTCAATTCTCTACACGAACATAATTTCAAACCCTGGGCTAAGTACTATACTTGATCCTAACTCTAACCCTAATCCCGACCCAAAACTGAATAGCAATCCTAACCTTTACTATATATCTTCGACAATATAAAGGCGGCCGGAGCAACTATTACCGGAGTAGAAAAATGTAGAATCACCTTAAATTGTACAAAAAGAGATCGCGCAAATATTAAAGGGGGTGTAGCATGACGAGACTACGTGTCTTTCCCGTAGCCTGACTCGGGGCCAATCGGGGACGCGACTGCAGTATTCAAGTGCCGGCAACATACGCGAAACTGAAGCAAGAGGAGAACTTCGGTCTGTTTCGCGAACGCTAGCACGCGCTGACCGTAAATCAAGTCCATTCATTTATATGCAGTTGTCCAAAAGAAGTCGTAGATGGCGTTAACCAGTATTTGCCATGCTACACACCCCCTTTAAATTATAGCAAATAACTAGAGACGTAAATGTTTTACTTATACATGTTAGTTTATGATATTGACCCATTACCTTTCGGGGATGCTGTCGTGATGCTTGTTGTTATAGATGTTGTTGTAGATGGTTGCGTTGTTGTAAGAGGTTTAGAAGTGGTTGATTGTGTAGTTGTTGTAGCTGATGTTGTAGATGGTTGTGTTGTAGGTTGAGTAGTAGTTGGTTGTGTAGTTGTTGTAGATATTATTGTAGATTGTCGTGTTGTAGATTTAGTGGTTGTTGGTTGTGTAGTTGTTGTAGCTGCTGTTGTAGATTGTCGTGTTGTAGATTTAGTGGTTGTTTGTTGTGTAGTTGTTGTAGCTGTTGTTGTAGAAGGTTGCGTTGATGTAGTAGGTTTAGTAGTGGTTGATTGTGTAGTTGTTGTAGATGGTTGTTTTGTAGGTATAGTAGTGGTTGGTTGTGTAGTTTTTGTGGCTGTTATTGTAGTTGGCATCGTTGTTGTAGTAGGTCTAATTGTGGTTGATTGTGTAGTTGTTGTAGCTGTTGTTGTAGATGGTTCTGTTGAAGGTTTAGTAGTAGTTGGTTGTGTAGTTGTTGTATCTATTATTGTAGATTGTCGTGTTGTAGATTTAGTGGTTGTTGGTTGTGTAGTTGTTGTAGCTGCTGTTGTAGATTGTCGTGTTGAAGGTTTAGTGTTTGTTGGTTGTGTAGTTGCTGTAGCTGTTATTGTAGATGGTTGCGTTGTTGTAGTAGGTTTATTAGTGGTTGGTTGTGCAGTTGTTGTAGCTGTTATTGTAGTTTGCATCGTTGTTGTAGTAGATTTGGAAGTGGTTGATTGTGTAGTTGTTGTAACTGTTGTTGTAGATGGTTGCGTTGTAGGTTTAGTAGTGATTGGTTTTGTAGTTGTTGTGACTGTTTTTGTCGATGGTTGGTGTGTTGTTGCAGCTGTTGTCGTCACCAGTTCATTTTTTGCCACTGTGGTCTTCATTGAACAGTCTGTATTGAAACAAGATTGAAAAAAGAACGTTCAATATGACAAACAAATTGCTATGTAGGTCTACTATGAAATTTAACATTAACGCCATTATACATATTGTATATTGAAGAGTAATAGACCCATTTCTGTTTTTTTATTATTCCACCGTTGAATGGGAAAAATGATTAACAGTTTTTCAAAGAATATTTTGAATTCTCATCGAATGTTCTATTCATCTTTTGACAATATTTAGATATTAAACCAGCTAACAGTGGATGAGAATTATCTTATGTCTTTTAGGGGGTAGGGGAGGGTGGTCACAGACGACAGGTGTCTTCATTTGTAAACTAGATTGCATGCCCTAAGTACTGAAAGGAAATATCTGATTCCAATTGTGGATTCTTATCTCTGCATTGTGCCACCTTGACAATTTCCTGGGTCTGTCCGGATTAACCAATATAAATATCAAATAAAAAGCGATATAATAAACCTGTCCTTTATATATATATAACTTTTTGTTTTACACTCTCTGTTTAAAATGCCACATGTATAGCGGTGATGCTGTTAAAGTTTCAAGGTTTCAAGGTTTTCTTTATTTTCCACATGATATAACATAATCAAATGAATAAGCAATATACAAATTCAATTGACATAATATAAACCAAATATTTTACAAATGATTATACAATTGTTTAAATAAATCATTTAAGGTTGGCACAGCGGAGTATGTGCCGACAAAAAAAGAGAAAAAGAAGGAACAAATGGATGATAGAGGAGATTCTTTTAATGATGAATGATAGACAGAAAATTGGAAATAGACAATGCAAGAAATATAGGGACCTAGACAAACAAATTAGGCAAAAGTGTAATGAGGCATAAGAGAGCTGGCTAAACGAACAATGTGCAGAAATTGAAAATCTATTCGATAAGAATAGTAATGTTTACCAAAGAATAAATGAAATTTCTGGTAAAAAGTCTGGTTGTTCAAACCCTGGCTGTATCAAAGGAAAAGATGGGTCAATCCTGTTTGAAATAAAGGACAAATTGAGTAGGTGGACGCAATACATTGGCGAACTTTTGAGGATAGTAGGGAAGCAATGCCGAGTTTTGCAGATGAAGTCAAAAGGGAGAAAATTCTTAAATCTGAAGTCCGTTGGGCAATGTCAAAGATGAAGAAGAACAAAGCAGCTGGACCAGATGGTGTGGTCACTGAAATGTTTGAAGCATTAGAGGAATATGGTGTTGATAGATTAACAGAAATTATCAACAAAATATATGATGACGGAACATTTCCAGATGAATTGGGCAGATCCATTTCCGTTACTCTCCCAAAGAAACCGGGAGCCGTGGATTGTGAGCAATGTAGGACAATCAGCCTTATTTGCCATATCACTAAGATTATTTTGAGGATTTTGCTTTTGAGAGCAAGAAGTAGAATAACTCACATGGTCGGAAGGGAACAATTTGGTTTTGTAAAGGATACGGGCACAAGAAATGCAATATTTGTGGTTAAAAATATAACGGAGAGAGCAGTCGAAATGCAAAAGGATGTGTTCATGTGTTTTATTGATTATTCAAAGGCTTTTGATAAAGTAAGACATTCAGAACTTTTTGATGAGCTAAAAAAGCTTGATATATATAGGAAAGATCTAAGACTGCTACAAAGTCTATATTGGAATCAGTTTGCATGCATCAGGGTAGAAGGAGAGTGTAGTGAATATATCAACATCAGACGGGGAGTCAGACAGGGCTGTGTTATGTCGCCAGACCTGTTCAATATGTATAGTGAAATAATTCTAAGAGAATTGGAAGATGAAAATGGAATACAAGTGGGTGGCCATTCAATCACAAATATTAGATATGTTGATGACACTGTTTTATTTCTGAATTAGAAAAAGATCTCCAGAGACTCCTGAATGTAGCTGTAAAAGAAGGTGAGAGAATGGGACTAGATATCAACTACACCAAGACAAAGTGCCTGGTGGTATCCAAAAAGGGCAGTCCAAAATGTAACTTGAAACTGAAAGAACAGATTATTAAACAAGTCTCCTTATTTAACTACCTCGGCAGCATGATTACCGAGGATGCCAGATGTGAGACAGAGATCAAGAGAAGGATAGCTCTCGCTAAATCTGCATTTTCAAAGTTAGGCAACATTCTGACAAATCGAACAATGAGTATGAGGACCAGAATAAGAGTATTAAATTGTTACATCTACCCAGTACTTAGGTATGGTAGTGAAACATGGACTTTAGCCTCTGATACTAAAAAGTGTTTGGAAAGTTGCGAAATGTGGTTTCTAAGAAGAATGATGAAAATCCCCTGGACTGACAAAGTTAGTAATGAGGAAGTTCTTACACGAGCTGGAGTGCCAAGGAAAATGATAAGTGAGATGTTGATTAGGCAGTTGAAGTTCATAGGTTACATTACACGTAAAGAAGGCCTAGAGAATCTTGCTTTGACAGGGAAAATTGTGGGAAGAAGGAGGATACTTTGAATGGACAGTCTGCAGAAATTGTTTGAAGAGAGAAGAGTGAAAGAACTGGGAGTGGTACTAATACAGAAGGCTAGAAGCCGAGGGTTGTGGAACAGCATGATCGCCAAAGTCAAACGATATGGCACTTAGAGAGAGAGAGATGTGGTAAAACATAGTGGAGGAGTCTATTAAAAAAAACATGGCATTAAACCGATTTCAAAATGAAATAAACATGCATAAATCACCCTTTTCTTTCTCCAAAATATATTTTAAAGTTGTTAAGCAATTACTGTCATGCCACAACTATCTCTGACATGCTCTCCTGCATTAAACCATTTATAAAACAGATAACAATGAAATAATCACCATTTTCTTTCTCGCAGACATAGCTATAAGATTTGGAGCAATCTCTATCATGCCACGTGTATCCATACGATGCTACCATACGGAAACACTCGCCCCCCTCGTTGTAAGAATTGCTTTCTGTGTTATCATAAGTGAGACTGGACCCGTCCAACCACACACCCTGGCCATCAGAGTCCACTGTTAGTCCGATCCAGTAATCTTCAACGTTGTTCTCCCTCATGCGACCTTCGATGAAGTCCTGTTCCTCTGCAGTCTCTATGTAAACCAGATGGAAACCGTACTCGGAACACTTCGAAAACGCTTCAGAGCTTTTGTTCGTAGTGGGATTGAAATAGTAGCATGACTCCCCATGTCGTTCTGTTTCATACGGACATGCTGTAAAAGCAAAACAATGGCTGTAGTTAGTAATTGAAGGGATGGAATACTTTTAAATATGCGAATACCTAGGTATCCATACTTCGCACATAATTCAACTTAAAGAGAAGGTTGAGTTCTGGGAAGAGGTGAACAAAAATTGTGAGCGTTATCATCCTTATTATGCAAGTGTGGAAGAACTTCAGATAAGACATGTTTCCTGAAAAGCATGACTCTCCAAATGCCTTCATATTCTAAATATGTCATGTAACATCATACAAATCGAGGGTAGGATTTTTACGCCACGTGTGTTCGTGTAGTCCCATATACATCTTTCCGTGTACAGTGTTTGTAACTTTACTAAGACTTGGCCACATTTCTTATCATTTTGATGATTGCAATACACACAAATTCTTAAATGCTAGATGATCAACCTTTTCTGGTCGATTCCACACCGTTTCTTTCACAAGGCATTCGCATGACCAGAACTCAACTTCATCTTTAAATCCAAATTCAATTAATTGACTTAAATCCCAACATGAAGGAATCGGATTTTGTAAAACTCAAATATTTTTGAGAAGTTTATTTCTGACCCTTAAACACGTAAAGTAGAAACCATTATTTACAGATTTTGAATTCGTCAACTTAAATCCAAACTTTGTCCACAATCCCGTCTTCTGATCAAAAATTGAATAGTAGATCATTTGTAGAGTAAATTCTCAGCTACAACATATTGAAATATGGGAGACATCAGAGCAGGGGAGGAATTTTGAATTGCAACTTGTTCTTGTACATATTCAGACCTACTTAACGTTGTGTAGTTGATTCAATTATCTTTGTATGGGTGGCCTTTAACTTAGCAATTATATAAAAATTTTGTCTTCGAGTGCTACTTTTATTATAAAAAGTCTAGGCCTACTGTTGATTACCTTGGTATTAAACAGCACATTTTCTTCTGTGCTTAAATTCATTTCGTTTTTGAGGTTACTAAACCATTGACGCCATATCGTCTTTGAATATATATATACAGACAAGATGTTGTAACCGACAAATGAATAAACGTAAAACGTGGAGCATGATTATCATCTAAACACATATTCGCCCCCTCTACGAAACAAAATTGAAAGAAAACACAGAACACCAACAACAGCAACAAAGACAAAGACAAAATCAATGTTTACCAGCACATGTGACTGGAGCCGATGTCTGTATCGCTGTCGTAGGTACGGTCATAGTAGTAGGAATCGGAGTTGTTTCTGTTGAAAACAATTATTACATAAAGAAACTATGAATAACAAGGAACACAATTATGAATGAAGAAGGGGAGATTAAATTGAACAGTGTAATGTAAGTTTGAATGAAATACTCAGGATGAACAACCAATACATTTCAATAGACAGAAGGAGAAATACCTAACATTGGCTCTCAGCATTGTTCCCAAAAGGTTACCGGAAAAATAGTCAAAATGTTACATTTTTGAAACGTTACGATTGCCGCTCTTGGAAAAATTTCAATGAGCGAGACGGTACCCAAACATTAAAACTGGCACGGTCAATGTTACTAATGCTGACAGGTAATTCTATCAAAGCAAACAACTAATTATTATTTGTTAAAAACGAAGGGGGAAAAGCATCAGATCATGAGGGAAATGATATAACAATAGGCGCTTGAACCCATTCAGAAAAGAGTTTAAATGCAGTGGGATTTTTACTCATTAGGTTTGAATGCTTTCCGAGAACCACAATATAGCATCATTTGTTTCTTTTCTCTTGTCGATGTAAAATAATTGTATAATATGCATTCATCTTGATATTAAGTAATTTTTAGCAGCGCACTACAACGCTACCTTGGCATCTCGGGTCAAGGAAACCTACAGCACAAAGCTCCCATCTTATCCCAGAATTGGTGGTGTAACACCAAGCAGTCTCCCAGTTATCGGGGTTTCTGCAAAAGTTGCCGTCTAGTCCCGCGTTAGGATAGTTAGCTGGAGTCCTAGTGTGTTCATGGGGTTCCTGAGAGGTCCATGCTTGACAAGTCTGACCGTTGATTGTCTGAGCTAAGTCTCCTCTGTATTGCACTCCTGTAGGATCTTCCTGGCATGTTGGTGTGCCTGGAAAAAACACAGAGTAATATTTCAATAGAGCTTGCTAAAGTAATATGTGTTTTATTCTGAATAAAAATTTGCTCCCCCTTTCCCCAGAAAAAGCAATTACTCTTATGCAACGACCGATTCACAGACCAAATTATAATTTACTGTGTCAGTCGCTTACATACAGTGTGAGTCCAAAAAAAATTACACCTAGAAAATTGCTAATTATTTTTAAAATCATCTATGAACAGTAAATAATTACATATCTTATGAAAGAGTGTTTTATCCCAAATCATTTGGTACCATTTTTGTGTGGTATGTGTTCACGCTTGGATGAACAGGAGGCATTGTTTGCGAGAGTGCAAAAATCGACTTGCGCCAAGTTGCTTATGTGATGTTTGAATAAAACAATTGGGATTTGGGTATTAATTCGGTCTTTGCAGATCAAAATACCATCCCTGACAAAATTAATCATGCCACACATATCAAATATCGAATATCAAATATCAACGAGCATTTGTACACGCGTGTGTGTGCGTGTGTGACTTTGACCTTTGCAAAATGCATATGCAATGCATTTCATTTGATACATTCATATCATTCTCTCACTCCGCTAATCCCAACATAATACATATGGTAGGCATCACTTTGGCGCAAGTCGATTTTTGCACTCTCGCAAGCAATGCCTCCTGTTCATTCAAGCGTGAACACATACCACACAAAAATGGTGCCAACTGATTTGGGATAAAACATTCTTTCATAAGATGTATAATAATTTACTATTCATAGATGATTTTAAAAATAATTAGCAATTTTCTAGGTGTAAACTTTTTTTGACTCACACGGTATATCAATCTTGAAGTGCAGGCCATTTGACATAATTATACTTATACGTGTCAGGATCACTGCCAACTTGAAACACATTCACCACCCGCTGGACAAACGCCCAAGATGACTACCCTCTGGACATAAACACAAGACTATCACCCACTGGACAACACCCCAGAAATTGAAGATAACAATATGGAACTTAAATATTAATACATAAGGGGCGATGAAGCCGAGGTGTGAATTGCACATTTGTATGACATATTCATGAATAATAACACCATATGCAAAGCTAGGGATTTGGTTAGTGCAGGAAATTGAATACGGAGTTTTGTCACAGGAGCATTTGGTCATACGACCGATGTAATACAAGACCATCACATAGGCTTTCAAGGAATCAATACGGGTAATTTCAATACCTTATTGTACTGTCACTAATATGTTCGCACATTCTAATAGATGACGCACTAGGCTACATCGTGGTGTCATCGTAAAGTTCAAATGGTACATAAAGCAAGATGAAATAATAAAGAATAGGCGATAATTCAAAGGAACAAAGATCGCCATTGTATAGAAGATCTGAATTTTAACAAAAAACCTAGCACGACTCAGTAAAGCAAGATCGAAACTAAAATTGTTGGCAACTTTAAAAATATTTAAAAATATTTAGATAATAAACAGTTAAAGTCTAATATTTATTCTCATTTGTGAACTGATAATTGAGAATGATCCTTTTTACCTGGATTTTAATCATTAAATTGAATTTAAAATAACATATAAAATGCGTAGTGATATAAACCCATGTGATAAAAGGAGGATCGAGTGGGCAAAAAGCCTCTTCGCACCTATTGAGAAAGAAAACATCCTCTTAGAAATGAAAAGGGGGGCTGGCGACAGCGGCCCGAGAAAATATTTAGCGGCGACTCTGCCGACCCGCCAAATAAGCGGGGCGGAAGGGGGGGGGGGGGTAGTGAGCACTTATTTTTTATTTGTTGTTTGGCCGAGGGAGGGGGCCGGGCTTCACGCCCCCCCCCCCCCCCCCCCCGCCTGGACCCCCACTGGCTGACGGGATCCTTGAAAGGTTTGGTTGGATTCCTTTGGGGAAAGATATTATTTTAGATTTTTTTTTTGGGGGGGGGGGGAGTGGGGGGGGAGTGGGGGGGGGGGGGGTAGGGGAGGGGGTGGGAATCTTTTTCACTACTGCACCCCCCTCCTACTGAGGTGATCTGGAGAGGGTCGAGTCCCCATCCCACTTGGCGATCCTCTATTCGCTCATGCAAGTAGGTATGCGCCTACTCTTTCAATATTAATCAAAGTACACAATTTAACCCAATCATACCAGTTTATTTCATCATTTAACGACGTGCACTGATTTATAAATTGTACATGACCAGAAAGTACAAAATTCGCCGGAAATTTGAGTACTCCTTTTTCCCTGTAGTACATAGTGACGTTCATAAATAAGACCGGTTTAATCGAAAATAATATATCAAGTCTCTATACATCGGCGATGCAGAATGAAACTAATAATCACCATTTTATTTTACAAATTGGCAATTCCTTTTTTTTCTTCTTTTTTTTCAGTCTCACCGTTTCATATAATATATAATATAGGCCTACATATAGTATACTTTTTTAATTTTTCTATGAAATAGTGTAGAATACTTGTATTTATTGCCAAATTGAGGAGGAGAGCTGATTCATTTAGACTTTTAGTAAACCCTGAGCTATTATGGGTTGATGAAATATAAATATTGAAGTTTATTCACTATAGCTATAATTAAGACCCTAATCACTTGAGCCGTGAACTTTTGGGCCTAATTTTGATGACGTCACAGCAACAGGGTAATGCTAAAGTATTTTGAAATGTCTCAAACTAGATTTATGTGCGATGGTACAATTTCTTGTTTTTAAGTTTTGTGTGTGTTTTCTTTATTTGTACTATTTTGCTTCTGTTTGTTTGTTGTAATATTTGAAACACAGTTGAAGCACTCAAACTCAGCCGCAGGGATGTGTTTTTATTAACGGAATCAATACCATCAGTAAAAATCCGTTATCAGAATAAAAACCGACACAAAATAATTCATAACAACAGTTAGAAATTGGAATAAAAAATTACCTTTATATTGACTTTAACATGAAATAAATTAGGTTAAAGGCAGAGTATCCTACTGATACTTCAGACTGTCATTTGCTGCTACATGTAATATGTTTTCAGACACTTTGGCACGTATTCTACTAAAAATTTGAATTCAACGTTGTGGTTAAGGTTTTTGTTTAGAATCGGTTTTAACAAAGGAAATTAGTATGACTATATTTTTCCATTTAACCCAGCGTCGGGTTTAACTGAATCAGTTTAATACGGAACTTAAACTTTGCCAGGAAGGAGTGTTTACAACAACTTTTGTCGTTTTCAAAGTTATAATTATTTAAATGCCATCACATTTATTTACACTAAACTCTTAAAAAATTGACAAATAATAGTTTTGCAATTATGTTTATTTGTTATGGGCAGTATTGGTCAATATTGTGACATCATTACAACATCGTTATTTTTGCCGGTGAATCTCTCGTATATCCCAGCTGCTATGGAGGTGGTTGTATTTGAATTTTTATAAATTTTTATATATATGTAGTTAACCTAAAGCTTGTACGATGGCCATCTGGTAGCTTAAAAGTTTCTATAGTGATACATTAGTTTACATATTTGTGATTTTCTTTGAATTTTCACTTTAAATCAGATATCTGGAGGATACTTTATGCGTCTATGCATGTTGTACTTATACATTTTAGTCTATAGTACTCAAGGCTCGTATAATGTTGACCCATTTACCTTTGAGAGATGCTGTCGTGATGATTGTTGTTGTAGCTGTTATTGTAAATGGTTGTGTTGTTGTCGTAGGTTTAGTAGTGGTTGGTTGTGTAGTTGTTGTAACTGTTGTTGTAGATGGTTGTGTTGTAGGTTTAGTAGTGGTTGGTTGTGTAGTTGTTGTAGCTATTGTAGATTATCGTGTTGTAGATTTAGTGGTTGTTGGTTGTGTAGTTGTTGTTGGTTGTGTAGTTGTTGTAGATTGTCGTGTCGTAGGTTTATTGGTTGTTGGTTGTGTAGTTGTTGTAGCTGTTGTTGTAGATTGTCGTGTTGTAGGTTTAGTGTTTGTTGGTTGTGTAGTTGTTGTAGCTGTTTTTGTAGATTGTCGTATTGTAGGTTTAGTGTTTGTTGGTTGTGTAGTTGTTGTAGCTGTTATTGTAGATGATTGTTTTGTAGGTTTAGTAGTGGTTGGTTTTGTGGTTTTTGTAACTGTTTTTGTAGATGGTTAGTGTGTTGTTGTTGTAGCTGTTGTCGTCACCAGTTCAGTTGTTGCCACTGTGCTCTTCGTTGAACAGTCATAGTAAAAATTTCGAGCTCAAACTTTTAATTATTTGGTCTCTTTTTGCAAAGCGATGGGGCGCGTTATCCACTAATAACTGAAGCGAAGAATGAATACTTACTTTCGCCTTGTTGGAGGGTTAGGATCATTTGCTGATGTAGCACTATTAGGATGGTAATTATATACCACATCTGGAAAAGAAAAGAAAGAGATGAAAATACGGAAACAAATATGATTTCAATGCGGTATTGACGACATGCGTTACATGCTGTTAATTTTGTGTCTGATGTGTCACAGATCGAAGACAGTCATACATTTCACGGTTAAAGTATGTAACACAAAATCATATCAAAAGATATTTGAATATTGTGAAATATCTAATTAGCGTCTTGAGACAAATCGATAAGTAAATAATTAAATGCAATTTGGGGGAAGAAAATCTTTTACCGACCTCGAAATGCAAGCCTGTAAGAATACGAAGAAATACGACTTTGTACAGTTTAATTGTCCCGGATGTGAAGGGATAACGTCAATTTAAGATGTTTCTAATAATACATATTTGAATGAATAAATAATTGAATTATAACATAATGAATAATTGTCAAGATCGATCCCTCATAATATTCCATGTTGTCTCATCTTTCCTTAATAGTAGGGTGGTCACAATGCCTTTGAACACAGTACCCCATGCACACACACACACAACAGCAGTGGGTTGGTAGAAATAGCAATTTTTGTAAATTTATTTAAAAAAACTAAACAATATTTTAAAACAATGATTTCACATATATTTCAAGCATACCTTTAACTACAATTCTGTGTAGTTTCATTGTTATAGGCATGTGGAAAATATGTTAAATTATTTAATTAGAATATTGTCTTTTCAGCCTTATGACATGGCCCGCTGATCGCCCATTGACTCGCATTGTTATTCTGCGTGGTGAAAAGGCACCTCAATGTATAAAACTCCCCTACAAAAAATGCAATATTCTCATGTGTTTCACTCAATGAATCAAATTGTTGTTTACACTCAAGGTAGTCACAATTGTACTGGGGTCACCAAACTTTTTTTTTACTCTGAAATTCAGTCCCTGTGGAATTGTATAGACTATTGAATGGTTTCTCGGAAAATCGTCATAAATCCTCAAATCTGACATCTTTTTAACTCTTATCATGCCATGAGACTGCTAGCGCGCTATTGTTATAGTGCCATGTGCACGCGAGCGTGCTATCGATTGAAAGCCACGTTCATGCTAGCAAGCCACCGCTACGGTGCTTCGTGCGCGCTAGCAAGCAGATGTAATAACAGTCATTGTTCATGCCCATTGCACCGTGCTGAGTGCTTTTGCAGCGCTATTGAAAGTACCATCGCGTGCATCAGATTATCGGCTTTGGATTACGCGTCTTTGTATACAACAGTCAGATTGGATTTTCTCGAGTAATTCAGCGATTTGTTTTTTGTAAAGATTTAAATAACACGCACTTGAACCAACCTTAAAATTAACTTGGCACGCAGGAGATTAGCACTGTGGCACAATAGGAATTAGCACTGTGGCACTGGGTGCATTGTATGGGTGGCAGCTTAAGAGTTAATAGACAAATATACCATGATGTAGCTGAAATGATCATCATATGATCAATTTTTCTGAATAATTTGTGAAACACATGAGGAAATAGCTGTGACGGTGATCCAAGTACTTTCCATCGCCATATTTTATTGGCATTGCAAAAATATTTGGAATTTAAGGTTGATATTTGGTGTAAATAGGATCTATGAATATATGATTTAAAAAATGCCCCCAAAATGAACGGTTTGACTTTCCTAATTTGCATAATGAGTGCTCGAATATATAATTAGCTGAAATGACCTAATTTGCATATTTGATGAATATTCATGATTTTTTAATATTTCAAATGAAATATATTTCCATACCTGTCTGATATACATAGGTTTCACTGATGTATCATGTTCGGTTTTGATTTGATTACATATGCGCATATTAATTAGGCGGACAATAAAATCTTGAATCTTGACTTAGTTATTTTCACAACTTTTTCATATCTGCAGATTCGCAAACAATATTGAAAATGGCAAAAATAACTTATTTTGTTGGCTTCTGTTTTCAAAATGGTAATAGGTATATGAATTTTCTTTTTTTTTTTTTTTTTTACCACAAAGATGATATTTTTATGTCTGATAATTTAATGTATTAATTGTGTCCAAGAAAGTGATGAATTAAGGTGTCAACTTTGTCGAATTGTGCCATTTTTGCCAATTTGACCATTTCTGGCATTTTTTTCGGTAATTTTGCGATATCAAAAAAATTGTTTAAAATCACAACGCATTGACCGATTTCAATTCTGTTTTTTGAAGCTTTTATAAAGCTTGATCATTTGCAACCATCAGATAACATGTGTTTGTTGTACGTATTTTCGGTGTGCTATACCTATTTATAGTGGAATTTCCACACATTTGGAATTGCAGTCATGAGTTAAAGAATGATTGGTAGCATAAAACGATTTATTAAAGGTTGCAAAATCATTTTTGTCACAAGGAACACATAAACATTATTGTTTGGAAACTGTCAACTTGTTTTTATTTTCTTAAAATGAGAACAGTTTTTCAGTAACACCGTTCAGATCTATTGATGGTTGCGAATTAAAAGCTATCGTCATCATAGGTTGTTTGACTTGCAGTAATCAGATTATTGTGTTTTTAAAGATCCTCAAATAGACTACAAAAACTCAGAATAAACAATAAGACTGGAGCACCAATACTTACACCGACAGGCATCATCGAAACTTCACACTAGATCCATGTCACTGCTACAGACGATTTAATGTTTTTAATATGGTTATCATCATCGCGGTAACATTCTATTGTGATTTTAATAAAATCATCTTCATGTCACCACGAGCGATATCAGAGTAAATCACTACTATTCCGTTATAATCCACTTCGACGAGTGAAAAGTAATGCAAATCCTTTCAAAATGGCGTCCTTACGACTGAGAATTAAAATGAAATTATCGAGCCCGTGAATATGGTGAAATGGATCGTGTAACCTCATCGATTGCTGCGGTCCGACGCTGGAAATGTCAAATATCTTATGCGAATTTTTTACTCAATAATTGGAAGCCTGATTGGAAGCGTTGATCGCGAGATATTCAGGCTAGCCTTCTAATTCAATTACTTCCAAATTTCCCCCGTCGTAATTGTTTGCCGTTTGTTAACGTATGATCATCGCCTACAAATATTTGGCTTTAATCCAACTCATGATCAAACACGTGTATTCTCTAGAGATGTTATAATGAAGAAATAATAAGCTGATAAAATTTTCCCCCAACTCTGAAATCTGATTAACAAAAGGCCCGTTCACACATACAAATTGGGAAGAATCCCAATAAACAGAACACTAAAAAGTAACCTCTTTTGGGAGTGTATTTTAAGTGATTTTGAAGTATAGTGCCTTTTGAACTAGATTTAAACGTTATCGACACGTGCCTTCATTTAAACAAAAAAGGTACTCCTGTACACGTTTTCATCTAACCTAAAAACCACCAATTTATCACGCGACTGGAGTAACGTGATTCCACTTACCTCTGTAAATCAAGTGTTTATGACCAAATAACCACTTGACCAGCAACGAGTTTTTTGTCCGTTAACCGATGGTGGTGATAAATACGTAATTATTTGGTCTTGTAAGCACCTTTATCGATTGGTTTCACATGTTATCCAAGGTTGAAGGTAATAATCACGTTACTTACACCGGCTAATCGTCTAATTCTTCTGTCCGTGAATCTCTGGTTATATTAAATTAGTATTTCTGAGGTGTCTTACACACCTCTTTAAATGGTTTCAAAGTTACCATAAATTTCTTGGTTATGATCACGTGGCTCAAGCTGATTACTAATCTACGCTGTGAATACTGTACGTGATATTTAGGTGTGAAAATGAGTAATTATTAGGTGTCTTAAAACACCTTTTTAAATGGATGTCAAAGTTGCCATAAGTTCCGCGGTGATGATCTCGTGACTCAAACGGATTATTAATCTAAGATGGGCATACGTGACTTTTAGGTGTGAAAAATTAGTAATTATTAGGTGTCTTAAAACACCTTTTTAAATGGTTTCAAAGTTACCATAACTTTCTTGGTGATGATCACGTAGTAAAAACTGATTACTAATCTAAGCTGTGAATCCGTGATATTTAGGTGTTAAAAAATAGTAATTATTAGGTGTCTTAAAACACCTATTTAAATGGTAGTCAATTTGCCAGCAGTTCCGCGGTGATGATCTCGTGACTCAAACGGATATCTAAGCTGGGCATACGTGACTTTTAGGTGTGAAAAAATAGTCATTATTAGGTGTCTTAAAACACCTATTTAAATGGTAGTCAAAGTTGCCAGCAGTTCCGCGGTGATGATCTCGTGACTCAAACGGATTAATAATATAAGCTGGGTATTCCGTGTTTTTCAGGTGTGAAAATGAGATATTTTTGGGTGTCTTAATGGTTTCACAGTTACCATTTAAGTTCCGTGGTGATAATCCCGTGACTGTTGGTATATTTCTATGTTCACCAGTTGATAACTGACTGTTGGCATATTTTCATTGCACCAGTTGATAACTGGAGTGTGCATATATCCAGTTGCACCAGTTGATGACTGACTGTTGGCATATTTCCAGTTGAACCAGCTGACATCAATTAATTTGCATATTGAATATGGGGTGCGTGCAGATCTATGTTTTTTAAACAATTTATCTGAATTTACAGCGTATTTCTTAAGAACTGATGATTTAGTTATATGCAATTCATTTCGAAAATACTACAAATATAAATTACCAGTTATTAGGACATTTCACTACTTCGTATAAATTACATTTAGTTAAACATAAATAAGGGAAACATTAACTATGAACTAAAATAATTTCAATAAAATACAAGTATATGAAAAAAATTCGATTAATTAAATTATGTAAGTCTACTAATTACCAATGCCTTTACATTGGAAATACAGACGTACCATTATTGAAGTGTTGTTGCTGTTCAACTGATTGGAAGTTTTACCAAATGGTTCTAATGGCTCAGCTAGACCAGTTGAATTCTAACTGGCCTGGATCAACTGGATCATTTAGCCCATTTCAATTTCCAGGGTTACCAGTTGGCATTAACTGGTTAATGAACCAGTTGCAACTAGCTTTCTCTTCTGGGATGTTTGCACCCCCCCCCCCCCCCCCAATCCCAAACTGCTTCCGGCGCGCCTGGACGTAATTATGGAAGATCCAAGACACGATGTTCAGAAACGAGATGAGAAGGTCATTATTTTGGTTCATTTATTGTGTAACATTTGCGTAATTATTGGGTTGAACGCTGGTTACAGTAACGTATTTCCTCTTCGACGTAAATTTCACGTGAATCAAGAACATGATTCATCTCAAGTCAGCCTCGTAATATTCACGTGAATTTTACGCAGATATTTTGACTAAAACTATCACTAACGCTTCAAGTGTTTCTGTGACGCGATAATTTCGTTTATGAAGATGTAATTTCATAACCAAACAAACACGGGAGTATTGGGTTTACAAACCATGGTCTTGAAGGTAGGGATAATCACGTTATTGTCATGGTGATATTGCAGTGACAATTGCGTGATTCACCCCCTGTCCGCGCACAACATTTTCCGTGATTAGCTATACCGTTTCGCGATAGTGATACCGTTTCGCGATAGTTTTACGATGAAATTGTGTGTGTGGACGCTACTAACGATACGTCGTATAACGAAACTAGTCTAACGAAACGCAGGTTTGGGCATCGTTTCGAACTGAAACTCAATAAAGAATCACGCCTAATCACGCCTAATCACGGAAAATGTTGTGTGTGGACAGGGGGAGTGTAACTAGTGTAACTAACTGGGCGGGGCTTAACGTGACCTCGAGCGAAAGGAGACCAGACTGTAGAGTTTCAGGATTACTTTCTTCTGTTTATGGACATCCTTGAATTTATACGATGATTATTTATATGAAATTTTCTTGTGTGTGGACACTTTGGAATTTATACTATGATTCTTTTCGTTATAGAGTTTCGGGATAAATTGTTTTGTGTGTGGACACGCTGTTAGTGTACGTGTGTTTTAAGTTACCTAGTTCAATAAACGTATTAACACATTTACGTAAATGTCAGGTGTTTGAAGAACGTAACTCTCCTCAAGTCGATACCTTGATATTGACGTGATTTTCACGTGATTTTGTTTATTGGGATAGGATCGCGATGCAAAGATCGATTTTTGTTTGCGACATTTCACACATGTCAATTTAGTGCGAATTCGATCGCGATGCAAAGATTGATTTTTTTGGGGCGACCTTTCACACACAGGGAGAATACTCACTCGACGGTTTGGTGGTGTGAACGCCCCCATTATGTCATTATTTTTTGCTCGCTCGCAAAATTAGATACAAATATGCCCTTTATATATAAACATGACATTTGACGAGTGCCAGAGTGATACAAAATAAATCTTCTGTAATGAATTTGGAATTGGGGTGACGCGAAACTATTTAATTCTTAAAAGGGTGTTGTGACTTTGATGAAAAAAGGTTGATAAACGCTGATGTAGGACATAGGTATTGGTGTATATTATGATATTTGGAAAAGTCGAAATGCTATTAGAAATTGGGCCTGTCTTGCTGATAGTCACATGCACTATACACAAAAATAATGGGTCTTAACAAAAGTGGCGACATAATTTTATAAGTTTTGGTTTACAAACGTGAGCCGTTATCTTTAGAAACAAAAATGTAAACAAACTTACTATGCTTTCAAAAGGAGTTTATAATATTGGTGTTATCATGATTGACTTTAAGCAAACAAAACAACTGTTTTGTCTTTCTTCTCTTTTTTATTCTTCTCTTTTTTCTGTTTCTTTTCTTCCTTCTGAATTAGGGCTTGTTTGAATCATTTCTCGCCTATATATATATATATATATATATATGTATATATATATACATATATATATATAGTTAGCCCGGATCCATTACATATACATATAGGTTAGAAGGCGATAAATTATCCAAACAAGCCCTAATTTAGAAAGAAGAAAAGAAACATAAAAAAGAGAAGAGAAACAAATCAGTTGTTTTGCTTGCTCGGCGCGTTCATGCTTGATTTTGAAGGCAGAATGAGCGATTTGTAACGCTCATCGTAAACGCTCATCGTAATCGCAGTTCCACGGTGCACTGTTCATGCTCACTTCTCCAGGCAATTCTCCTTGGGTGGCCTTCAGCTTGGATTCGCAAACCTGTGTGCGCATGCTACGTAGACCCACTAGAGGTCAGTGCGTTGACCCCATTTAAACGCGTTTACAAATTGTAAACGCATCTTTTTGTGAGTTTACGATCGGCGATCGTGATCGCCGTTTTTCGGTGATTCTACAAAAGTGAGCATGAACGCAATCGTGTTTTAAACTAAACACGTAAAGGCCCGGTCACACAGCCCTTCACGTGCATATCGCGGCCGAATCACGGCCAAAAATTTCTACCCGTGAAGCAGACGCTGTTGGACGCTTTGAGGTCGCGATTAAGACGCGATACAGCCGTACTTTACCCGTCGTTACACGCGGTAAGAAATTCACACGCGGTTGGCCGCGCGAAAAAGTTTTGGGCTGCCCAAAAATTTAGACCGCGGGTAATCGCGGGCGGTACACGTGGTACACGTGGTACACACTCGGTAAAGACGCGGTACAGACGCGGAACGAACGTGCTAGGACGTGCTACGGCCGCGGTTAAGACGTGGTTACACGCGGAATTGGACGCGAAATTTTAGCGGGTAATCGCGGGTGGAGCACGGTCATAGCACGTTTGTTCCGCGTCTGTACCGCGTTGTTATCACGTGCATTAGCGTGTGTACCGCGTGTAAGCGTGGTAGGCCGCGGTACCGCCGCGCTTCACCCGCGATAAGGACGCGGAACAGTCACCGGCTTCTGTTCCGCGGGCATACCACGGGTAAACCGCGGGTAAGCCAATTTTGCACATTTTCCACCACGGGCAACCGCGGGCAAAAAAAAATCGCGAAATTTTACCCGCGATACAGACGCGAAAGGCTGTGTGACCGGGCCTCAACAGATGCCTGATTCTGGCCGTCAAAATCAAGCATGAACGCGCCCAACACGGATCTGGGCTAACTCGGACCCGGGGACAACGCGGCCCCGGTGCAAAAACTGTTATTTTGTGTCATTTTACCCTAACCCTAACCCGAACTCTAATTCTAACCCTAACCCTAACCATCGGACTCGGAGACAACTCAGCCCTGCTGCAAATACGTTGTCCTAGCATAACCTAACCCTAAACCTTACCTTTATGCTAAACCCTAACCTAACCCTAACCCTAACCCTTAAACCCAACCCTAACCCTTAACCCTAACCCTAATCCTAAAACAACGCGGGGCCGAGTTGGCCTCGGGTCCGAGTTAGCCCGACTCCAGAAACTCCAGGGTGTGGTAGGTAAAGGATGGCAGAATTGCTCCATAATTATTATTTTTTATCACGAGGGCTTGTAATATAGACCTAGTTATATTGTACAAGGTACAGGATTATTATGTATCCGATTCTGGTAATGTTAGTTAGTGAAAAGTCACGTAGTTCTAAGTTAGACTAAGATCTATCATCATTGAAAAATTCATGACAATAGCTTTATTCAGTCTTGAGATATCCTGCGAACAAATTCGAGGAAGAATAAATAAAAATCTTGACGAAATCAATAGGTGATACGTAGACTTCGTACGTATCACCTAATTAATTAAAAGAATGAGGCGATTACGATATTACTCGTATTTTGCGGGGTGGGGGTGGTAGTAAAGAGTACTAGTTGAGCAAAACTAAATACTATTTAGTTCAAGTTCTTTATTGATTATGTCGATTCAGTGCGATAATAAATATACTGATTACAAAAGAAGAAGAAAAAATAATCAAAAAATAAAAGACAATGCAGACATAAACATTCATGATTAAACAGTATATTGGGAAAACAGCATTATTTTCACTTATACTATGAATGCAAACTCGGTGGCCCGAATTCACAAAGGAGGTTTGTCGAGAAACCTAGGTTTATGTACGTCATATTGCGCGTTATCACGTGTTTTGACAAACCTGGGTTTGTATTTACAGACCTAGGTTTGTCAAAACGCGTCATATGACGCACATAAACCTAAGTTTGTCGACAAACCTCCTTTGTGAATTGGGGCCTGGGTGTATAATTTTTTTGAGTTTGAGTTTATTAACAACAAAAATAATAACAATTTAAACATAATGTTTTAAGCATGATTAAATAAAATATAACTATATAACACAAGATCGATAACATTACACATGAATAACATAAACATTGTTTTTTACAAAGTATGTTGTATACAAATGGAATAAAAGATTATGTGTACAGTTTTGTTGTTAAAGGGGGTACCAGAAGTTAGCACAAGTGCTAGTCGAATCTTGTTCAATTTGATCCAAAGGCAGGGAATTTTATATGCCCGGGCCAGTATGTGTAATTGCTTTATGTGCCGTAGCGGTTTTACTGTTTCGTTGGAAAAGAATGTACGTCTTTTTTTTTCCTTTTTAAGGGCTGTTAGGTCAGGAGGCAATTGGCCGCGGTAAAATGGAACATAACGAGTGCAGTCTTTAAGAAATTAATATCAGAAATTTTGAGGGTATTATTAAATTAAAAAAACAAATGAATGATATTATCTCTGTAGTAAAAACTAGTACAAATACGTATCACCTTTTTTGATATCTTAGAATTGAATCGCTCAGACATGTGGAATTGGCACATATCAAATTACATAATGTGATATTCGGTAGTAACATAGTAACATACAATATGAATAAAACGTTTAATGGTAGGAAATATTTCTATTTAGATTTTGCAATATTGCATGAAGTGGTTTTAGATACATATTTGACATGGAGAGACCAATTTAAAAGGTCGTTAATATAAACTCCAATAAATTTAGTATCGCTTTTCTGTTCGATCACAGGAAAATCAATTCTTTGTTTTATCAAATTGTACTGGTTTATTATGGGTTCTAAAGTATAATTTGTTTGAAATTCGAATGGGAGATAGATACATTTGTGTCATCAGCAAACATTATATATATTGTACGACAATAACGAATTAGAAATATCATTGATATAAAGTGAAAACAAGAGCTGGTCTAATATTGAGCTCTGTGGGACTCCACATTTAATATCTAATATTTCAGTAAAAAGATGATTATAAGAAGTAAACCGTTTCCTGTTTTACAAGTGGCTGTCAAACCAATTCGAAGCTATTCCTTTAATACCATAACACTGAAGTTTCTTCAAATTAATAGAGTGATCAAGAGTGTCGTTTGCGTTAATCACATCTACGATCTAAGATGCATGACCCTACGTGTTATCAGTGTCTGTGATATGGTGTAATATTGAAGCCCTAAAAGAAATTGCGCTTCAAAATGTCCATGAATTGCCTCAAAAAAGTAAAAATCTTTGAGTGACTGGTTTTACCATACTCATTTCCTCCAATGGACTGTAGTTTTATTTTTAAAAACCGTTAGGGAAATGAATTCTGACATATCTAATTCTAATCATAGATATCTTGATAATCAGACAGGCGATTGGCTTGTGTATGGGATTCATGTATGACCTAAAGGTTTATAAATATGATTGCAGCATGAGCTAAATCCAGGATTTTTTTAAGAATCTGAGGCAAAGTTACCCAATCTCTTTAAGGAGGTTTTTCTTCGTCAAAAATTCATACAATCTGTTATAGAAAATACGTTCAACTATTTTCGAAAAGCTGGACAAAGTAGAATTTGGGCTAAAGTTACTTAGAGGCATCATCTTTTTTATATATCGGTATAACTTTTTCTGTTAAAAAAAAAAGAAATCGGAAATTCATCAATTATTAATGAAAGATTAAATATTAACATAAGGGTGGATGGGTTAAAACGCAACCAATTATTTTATTTAATACACTGGTCCTAATTTCTTCATGGCCAGATAAATGAGTTTGCTTAAACGAGTTCACTATGCGTAGTATTTCAAGATGATCGGTAGGTTTTAAGAAGACTGACTTGTTTATATAGTTCGGAAGATATTTTTCAAAACCGTTTGCAATATTTATGGGGTAATCCAATTGATGGTTTTGGTTAAAAAAGGGTTTGTATTATGGGGGATCTGTCTTGTTTAGAAAGTATGTAATTAATAACTCTCCATGTAGACGTCATATTTCCACGAGCAGTTTCTAGCTGTTTGGAGGAGTACAGTTTACGTGAAAGCAGTGTAATTTTAGTCAGCTATAGTTCTCGAAACTACTAATTTTATAATCACTGGGATTTTTAGGCTAGTTTTATGTAAGATATCCCTTTCTTCGATAGATATTAGGATGCCTTTTATAATCCACGGGTTTCCTCAAATGACCTCAAATGTTTGGGCTCCAGTGCGCTCTTCAAAATCGTGCTTGTCTTTGGGTGAAACTCCTCCTAGTAAACAATCTCCATTGTCAGCACTGAAGGTAAAGCGCGAGCAGGACTCCGTAGTCACACACAGGGCCGCACACCGTATCAACGTCGACGTGGAGTCTCTTTTGACCACGGCCGAATCCGTGATGGCTTTATTTTTGGCGATTATTATATATCGGTGCGACCTTTGGCGAGCTTCTAATAAAAATGGGATAACAGAATACAATTTAATTTGGATCGTGTAATACGTGATCCGGTGACAAATGATGATGATGATGATGATGATGATGGTGATGATGATGGTGATGATTATAACATTAATAATGATAATGACACTGATAATGTTAATAATAATAATAACGATGGTAATAATAACAAATGATATTAATAATAATTATGATAATTATAACAAATAATAACAATAACAATAATACATGTATTTCTAAACATAATGGTAAATAATAATGATGATGTTAATAATAACATTAACAGCAATTAGAAATAATAATCACTTATTAATTAAGTATATCAAACAAAACGAATCTTCATATGTGAACGGTAAAGAACATAGAATTTATGATAATCAGTTCTGTTAAATCAGACATTATGGAGGATACTTTGTACGTGTATGCATGTCGTTCCTATACATTTTAGTTTAAAGTAATCCTGCTCTACGATTGGTCAAAAGTAAATCACGTGATGAAAGATAGTTAGCCCATCATTGATGGGAGAAGAAAAGTTCGTTGCACCGTGTAGATAGTAGTATATCTACACAGTGCAACACACTTTCACTGAATATAGAAGTACTATCTAAATAGTGCAACGCTCTTAAATTGTATACGCTGCGTATTGCTCTCATCTTTAAGCGCTTTTAGTGTTAGTAAGCGAACTTGGGTCACGCGCTAATATGGTCACACCACCATACTGCATGCACTATACGTATCGTACACCGTTTGCTAGCTGTTAATTGATGACTTGTTGCTTTAAAATGACGGAAGAAGTGAAATGTTTCCGATGTGGAATACAAAGCAAATAATAACCTTTTGGTTTTAAGGCGATGGCAAACTATCACTTCCTCGGCAATCTGAATGTATACGCTATCTTTCCTCAGTTTCGCTTTGGGAAGATAGCTACATCCAGATCGCCTCGGAAGTGATAGTTTGTCCCATCACCTTCACCAACGGTAATTATTTTCTTAATATTGACCCAATACCTTTGGGGGATGCCGTCGTGATGGTAGTAGTTGCAGATGTTGTTGCCGATGGTTGTGTTGTTTTTTTAGGTTTAGTAGTGGTTGATTGTGTAGTTGCTGTAGCTGTTGTTGTAGATGGTTGTGTTGTAGGGTTAATAGCGGTTGGTTGAGTAGTTGTTGTAACTGTTTTTGTAGATGGTTGGTGAGTTGTTGATGTAGCTGTCGTCGTCACCAGTTCAGCCGTTTCCAATGTGGTCTTCGTTGAACACTCTGTATTGAAACCAGATTTAAAAAGAATGTTCAATATGACGAAAGAATTGCTGTGTGGGTCTACTTTAAAATGTATCATTAACTCCATTATGCATACGTATTGTCTATTGGAGAGTAAAGTGGGCCTACTTCTGTTATTTTAATATTTAACCGTTAAATGCCAAATGTGTTGGATTAAAAAAAAAATGGATTATGAGTTTTCCAAAGAATTTTTGACTTATCATCGAATGTTCTATTCATTAGTTAACAATGTTCCGATAATACACCAGCAAACAGTGGATGAGAATTGTTTTATTTTTTAAGGGGTGTGGGCAGGTGGTCACAAACGACAGGTGTCTTCCTTAGAAACCCAAATGGCATACCCTAAGGACTCAAAAGAAAAATCTGATTCCAATTGTGTATTCTTTCCTCCGCATTGTACCCCTTTGACAATTTCCTGGGTCTGTCCTGATCAAACCAATATACAAATCAAATACAAACGATATAATAAGCAGTCGCAAATATATCTAAAGATTCTTTTTTACTTCTCACTCTCTGTATAATATGCCACCTGTTTCCTTGTGATGCTGTTGGGCATTAAACCGATGTCAAAATGAAATAAAAATGAATCAATCACAATTTTCTTTTTTTTCGCAAATATATATACAAGTTGTTAAGCAATTATTGTCATGCCACGTTTATCACTGTCATGCTCTCCTGCATTAAACCATTTTCTAGATCAGATAAAGATAAAATAATCACCATTTTCTTTCTCGCAAACATATCTAAAATAAAAGGAGCATTCTCTATCATGCCACGTGTATCCATACGAAGCTACCATACGGAAACACTCGCCCTCCTCGTTGTAAGAATTATTTTGTGTGTTATCATAAGTGAGACTAGACCCGTCCAGCCACACACCCTGGCCACCGGAGTCCACTGTTAGTCCGATCCAGTAATCTCCAACGTTGTTCTCCTCCATGCGATCTTCGATGAAGTCCTGTTCCTCTGCAGTCTCGATGTAAACCAGATGGAAGCCATACTCGGAACAGTTGGAAAACGCTTGAGAGCGTGTCGTCAAAGAGGTACTGAAATAGTAGCACGAGCCCCCATGTCGTTCTGTGTCATACGGACATGCTGTAAAAGCAAAACAATGACTGTAGTTAGTAATTGAAGGGATGGAATACTTTTAAATATGCGAATACCTACGTACCCATACTTCGCACATAATTCAACTTAAATCCAAATTCAATTAATTGACTTAAATCCCAACATGAAGGAATCGGATTTTGTAAAACTCAAATATTTGTTGAGAAGTTTATTTCTGACCCTTAAACACGTTAAGTAGAAACCATGATAACAGATTTTGAATTCGTCAACTTAAATCCAAACTTTGTCCACGATCCCGTCTTCTGATCAAAAATTGAATAGTAGATCATTTGCAGAGTAAATTCTCAGCTACAACATATTGAATATAGGAGACATCAGAGCAGGGGAGGAAATTTGAATTGCAACTTGTTCTTGTACATATTCAGACCTACTTAACGTTGTGTAGTTGATTCAATTATCTTTGTATGGGTGGCCTTTAACTTAGCAATTATATAAAATGTTTGTCTTCAAGTGCTACTTTTATTATAAAAAGTCTAGGCCCACTGTTGATTACCTTGGTATTAACCAGCACATTTTCTTCTGTGCTTAAATTCATTTCGTTTTTGAGGTTACTAAACCATTGACGTCATATCGTCTTTGAATATATATATACAGACAAGATGTTGTAACCGACAAATGAATAAACGTGAAACGTAGAGCATGATTATCATCTAAACACATATTCGCCCCCTCTACGAAACAAAATTAAAAGAAAACACAGAACACCAACAACAGCAACAAAGACAAAGACAAAATCAATGTTTACCAGCACATGTGACTGGAGCCGATGTCTGTATCGCTGTCGTAGGTACGGTCATAGTAGTAGGAATCGGAGTTGTTTCTGTTGAAAACAATTATTACAAGAAGAAACTATGAATAACAAGGAACACAATTATGAATGAAGAAGGGGAGATTAAAGTGAAAAAATAAAGTGAAAATTAAAGTTTGAATGAAAAACTCTCATGATGAACAACCAAACAATTTCAATAGACAGAAGGAGAAATACATAACATTGGCTCTCAGCATTGTTCCCAAAAGCTAATTCACGTAAGATAAGGTTACCGAAAAAATAGTCAAAATGTTACATTTATGAAACGTACGATTGCCGCTCTTGGAAAAATTTCAGTGAGCGATACGGTACCCAAACATTAAAACGGGCACGGTCAATGTTACCAATGCTGACAGATAATTCTATCAAAGCAAATAACTAATTATTATTTGTTAAAAACGAAGGGGAAAAAGCATCAGATCATGAGGATAATGATATAACAATAGGCGCTTGAACCCCTTCAGAAAAGAGTTTAAGTGCAGTGGGATTTTTACTCATTAGGTTTGAATGTATTCCAAGAACCACAATATAGCATCATTCGTTTCTTTTCTCCTGTCGATGTAAAATAATTGTATATGCATTCATCTTGATATTAAGTAACTTTGAGCAGCGCACTACAACGCTACCTTGGCATCTCGGGTCAAGGTAACCTACAGCACAAAGCTCCCATCTTATCCCAGAATTGGTGGTGTAACACCAAGCAGTGTCCTCATTATCTGGGTTTCTGCACAAGTTGCCGTCTAGTCCCGCGTTAGGATAGTTAGCTGGAGTCCTAGTGTGTCCATGGGGAGTCTGAGAGGTCCATGCTTGACAAGTACGACCGTTGATTGTCTGAGCTAAGTCTCCTCTGTATTGCACTCCTGTAGGATCTTCCTGGCATGTTGGTGTGCCTGGAGAAAACACAGAGTAATATTTCAATAGAGCTTGCTAAAGTAATATGTGTTTTATTCTGAATAACAATTTGCTCCCCCTTTCCCCCGAAAAAGCAATTACTCTCATGCAACGACCGATTCACAGACCAAATTATAATTTACTGTGTCAGTCGCTTACATATATCAAGCTTGAAGTGTAGGCCATTTGACATAATTATACTTATACGTGTCAGGATCACTGCCAACTTGAAACACATTCAATATAACCAACCGCTGGACAAACGCCTAAGATGGGCAAACGCCACTGGCTGACGGGATCCTTGAAAGGTTTGGTTGGATTTCTTTAGGAAAAGATATTATTTTGGATTTTTGATTTATTCATTTTTTTGATTTTTTTTGGGGGGGTGGGGGGGGGGGGGAGGGAAATCTTTTTCACTACTGCATCCTTCTGCTGAGGTGATCTGTAGCGGGTCGAGTCCCGATCCCACTTGTCGATGCTCTATTCGCTCTTTCAATATTAATCAAAGTACACAATTTAAACCAATCATACCAGTTTATTTCATAATTGAACGACGTTTAAAAAGTATCTTTACACCCAGAGTGCACTGATTTATAAATTGTACATGACCAGAAAGTACAAAATTCGCTGGAAATTTGAGTACTCCTTTTTCTTTGCAGTACATAGTGACGTTCATAAATAAGAGCGGTTTATTCGAAAATAATATATCAAGTCTCTATACATTGGTGCTGCAGAATGAAAGTAATAATCACATTTTCTTTTACGAATTGGCAATACCTTTTTATTTAATTTTGGTTTCATTCTCACTGTTAGGATTTCCCGGCCAAATTCGCGAGTTTGTCATTCAAATTAATTTGTCTTGCGTTCAAATTCGACGGTTTTAGTACAGTCAGGTTTATCTCGGGTTTATATTCCCTTTTCTAGTTTTCAAATCTATGGAATTTTCGTTAGAATCTACGTATGTTTCATTCAAATTAATGAACAATGTGCTTCTTTCGCTATTTGGTCATTCGATTTGGCGCAACACGATTTTCTGACAACGCGACGGTGTACTACTAGCATTCTAATTCATTTATAGCATTCAAATTAGCACTTTGTGCACTTAAATTGATGGTTAATATACATTTCTCGTTTATTACACACTTTTTATAGCTCATTCTTTTTCTTTCAAGATTTTTTTTTCATGTGTATTTCATATTTAATTTTCTTGCATTTATACACTTATACTTATTAGATTTATCTGATATTCATCAGCATTTAAGTTTGATTGCTAAGAAGAAAAAAACGACTTGCATCTACGGACCTGATGGTCTCAGTATATTTGTAAATGTTCATGTAAGGAAGTTGTTTGTCTTATGTTTCATCATAAATTTATCATAATTTCATCATAATTTTATTATGGAAGCAGGGTACAATATTTTGACTGGGGTAGGGACTAGAGTCAACAATTTGAACATGATTCATTATTTAGCCATGTCTTTAGCCATCGATCTGCTGGCGGGCAAGTAAACTATGAAACTCTTTAAGAAAAACAGAGGGGTGTGCTGGGTATAAGAGACGATGTGAATTACTTTTGTAAAATTCCGAGTCTGTAGTAAAAAGGGGCGAATATGAGGGTACCCCCACCTTTCCCGGGTATAACATGTCCGTGCAGAAATGCCATATCCCTTGATTTCGCCCCTTCTTTACACCCATCTGCATTGTCCTGAAAATAAATAAATGGAATAACAGCTTAGACCCCAATGGCAAATCATGCATTTTAACTGCATTATTTAAAAACTGTAAAAGTTTGTTACAATTCTTCCCCCTAACATTCCTAACTTTAATAAAAATATTACGAATACGAATGACAGGTGTTAATATGAATGATAACAATTACGCTTCGACAAGTGAATATTAATTTGAATGCTAGTTGAGCAGTTTCTAAATTGAATGACAGATCTATGAAACCCTTCGACCAAAATCCTAAATTAAATACAAAAACTGGAAAATTGAATGATAATTGGCATGGCAAAGCCGATCTGCGCTAACTTAAATGCAAAGTAAATGAATTCGAATGACAAACACGCGAATTTGGCCGGGAAATCCTATAATATACATTTTGATTTGTCTATGAAAGAGTGGAAAATACACATAATTGTTGCCAATTCGAGGAGGAGAGCTGATTCATTTAGACCTTTAGTAAACCCTGAGCTGTTGTGGGTTGATGAAATGTACGTATTGAAGTATATTCACTATAGCTATAATTAAGACCCTAATCACTTGAGCCGTAAACTTTGGGGGCTAATTTTGATGACGTCACAGCAACAGGGTAATGCTAAAGTATTTTGAAATGTCTCAAACTAGATTCATGTGCGATGGTACAATTTCTTGTTTTTCGGTTTTGCTTCTGTTCGTTTGTTGTAATATTTGAACACAGTTGAAGCACTCAAACTCAGCCACAAGGATGTGTTACCATAAGCAAAAATTCATTATCAGAATAGAAACCGACACACAATAATTTATAGCAACAGTTAGCAATTGGAATAAAAAAAAATGACCTTTATATTGACTTTAACATGAAATAAATAAGGTTAAAGGCAGAGTATCCTACTGATACTTCAGATTTACATATACTGTCAATTGCGGCTAGATGTAATATGTTTTCAGACACTTTGGCACGTATTCTACTATTAATTTGAATTCGACGCTGTGGTTTAGGTTTTTGTTTAGAATCGGTTTTAACAAAGGAAATTAGTCTGACGAGGTTCCTTTTAAACCCAGCGTCGGGTTTAACTGAACCAGTTTAATACGGAACTTAACATTTACCAGGAAGGGGTGTTCACAACAACATTTGTCGTTAAAAAAGACCGGCTATCTTAATTTTTAAAGTAAGAATTTCTAGCTTAAACTTTAAAATCCTTGGTCGCTTTTTTGGATATAGTGATGGAGCGCCGGGTATCCACTAATAATTGAAGAGAAGATTGAATACTTACTTTCACCTTGTTGGAGGGTTAGGAGCGTTTGCTGATGTAGCACTATTAGGATGCTAATTATATACCACATCTGGAAAAGAAAAGAAAGAGATGAAAATGATTCCAATGCGGTAATGACGACATGTGTTACATGCTGTTCATTTGTGTCTGATGTGTCTCATATCAAAGAGAGTCATAAATTTCACGTCTAAAATATATGACACAAAGTCATATTAGAATATTGTGAAATATCTAATTCCCGTCTTGAGACAAATCGATAAGTAAATTTGAGGGAAGAGAATCTTTTACCGACCTCGAAATCCAAGCCTGGAAGACTACGAAGAATTACAACTTTGTACAAGATGTCCCATATGTAAAGGTGTAACGTTGATTTAAGATGTTTCAAATAATAAATCTTTGTATGAATAATTAAATGAATTATAACATAATTAATAATGTTCAAGTTCCATCACTCATAATGTTCCATGTTGCCCCGTCTTTCCTTGATAGTGGAATTTCCACATATTTGGCATTGCAGTCATGAGTTTGAAAATGACTGGTAGATTAAAACGATTTACTAAAGGATGCAAACTCATTTTTGTCACAAGGAACACATAAACATTGTTTTCTTTTCTTCAAAATGAGAACAGTTTTTTAAAGTAACACCGTTCAGATCTATTGATGGTTGCGAATTAAAAGCTATCGTCCCCATATGTCGTTCGATTTGCAGTAATCAGAATATTGTGTATTTAAACAATCCTGAAATACACACTCAGAAAGTTTATTATCAAACTATATCTCAAAATAGATACTAGGGTAGGCAGGAGAACATTGTTCTTGGTTTTTATAGTTTAGAAATATTGATACAATAACTCAGAATGAACAAAAAGACTGGAGCACCAATACTTACACCGATAGGCATCATTGAAACTTCACATTAGATTCATGTCGCTGCTACAGACGATTTAATGTTTTTAATATGCTTATCATCATCGTGGTAACATTCTATTGTGATTTTAATAAAATCATGTTCATGTCACCACGAGCGATATCAGAGTAAATCACGACTATTCCGTTATGTGACGACTAGTGAAAAGTAATGCAAATCCTTTCAAAATGGCGTCCTTACGACTGAGAATTAAAATGAAATTATCGAGCCCGTGAATATGGTGAAATGGATCGTGTAACCTCATCGATTATAGCAGTCTGACGCTGGAAATGTCAAATATCTTATGCAAATTTGTTACTCAATAATTGGAAGCCTGATTCCCCCGTTGATGGCGAGATATTCATAAGGCTAGCGTTCTAATTCAATTACTTCCAAATTTCCCCCATCGTAATTGTTTGCCCTTTGTTAACGTACGATCATCGCCTACAAATATTTGGCTTTAATCCAACTCATGATCAAACACGTGTTTTCTCTAGAGATGTCATAATGAAGAAATAATAAGCTGCTAAAATTTTCCCCCAACTCTGAAATATGATTAACAATAGGCCCGTTTACACATACAAATTGGGAAGAATTGGATCGCGATGCAAAGATCGATTTTTTGTTTGCGACCTTTCACACGTGTCAATTTAGTGCGAATTGGATCGCGATGCAAAGATTGATTTTTCGGGGGCGACCTTTCACACACAGGGAGAATACTCACTCGACAGTTTGTAAGTGTGAACGCCCCTATTATGTCATTATTTTTTGCTCGCTCGCAAAATTAGATACAACTATGCCCGTATATATAAACATGACATTTGACGAGAGCCAGAGTGATACAAAATAAATCTTCAGTAATGAATTTGGAATTGGGGTGACGCGAATTTTTTAAATTCTTCAATGAAGGGCCCGAGACTTAAAAAAGCGTGATAAACGCTGATGTAGGAAATATGTATTGGCGTATATTGTAAAGATTGGAAACGTGGAAATACTAAGAAATTGGGCCTGTCTTACTGACAGTCACATGCACTATACACAGAAATAATGGGTCTAAACAAACGTGGCGACATAATTTTATAAGTTGTGGTTTACAAACGTGAGCCGTTATCTTTAGAAACAAAATGTAAACCAACTTACTATGCTTTCAAAAGGAGTTTATAATATTGGTGTTATCATGATTGACTTTAAGCAAACAAAACAACTGATTTGACTTTCTTCTCTTTTTTATTCTTCTCTTTTTTCTGTTTCTTTTCTTCCTTCTAAATTAGGGCTTGTTTGAATCATTTCTCGCCTATATATATAGTTAACCCGGATCCATTATATATACATATAGGTTAGAAGGCGATAAATCATCCAAATAAGCCCTTATTTAGAAAGAAGAAAAGAAACAGAAAAAAAAAGAGAAGAAAAACAAATCATTTTTTTTGCTTGCTCAAAGTCAATCATGATAACACGGATCTGGGCTAACTCGGACCCGGTTTTTGTTTTTGTTTTCTTTTCTATTTGTGTTCATTCCGATGTTGAATACATATGCAAGCACACTTAGTCAGAATTATTTTTAAAAACACCGTAGAAGACTTTAAAATCGTGGTTGTATGTTTGTATGTTCAAAAGTTCGGTCAAGTCCATAGCAACTGAGTTCGATTTACCAGGATGAACGATACCTTCATTAATATAAGATTTCATTTCATTTATTTTTTTAGTTCTGAATACATCATGAAATCAGTATACATACATTGAGAAATATGAACGTATATCAAACAGAACTGGCCAGGGTTCCACGATAAGCGAGGCTTGATGCCTTGTGAGCCCTGACATGTCTAAGCAAAGATTCCTGGTGATGCTAAAGTACAGCAAAGAGACGAGTAGATTGATAGGTTTAGAGACTTGAGAGTGATTGGGAGAGAGAGAAAGAGAGACAGAGAGAGAGAGAGAGAGAGAGAGAGTGTGTGTGTGTATGTGTGTGTGAGAGAAAGAGAGAGAGAGTGAGAGGGGGGGGGGGGTTAAAGTCTTCTTCTTATCGAGTCATTACACAAGTCCCGTGCAGAACTTGAGTAGGGTGTTTAAAGGGTTGACAGGGACCGCGACGTGAACGCTTCTTCAATGGCCCCACACAATTCGTTTTCACTGGCTGCCTGCCGTATCAATAAACGAAATTAACAAAAGACTTAACTCCGTTTCGTTGACAATCAGCCGTAGACGAGAGTCTTCATGCATGGCTGATTGTCAACGAAACGGAATTAAGTCTTTTGTCAAATCTGCTTTTTGCTACGGCAGGCACCCAGTGAAAACGAATTCGTTTGTTAAAATTATGAAAATGTAAGGGCTACTTTAAACAAACAGAACTTTGTTATTCCTCGCTCATTTTTCCTGATTGAGGTGTCATATGAAAGGGCAGAAACTCAATTTTCTAGAAATGTGAATTTTTCTTCGAAATTCAGATACCGCCCGCCAAATGTCTTTTTGGTTTCCTTCCTTCAAATTGCTTTTATTCACTCATGCGAAAAATATGCATCATCTGTGTAGCATCAACTAAAAGAGGAGACTCTAAGCTTTCTAAATATGTATCATTCATTAATTTTTTTCTGGGACGCACTGTACAATAACAATTAACTTTAATTAAAAGAATGAGGCGATTACTTTTACTCTCATTTTGCGGGGTGGGGTTTAAGAAAAGAGTACTAGTTGACCAGAACCAAATACTATTTATTTCAAGTACTTTATTGATTATGTCGATTAATTGGGATAACAAAAACACTGATTACATTAGAAGAAGAAAAAAAAAGTAAAAAAAGTAAAAGATATTGCAGACATAAACAATCATGATTAAACAGTATATTGGGAGAACAGCGTTCTTTTCACTTATACTATGAATGCTAACTCTGAGTGTATATTTATTTGATCCATAGGCAGGGAATTTTATATGCCCAGACCACTATGTGTAATTGATTTATGTGCCGTAGCGGTTATAGTTGTACTGTCTCGTTGGAAAAGAATGTACGTCTTTGTTTTTTCTTATAAAGGGCAGTTTATAGAGCAGGATACAATTGGCCGTGGTAAAGACGGAACATAAAGAGTGCAGTCTTTAAGAAATTAATATCAGAAATGTTGAGGTTATGAAATTTATTTAAAAAAGGGATGCTATCATCTCTGTAGTCAGAACCAGTACAAATACGTATCACTTTTTTATATCTTAGAATTGAATCGTTCAGACATTTGGAATTCGCCCATATCAAATTACATTATGTGATATTCAGTAGTAACATACAATATGAATACAACGTTTAATTTTTTCTTTTTTCTTTCACCTTTAACAGGTGTTTTTATTACAACAAAATAATCAAACTCACATACATGTTTGTTTAACATAACCACTATAATACTTTACACAAATATTTCTACCAATTCAGGTAAATTATACATTTTTTGTTTTCCTTTTTTTGACAGAGCTGTATTGAATTGAATTGATAATGGTTTTATTGAGAATAAAAAACAACAATGCATCGCGGCGTAAAAGGCCGAATTGGGCAATGTTTTACAAATGTAAAGTACAATATCTAAAAACATTCATATCAAATAACATCACAATTAATGAACTGAACTTCAATGAATAAATTGTTAAGAATCATATTTAACTTCTTATTTCTTATTATTTGATCTCCTTAACTCATTATATATAAAAAGGAGATAAAGAAAATTGAAGAAGAACATGATGATGGTGTAGAGTAAAGAAAGAAAATAAAAGGGGATCGATGGTAAGATTAAGAAGAGGATGAAGCGGAAGAAGAAGAGAAAAAGTAGCCGAGAAGGAGGAGGACGAAGAAGAAGAAGATTCAATTGGGGATAGTAAGATGGTAGACAGAGGGTAGTGCGAATAGTAACACTATCATAAGGTATCGGTATCAATATACAAGCATTATACCTTATACAAACAACAAATGATAGAGGCGAAGTTATGTAGAAAATAATTACTTATATGACAAATTGTACGAATTAACAATTTACTCAAGGTCATATTTCCATGTGCATTTCCCAGCTATTTGGAGAAGTACAGTTTAAGTGAAAGCCGTATAACTGTAATCAGCGTGTTCCTATAGTTTCTGTACGTACTAATATCAAAATCACTGCAATTTTTAGGTTATTTTTGTATACGATATTACTTTCTTCAGTTGATATTGGGATGCATTTTGTAATCCACGGGTTCCTCAAAGGACCTCAAATGTTTTGGCTCCAGGGCGCCTCTCAAAATCATGCTTGTCGTTTGGTGCTACGCCTCCTAGTAAACAATCTCCATTGTCAGCACTGAAGGTAAAGCGCGAGCAGGACTCAGTAGCCAAACACAAGGCCGCACACTCTATCAACGTCGACGTGGAGTCTCGCTTGATCACGGCCGAATCCAAAATAGCTTTATTCTGGGCGATGATATTATACCGGTTCGACCTTTGTTGAGCTTCAAATGAAATTGGATAACAGGATACATTTTAATTTGGATTGTCTAATACGTGATCCAATTACCACGCAGTCAATTTTCTAAACGAACAGAATTTCTAAGCATACTTTTAATAATCCTAACCCTAACCCTAATCCTGACCTAAAACCCAACAGCAATCCTAACCTTTAACATGTATCTTCGACAATGTAAAGGCCGGAGCAACTATTACCGGAGTAGAAAAATGTAGAATCACCTTAAATTGTACAAGAAGAGGTCGCGCAAATATTAAAGGGGGTGTAGCATGACGATACGTGTATTTCCCGTGGCCTGACTCGGGGCCAATCGGGTATGATACAACTACGACTATCCAAGTGCCGGCAACATACGCGAAACCGAAGCGTGAGGAGAACTTCCGTCTGTTTCGCAAACGCTAGCGCGCGCTGACCGTTAATCAAGTCCATTCGTTTACGTGCAGTTCTTCAAAAGAAGTACAGATGACGTTAACCAGTTTTGGCAATGCTACACCCCCTTTAAATATAGCAAATAACTAGAGACATAAATGTTGTACTTATACATGTTAGTTTATAACATTGACCCATCACCTTTCGGGGATGCTGTCGTGGTGATTGTTGTTGTCGTAGCTGTTGTTGTAGATGGTTGCGTTGTTGTAGTAGGTTTAATAGTGGTTGATTGTGTAGTTGTCGTAGTTTTAGTAGTAGTTGGTTGTGTAGTTGGGGTAGCTGTTGTTGTAGATTGTCGTGTTTTAGATTTAGTGGTTGTTGGTTGTGTAGTTGTTGTAGCTGTTGTTGTAGATTGTCGTGTTTTAGATTTAGTGGTTGTTGGTTGTGTAGTTGATGTAGCTGTTGTTGTAGATTGTCGTGTTGTAGGTTTAGTGGTTGTTTGTTGTGTAGTTGTTGTAGCTGTTGTTGTAGATGGTTGTGTTGTTAAAGTAGGTTTAGAAGTGGTTGATTGTGTAGTTGTTGTAGTAGGTTTAGAAGGGGTTGGTTGTGTAGTTGTTGTAGTAGGTTTAGAAGTGGTTGGTTGTGTAGTTGTTGTAGCTATTTTTGTAGATTGTCGTGTTGTAGATTCAGTGGTTGTTGGTTGTGTAGTTGTTGTAGCTGTTGTTGTAGATTGTCGTGTTGTAGGTTTAGTGGTTGTTTGTTGTGTAGTTGTTGTAGCTGTAGTTGTAGATGGTTGTGTTGTTGTAGTAGGTTTAGAAGTGGTTGGTTGTCTAGTTGTTGTAGTAGGTTGCGTTGTTGTAGTAGGTTTAGTAGTGGTTGGTTGTGTAGTTGTTGTAGCTGTTGTTGTAGATTGTCGTGTCGTAGATTTAGTGGTTGTTTGTTGTGTAGTTGTTGTAGCTGTTGTGGTAGATTGTTGTGTTGTTGTAGTAGGTTTAGAAGTGGTTGGTTGTCTAGTTGTTGTAGTAGGTTGCGTTGTTGAAGTAGGTTTAGTAGTGGTTGGTTGTGTAGTTGTTGTAGCTGTTTTTGTCGACGGTTGGTTTGTTGTTTTTGTAGCTGTTGTCGTCACCAGTTCAGTTGTTGCCACTGTGCTCTTCGTTGAACAGTCTGTATTGAAACAAGATTTTTAAAAGAACGTTCAATATGACAAACAAATTGTTGTGTACAGTAGGTGTACTTAATTAAACATTAATTGTAATTTAACATTAACGCCCTTATCCATATGAATTATATATTGAAGAGTAGTAGGCCCATTTCTGTTATTTTATTATTCAACCGTTGAATGGGAAAAGCGTTGGAATTTAATTTCTTTTAATTGGATTCATCACTTGAAAATGTTCCGATAATACACCAGGTAACAGTGGATGAGGATTATCTTATGTTTTAGGGGGTTGGGGGGGGGGGGGGTGGGCACAAACGACAGGTGTCTTCCTTCGAAAACAAAATGGCATGCCTTAAAGTACTCGAAAGATCTGATTCCGATTGTGTATTCTTTCTTTGCATTGACCCCCCTTTACAATTTCCCGGGTCTGTCGTGATTAAACCAATATAAACGTCAAATAAAAGCGATATAATAACCAATCGCATATGTATATATAAAACTAGAGTTGTTGTTGTTGCAATCTCTGTTTAATATGCAACATGTATCGCGGTGATGCTGTTTAGCATTGAACCAATATCAAAATGAAATGAAAATGTATAAATTACCCTTTTCTTTCTCGAAAATATATTTAAAAGTTGTTAAAGGGCCACTTTAACCCAACTAACATAGCCTTTTAAAACATGAATACACCTCTACTTATTAATATTCCAGCCTCTGATTTTCAGAAAATGTCTGTATTGACCAAAAAATAAGAATAACCATTCTTTTTTTCACAGTTCTCACGCTTGCTGGGCTATGCCCTTTGAAAAAAAGGTTTTGAGGTCACGTGGCCTTGATGACGCATTTGACGTCATCATGCGGGCATGTCCGATTTGTCCTACAACTAAGGATATTACAATCTCATTGTAATTCATAAATGAAACGTACTTGGATTATCAAGTGCATATTATTTTTCGGATGAATGTCTTTTTTTTCTCCAATTAATATCATAGTTTGCCTTTTTAAAGACATTTAATGCCTAAATCACCTTCCTTTTTACCGGAGAGGCTCCTGTAGTGACGTTATATAAAGTTGTGCAATACAGCTCCAAAACTGGGCTTTTTTCTGAGTGTTCTGAGGCGTCATTGTTAAAGCTAGATTCCAGAATTATTGATGATTTTTAAGAAAAATCATTGTCATGTTCGGAATCTCCGTCAAAAATTATTTTACATGTCCTTTTTCCCCATTTTTTTAGCCCGTTTTGGTTAGAGTTGCCCTTTAAGCAAATACTGTCATGCCACGTGTATCACTGGCATGCTTTCCTGCATTAAACCATTTTCTAAATCAGATAAAAATGAAATAATCACCATTTTCTTTCTCGCAAACATAGCTATAAGATTGGGAGCAATCTCTATCATGCCACGTGTATCCATTCGATGTTCTGATACGAAAACACTCGCCCCCCTCGTTGTAAGAATCACTTTGTGTGTTATCATAAGTGAGACTGGACCCGTCCAGCCACATACCCTGGCCATCAGAGTCCACCGTTAGTCCGATCCAGTAATCTTCAACGTTGTTCTCCCTCATGCGACCTTCGATGAAGTCCTGTTCCTCTGCAGTCTCGATGTAAGACAGATGGAAGCCGTACCTGGAACAGTCGGAAAATGCTTCAGAGCGTGTCATCGAAGTGGTACTGAAAAAGTAGCAAGACTCCCCATGTTGTTCTGTGTCATACGGACATGCTGTAAAAGCAAAACAATGACTGTAGTTAAATTGAAGGGATGGAATACTTTTAAATATGCGAATACCTACGTATATATACTTCGCACATAATTCAACTTAAATCCAACTTCAATTAATTGACCAAAATCCCAACATGAAGGAATCGGATTTTGTAAAACTCAAATATTTTTGAAAAGTTTATTTCTGACCCTTAAACACGTAAAGTAGAAACCATAATAACAGATTTTGAATTCGTCAACTTAAATCCAAACTTTTTCCACGATCCCGTCTTCTGATCAAAAATCGAATAGTTGATAATTTGTAGAGTAAATTTATCAGCTACAACATATTGAAATATGGGAGACATCAGAGCAGAGGAGGAATTTTCAATTGCAACTTGTTCTTGTACATATTCAGACCAACTTAACGTTGTGTAGTTGATTCAATTATCTTTGTATGGATGGCCTTTAACTTAGCAATTATATAAACATTTTGTCTTCGAGTGCTACTTTTATTATAAAAAGTCTAGGCCTACTGTTGATTACCTTGGTATTAACCAGCACATTTTCTTCTGTGCTTAAATTCATTTAGTTTTTGAGGTTACTCAATCATTGACGTCATATCGTCTTTGAATATATATACAGGCAAGATGTTGTAACCGACAAATGAATATACGTGAAACGTAGAGCATGATTATCATTTAAACACATATTCGCCCCCTTTACGAAACAAAATTAAAAGAAAACACATAACACCAACAACAGCAACAAAGACAAAGACAAAATCAATGTTTACCAGCACATGTGACTGGAGCCGATGTCTGTATCGCTGTCGTAGGTACGGTCATAGTAGTAGGAATCGGAGTTGTTTCTGTTGAAAACAATTATTACAAGAAGAAACTATGAATAACAAGGAACACAATTATGAATGAAGAAGGGGAGATTAAATTGAACAGTGTAATGTAAGTTTGAATGAAATACTCATGATGAACAACCAATCAATTTCAATAGACAGAAGGAGAAATACCTAACATTGGCTCTCAGCATTGTTCCCAAAAGCTCATTCATGTAAGATAAGGTTACCGAAAAAATAGTCAAAATGTTACATTTTTTAAACATTACGATTGCCGCTCTTGGAAAAATTTCAATGAACGATAAGGTACCCAAACATTAAAACTGGCACGGTCAATGTTACCAATGCTGACAGGTAATTCTATCAAAGCAAACAACTAATTATTATTTGTTAAAAACGAAGGGGGAAAAGCATCAGATCTTGAGGGAAATGATATAACAATAGGCGCTTGAACCCCTTCAGAAAAGAGTTTAAGTGCAGCGGGATTTTTACTCATTAGGTTTGAATGCTTTCCAAGAACCACAATATAGCATCATTCGTTTCTTTTCTCCTGCTCCTGTCGATGTAAAATAATTGTATAATATGCATTCATCTTGATATTAAGTACTTTTGAGCAGCGCACTACAACGCTACCTTGGCATCTCGGGTCAAGGAAACCTACAGCACAAACCTCCCATCTTATCCCAGAATTGGTGGTGTAACACCAAGCAGTCTCCCAGTTATCGGGGTTTCTGCAAAAGTTGCTGTCTAGTCCCGCGTTAGGATAGTTAGCTGGAGTCCTAGTGTGTGCATGGGGTTCCTGAGAGGTCCATGCTTGACAAGTACGACCGTTGATTGTCTGAGATAAGTCTCCTCTGTATTGCACTCCTGTAGGATCTTCTTGGCATGTTGGTGTGCCTGGAGAAAACACAGAGTAATTTTTCAATAGAGCATGCTAAAGTAATATGTGTTTTATTCTGAATAACAACTTGCTCCCCCTTTCCCCCGAAAAAAAGCAATTACTCTTATGCAACGACCGATTCACAGACCAAATTATAATTTACTGTGTCAGTCGCTTACATATATCAAGCTTGAAGTGTAGGCCATTTGACATAATTATACTTATACGTGTCAGGATCACTGCCAACTTGAAACACATTCAATATAACTACCCGCTGGACAAACGCCCAAGATGACTATCATCTGCACATAAACACAAGACTACCACCCGCTGGACAACACCCCAGAAATTGCAGATAACAATATGGAACTTAAATATTAGTAAATAAGGGTCGATGAAGTCGAGGTGTGAATTGTACATTTGTATGACATATTCATGAATAATAACACCATATGCAAAGCTAGGGATTTGGTTAGTGCAGGAAATTGAATACGGAGTTTTGTCACAGGAGCATTCGGTCATACGACCGATGTTATACAACACGATCACATAGGATTTCAATGAATCAATACCGGTTAATTAAATACCCTATTGTACTGTCACTAATATGTTCGCACATTCTAATAGATGACTCACAAGGCTACATCGTGGTGTCATCATAAAGTTCAAATCGTACATAAAGCAAGACGAAATAATTAAGAACAGGCGATAATTCAAAAGAACAAATTTTGCCATTGTAGAAGATCTGACTTTTAACAAAAACCAAGTACGACTCAGTAAAGCAAGATCGAAACTCAAATTGTTGGCAACTTTAAAAATATTTAGAACTATTTAGATCATATACAGTTAAAGTCTAATGTTTATTCTCATTTGTGAACTGATATTTGAGAATGATCCTTTTTACCTGGATTTTAATCATTAAATTGAATTTAAAATAACATATAAAATGCGAAGTGATATGAACCCATGTGATAAAAAGATAAGATAATCAAATTTATTTCATTCATCATAAAAAACATTTAGATACAATAACATACAAAATCACAAGATATATAGTCAAAATAAACAAACATTACATAACATACTAGTACAATATAAGGTGATCTGGACAAAAACATAGAAAAAGTGAGTAATTATGTGAAAGAGGAGGCAGCTAGAAAGGAAAAGCCTTATTGGTGCTGCCACCTACAAAAAACTGAAAATTTGAAATTAGGACAAGAAGAGAGTATGAGTACAAGACCAATTTGAAGATTTGCAGAATAAGTACATTGTACAAGCATATATACCCAAGATTAACAACAAACAAAAACAACAACAAAAACAGATTTGTTTTTGTTTCTTACATTGACAGCAACAAAAACAACCAAACTAAAACACACACAAAAAAAAACGACAAAACAATTTTTAAATAAAACAAAACAAAACAAGAAACCTAATCAAACATTGCTAATATATCTACTGAGTAATAAGGTTTTACATCTCTTTTTAAAGACATTTAGTGATGGAATGGTTTTAATATATACTGGTAAACTGTTCCAGATTTTTGGCCCTTTGAAAAAAATACAGTTTTTAGCTAGAGAGGTGCGTACTTTAGGTAAATGAAAGTTTGAAGATCCACGTGTATTATAAGAATGTACATCGGCATTATAACAACAACAAAAATCTGAAATACTGTTTGGTATGTAATTTTAAAACATAAGTACATAAAAGTTGCAATTTCATAATCAGAAAAATCAAATATATTCAATATATTCAGGTTATTAATAGGGGCTTTGTATGGGCAAGAAAATTGGCATGCGAAATGATTCTCACTGCCCTTTTTTGTAATCTGTATAAACGTAGCATTGAATATGTAGCCGAGGAATTCCAGGCTAGATTACAGTATTGGAAATAAGGTGAAATAATGGAATTATAGATCATTTTGAGTATATTTTGTGGGAAGTGCTTTAACTTATTAAGAATACCTATACTTTTAGAAATTTTCGTGCAAATAATAATAATAATAACTAGAAATTTAAATCGTCATGGGGACGAATTAGGTGGTCTGTGTTCAATACCCAATAGATATTCAATCAATTTGAATATTTACTATATAGAGAAAGGGAGAAGTTATATAGACATGTAAACAATGATCATGATGATGAACATGATGATGATCATGATAGTAATGGTGATCATGATGATGTTGATCATGATCATCATTAGACCATGATGATCATGATGATATTGATGATCATGATCATGATCGTGATTGAAAAAATGAGGGGACATTCAGATAGCATATAGTCTTAGCTACAACATACTCAAAAATCAACAAAAACCAAGGAGAAAAAATGGCGATATTGCTCGCAAAAGACAAGAATGTAGAATCCAGATTTGAGAAAAAGTCATCTCCCATACGGATTACACGCAAAACGTAATGGATCAAGTGTAATAGGGTAATAATAAAGTAAATATAGTTGTTTATTACATTATTTGCGATTCTACGTGTTTTAATATTCAAAGGAGATGGTACAGTAAAAGGTCAAAAAGAAAAGAAAAAGTGAAGAAAAAAATGTGTTGGAGACGCCCGGACTCGAACCAGGGACCTCGAGGTCGGAAGTCAAGTGCGTTACCGATATACCAAAACATTTCCCATAGCGATTACACGTAAACGGAAAATGGAATTCGCAAATCCCACTTTGCAAGTCAAATATGAGCATGATCCCGGCATCTGATCGAAAAATAAAGTACACATTTATGATAGCATATTGTCTCAGCTACTACATACTCAAAGCTCAGCGTAAACAAAGATAAAACGACGGAGATATTGCTCGCGAGAGACGAGAATGTAGAATCCAGTTTTGAGAAAAAGTCATGTCCAATAGAGAATACACGCAAAATGTGAAAAATTGACATGCCTCCTTTAATCGCAAAAATACGCCATGATGCTTTCGTCAAAATCAAATATCGTGGCAACTATATTTGTAAAAAATATTCTCAGCTAGAACATATCAAAATTTGGAAGAAAATTGATCAATATTTACAGAGATACAATCAATTTTCCAAAAATATGCTGATGTCATAATATGCAAATTGAAATTTTGAGTTCGGAGGCCATTATGATGACGTCATGAGTTAATTGAGGGTCAAATGAGACATGAAATCATAACTCAAACCCGTTTAGTAACAGTTTTACGTCAGAGTAGTCAGGTCTTTTATTTTGTTTATTCCTGAAAATTACAAATTTAGTTTTCAAAATATTGAACGACAATTTATTACAAACAAGCCAATTATACACATGGTCCAGGTTTATATTAATCTTACGGACTAGTGAATTAAAATTTACATCAGAGGCTATCAGTGACGTATCATCTGCAAATAAAACAAATTTAAAGAGATCTGAACAGTTTACTATGTCATTAATATATATTAAACTAAAAGTGGGCCGAGTATACTCCCCTGAGGAACACCGGATGAAATCGTTTTATAATTTGATGATTGACCATCATATACAGTAAACTGTTTCCTATTTCTTAAATAACTACAAAACCAAGAATGTGGTAAGCCTCTTATTCGATAAAATGATAACTTAGATAACAGTATTGAGTGTGAGAGAGTATCGAACGCCTTCGATAGATCCATGAAAATAGTGATTGCATGTTTGTTTGTATTAATGCATTTAAGAATATGGTCATAAAGTTCAATCAATGCAAATTCAGTTGAACAGTTCTTCCTAAAACCATATTGGTTAGGACTAAGCAAATTATTCATGATAAAAAAATTATACAATCTATTATATACGAGTCTTTCGAGAACTTTAGAAAACAATGGCAAAACAGATATTGGTCTGTAATTATTACAGTCAAATTTACCACCCTTTTTATAAATAGGAATAATTTTTGCTTTTTTCATTTTATCAGGAAAGACGCCGGTTTGTATAGATAGATTACATATGTGAGTCAAGGGTTTAATAATGAAATACACACTAGGTTTAAGAATATCGGGAGATATGTTATCGTATCCAGGGCTCTTTCCGGAACTAATATTCTTTATAACATCAACAACTTCATGTTCGGTGATAGGGTTAAAAAACAAAGATTTGTCAGACATTTGAGGCATAAAGTCAGAGAATATTGCACTTGAATTTGGTAAAGATCGTGTAAGGTTATCTCCTACACTCACAAAAAATTCATTAAATATATTTGCCACATCTAACGGATCTTCTACCTTGATATCTTGGTGAATAATTCCATTGGCTTTTGATGTTCTGTTTCTACCTAGAATTTTGTTTAAAAATTGCCACGTTTTCTTTAAATTTCCTTTGAATTTGTCAAATTTTTCATAGAAATATTTTCTTTTAGCAAAACGTAGAAGCGTATTTAACTTATTACGATATTTCTTATATATTGCTTCATTCACGCACGCTGGCTTAAAACGAAATCGTTTATAAAAGATATTTTTTTTCTTAATAGATTTTAAAAGAGCCCGTGTTATCCAAGGCTTTTTTATATTCTTGTTAATTAAAGATCGTTCTTTTAGAGGCATGTGTTTATCACAATAGAATTGAAATTGAGATAAAAACAAATCGTACGCTTTATCAGCATCGTTTGAATCCAGAACATTTTGCCAATTAATTATTTGTAGGTCATTCAGAAAAGCGTTTAAAGCCAAAGGAGTTATATCACGGTGTAAAATCCTTGTACTTATATTGTTTTTTAATGAAATATCAAATTCTGCGAGATGAAAGATGGGAAAATGGTCACTGACATCCGACAGTAATATACCGGAGGAACTATTTTCATTAATAACATTCGTGAATACATTGTCAATCGAACACTCATTTATTTAAATTCTACCTGGAATCGTATCTTCATATGTTTGGAAATCATCCAGCCTACCACCATTATGGTTTGCTGGATTCATTTCATTAGATTACATTTCAAATTTATGTCACCGTTTTTAATAAAAAATGATACAAAATAAATATTCATAGGTTGTATTTTTGTTAATACAATGAGAATATTAAAGATGACAGAGGAAAACAGTTGGGATACCCGCAGAGAGCATGATTCATTTTCTTTAGCATGGGCGTAATGGGTTAATTAATTACAGTAAGCACAATCTTTGACATCACTTTGGGAGTAATATATGAACCAAAAACTTACACTTCAAGAATATCATCCAAATGCTCCATATTTGGACTTTATAATTTATGAATTAACATTCACTTAAGAAAATGTTTTGGGACATCAGCTGGCAGGCCGTAAGTGAATTATTATCCCTATATTCTTTCTTAGATTAGCTAGACCATGCATTGTAATAAAATCAATTAACTTGATCCTTTGTTCGGTTCTTGTCGTTTTTCTTATTTTGGAACATTACAAAAAATGAGAACTTGGCTACAGGAGAGATGATCGAAATAGTTTATTAAAAATAGCAAAGTGCGTTGTACATCGATATCTAATATTAGTAAGGTTTTTCTGATATACTATGGTATTGATATAACTTGTAGTTGTTTTCGTAGTTGTAAGTGTTTCTCTGCTTATTAATGACTACCATGATAGCGCTTTCATATAAATGTCTTATGAAAAGCGCTATATAAGTAAAAGTTATTATTATTATTATAGGCCTGTATTTCCCACCAGATTAGGCGTAGTACATGTTTCTTTCCATCTTTATGTATAAACACATTTATTGTATTTCTTTGTGGAAATAAACTTGAATTGATTTGAATTATGTTTAATTGGTTTTATTTTTTATTTCCCAATTGTTATCTCTTTATATGGTTACATTGTCCCCCCCCCCCCCCCCTCTCTCTCTCTTTCTTTTTTTCTGTCTCTTTCTCTTTCAATTTGTTTCCGAATTCACTATAAACTTCGATTTATATTCACACGCCGTTGGTAAAACTGGGATGAATGGTAAAATAAACCCCGTTGTAAATATCAAGAACAGTCTGCTAATATTGATCTCGAATATGTACACAAAGTTATTTACCCGCTCCTTCAGAACTGGACTAAACATGGCGAGTATGCAAAATGACCGGCTTGAAAGACCTACCGATATATATTTGGCAGATATGCCGTCTAGTTGATGTGCATGTTACTCGATTCCATAGTCCATGTATTGGGTCAGTGAGGCTCGATCGAGACCTCATCACAGCACAGTAAGGTGGTGGATGGATATATAGAGGAGAATCCCAGTTGGTATACCTTGAAAGTGATTAGTTTATATATATCAAGTAGGATTAACAATACAACTTCGATTTAAGCACATCATAAATTCCACATAAATACTAAAGATATATGAGACATATTATATAGCTCTACTACATCATGACTCGAGTGTCTTTGAAGAAAAAAAGAACATTAAATCTTCTGGTAAATCAATATGAAGTGCAAATTACTAACATGTGTAAGTGCATTGAAATAGTACTAGATTTGGTATTTCACTCGGAGTTTTTAAATTGTATTCGTCCACAAATTCTTGAGTTCGAAACAAGTATTATACTTGTAGATTATGGCATTACCATACATAACTGCGAGAAAAACATTTTCGTGCAGAAAACATGCCTTTAATGGCGTGAAATGTAAAGGTTGATTTGGTGATATACAAGATATGTTTCTTGAGGCAACCTAATTTTTTCTGTTTTTTGTTGGTGTTTTTCGGCATACACAAAATAATGGGCAGCAAATCAAACGTGATTTAGGAGCGTAAAAGGATAGAAATGAGCATTCTGATACAACTCTTAAGGATCAATATTAATTTTATGCTGTAAAAAAGGGAAACTTGATGGCCTTCAAAACTCTACATCAATATTGGCTTTTAACCAAAACTGTCCCATTATTTGACATTAGCCATTTGAATTTGTGACTCGTGACATAATTCGATTTATCAGAAAAAAAGTAGAAGGTTTTGCACGACTCAGAATAATCCTGGAATACGAAGATTTGATCAAAATGTGGTTTATCAGCAATTGTTTTAATTGATTTATGTAATGTTATGACCCAGAGTTTCACAATAATTTCCTCACTTAATAAGAAAGTAGGTAGTTATCATCTTGTCTTGTATGAAATTCATCAGAGGGCAAATTGCCTCCCTTGCACTGCCTCATCAAATAATATTATTGCCCTTTTCAGCTCTCGTATGCCTATCATTAAACCCATTGACACAATGAAGAAATCGTTACAGTAAAAACGTGTTGAAAAAAGGAATGGCATTATATCACAATGATAGTTGATACATACCTAAGGGCCGTTCTATCAATCCATCTGTATTCATCATCCTCATCCATGTCTTCTAACCCGATGTAATAGTTACCATCACCGTCTGTTAATCTCGAGGCAATGAAATCCTATTCATATTATGAAGAGAAGAGGAATACATTTGGAGATTGATATCAAAGGTGCAAAATGCAAAATGCTCTCATTCTGGTGGATGGCCTTCCCCGATTCATTGCGTTACTGGCTCAATTCAAGCCACCTCAAAATTACAATTGGTACGTTCCACGAATATTCTGAAAAAATGAGATCGGAGTTTTATATGTCACATCTTACAAACACTACATCCTATAAAAGAGGTTCACTGGTTGGAAATCTTGAGACAGAGGACACAAGCACCATTTTTTGGTTCATCATAAAGTTGTCCATGGTGTATCTGTTGGGGGTTGGAGTAATTGTGGGGCGGCATAAAAATTCAATTTTGCATTTTGTGGTAAAAGCACCAAATTTGTCACACAGGTAGATTAACATGTTCTAAGAAAAACTGGACGTTGAGCCCATGAGACCCGGTGAGCCCATTTCTTTAAAAATGGTCCGCGTGGTGTATTGTTTCTTATATGGTTTGTCCAAACTTGATATATTTTAGCAAATATTAGTTTAATCAAATATATCGAAATCATATTTTTAATTTCCAGGCCTAGCAATTTTGCAAAAAATGGCCCACGTGCCCAATATGAGTAAATCGATTCTGATTATGATCGGGGAAACACCATTTGATATAGCCTACAATTACTAAAAGAGATGGCACAGGTACCCATTAAGAAGAAAAACGCCCGAAATACAATTGTGTGTAAATAATATTTCAAATCATATATCAATCGCGGTTATGCATTTTGTGATAAAAACACAATCTTTTGCACTAAGATGAATGAACATGCCATTAGCGAAATTGTAGATAGAGCCATTTCAATTCTCCTGCAGGGGCCCATGACAGAGATCTTCGAAAACGGATGTCATGTACTTTTCCTGCATAATTAGTATGAAAGGTACAGTGAGAACTATACAGTTAGATATTGCGATGTTATATGGGCAAACTGTGGGAAAACGCTGTTAAACACCCTCCCAAGAATTTAAAACCGATGTGCTCGCCAAATCAACAACTTCTCCTGGTTTTCATTAGGAAGGGAAAACCTTGAACTACTAAAATGGGACCATCTCACCAAGAAAATAGAAAATGACACTGCAGTAGTGATGTATAAATCAATGACAAACCAAGTGCTTCCTTACATTAGTGAAAAATTTACACACCGAACAAATATTTATAACACGCGACAGAGTAATCTGTGTGTTGATATAACTCGTCCGAAGACTGAGTCAGGGAAACTGACATTTATGTATAGAGGTGCGCAGGTATGGAAATCACTTTAATACTGAAGATATTCAGAAGTATTCTAGTACTGGCATTTTCAAATCTAAACTGGCAAAGAATAACAATGTATACTCTGATAAGAGCAAACACAGATGGAGTAAAATCGGATATTGCATATTGCTATATAACTATTCTCTCCACAATCAATAGAACTGATATGATAGCATTTTAGTTTAATCAAATCATGTGAATGTGTTCTACAATTTTAAAGAGCATTTGATTATATTGGAGTATATACGTCAATGATGAGACAATTTGCTTCATAACAATAAATGCCCCCCCCCCCTCCACAAATTTTAATTTTTGTTACAGCAAGTGATAGTGGGATGGAAAGGTAAACTAATTTGTATATATATATAATTTACTAATATTTTACAAATTATTTTACTACCCTTGTATACAGGTTTAACATATAATTGAATTATTGGTTGTTTTGCCTAAATACAACTTGACAACGCCATTTTTCAACTTTTGCCCAACTCTTCTAAGAGTGCAGAGCGAATTTATTTTGCATTTCTTTTCACATAATATAAACAATGACAAACAATAATAAACGTAATGATATGACAGAAGTGAGCATTAATATATCTTTGACATTGTTTTGGTCACTGTAATGCAAAATGATTTTGTTACAGGAAATTAAAAAACGAACCTACTTGAAAAAAATACTTGTTAGGTGTAGGTTCGCACATTAATAATTGAACTTTATACATTTATAACTTAATTTGGAGAAAAAAATTACGGAATAAAAAAAAAACACGGCAGACAATAAAAAAAAACAATTAAACAAGACAAAAACAAATCAGAAACAGTAGCAGAATGACAAGATGAGGATGATACATGGAGAACATAAGAATGAGAGAGTGACAAACAGAAGAAGGGGGAAACAGCAAGAGAAAAGGAAGACAGAGAGAGGGGGTAAGAGGGAGAGAGAGGGAGACAGAGAAAGAGACAGAGAGGGAGAGAAAAAGAAACGGTGGCCATAGAGGAATCATTTTTAATTAGTATTATATGGATACAAATCATATGCATGTCACATTTACGATGTGAAAAAATGGCCAGTTTGGCCAATTACGGGGAAAAAACAACGAAAAAAAAACAAAAAACGGGGAACTACTTATTCTGATTCGTTTGCAACAAAAACTACTAGAGGGCATTTTTGAAACCACTTAACGAGGGTTTTACTTCTTATGTGCCGGGAAGGGCATTCCAATATTTTGGGCCAGTGAAAGTGAAAATATTGCTGGTAAATACCGTTCTTGGTTTTGGTAGGTGATAACATCTTGCTATTCTTGTAGGATAGCTATGGAATTCGGTATTTTTGTTAACATATTTGAGAGAACTTGTGGCAATTCATTTTTTTCTATAGTGTGTACATAAATATACCCAAGTTATAGGAAAATAAGTCGCGAATCTTCAAAACATTATTTGCGTGAAAGAGTTCATTAGTATGAGCGCGAAAACAAACGGAATTAACAAACGACTTAACTCCGTTTCGTTGACAATCAGCCGTAGACGAAAGACTTCATGCATAGCTGATTGTCAATGGAACGGAGTTAAGTCTTTTGTCAATCCTGCTTGTTGCTACGGCAGGAACCAGTGAAAACGAATTCGTTTGATAAAATTATGGACACGCAAGCACTACCTTAAACAAACAGACCTTTGTCATTCCTTGCTCATTTTTCCTGATTGAGGTGTCATATGAAAGGGCAAGAACTCAACCTTCTAGAAATGTGATTTTCTATTTGAAATTCAGATACCGTCCGCCAAATGACTTTTTGGTTTCTTCTCTTAAAATTCATTTTAATCACTTATGCGTGATATATGAGTTGCATCAATTGAAAGAGGAGGATCTCAGCTTTCCAAATATGTGTCATTCATCAATTATAAATGTGACTAAGTTATGGTAAAACATCGATAATTCTCGGTTTCGTTTGTTGTGGGTCGCCCATATAAGGAGAACTCTTTTTTTCTTCCAATTTGTGAGGAAATATTTTGCGGCGACTCAGCCAGGCGGTCAATAGGCGGGGGGGGGGGGGGGGAGGGATAAGAACACTTTCTTTTGTTGGGGGGGCCCAATTCATGAGATTCTTTTTAGCCAGGGGGTGGGGCGTCGTCCCCCCCCCCCCCCCCCCCACGGATCCGCACCTGGGGCTGCCTACATTGTGGAACGGGCAAACCCTAGCAATGAAATATTTTGCATGCCGGTTCAGTTACTGTTTTGGGCCATTTTAATAATGAGCATCTGTGACAGATTTTCTATTCATTTAATAGGAATGGTGTTTGCCTTATGCTACGTTTACACTATGTTCCCGGCGGCCACGGCAGCCCCGTTTGCCCGAAACGTAGTGCGCCGTGGGATTTAGACTAATTTTATCTCTGGATTCAAGTTTTGTTACGTCTTGCCAAGTTTTCTCACGGTCTACCACGGTATCCGTGACGGGCCGTGGGGGGAAGGGGATGCTGAGTCCCGGAGGCTCCAAGGCGCACTACGGTTCGGCCCGCGTTCTACCACGGATGCCAGAACGTTCCCTCCCGGCCCGTCAGGTTCTGATGGGGTCCCTCACGTTTCCCACGTTCTGATCAAGGTCTGACACGTTTTTTCACGTTCTGTCAAGGCTTTGTACGGATGAAACGTGGACGCAGGCCAGCTTTAGAGCACGTTTGTGCCGGCGGTATAAAAAGAAGGTCTCCCAAGCAATAGCAATCATGGTATTCTGAGACTTCGCGTTGTGTCAGACCGTAGTAGAACGCAACGCGCCGTAGCGTGCCGGGCGCTTAAACCGTCCCACTACGGACCACCCTAAGTTTTGTTACGGCCTATTACGGACTGTCACGTTTTATTACGTTCACCCCGGTTTATTACGGCCTACTAGTACCCCATTCACAGTGGTTTTGAAATTTGTAGCGGCGTTGTAGCGGAGCGGCGACACCGCCATAACACCGCTACAAATGCATTCACAGTAGAAAAGTTATCCCGCTGCAGCAGCGGGATAAATATCATGTACCCATTCACGCTGCAGCGGGTGATTTTTATTACCTCCGTAACAAACACGTGTATGCATGGCTCATGACCCGCGAGTGACCCCGATATGACCGGAAATACTTCAGCGCGGGGTTTTCGATTGCTTGAAGTTGTATCCTCGATCATATTACTTTTTAAAAAACTAGCATTTTTATTGCTTCCAGTCAGAATATTTTAATTTTTTGAAGTGTAAAATATTTTTATTTGGATAATTATAATATCTACATAATAATAAAATCAATTTGAATCCACTGGTTACTTTATTTCTATTTCACTTTATGTTCCCCATTGCTGGAGAAAAGAGGTCAGTGATAGGTAAGTAAACAAATCACACGTGTTTGTCGCGGTGTTATAGCGGAGAGCCTTCACACTGAGTAAACACCGCGACAGCAGCGGGACTGTCCCGCTGCTGTAGCTAGGCGTCCCTAGCGATAGTTTGTGTCGGCGTTATCGCTAGGCGGTGTTATCCCGCGATAGTTTATAACGGGTCCGAGCCTTCACACTGAAGACAACACCGCGACAGCAGCGGGACAGTCCCGCTGCTGTCGCGGTGTTTGAGGCCACTGTGAATGGGGTATATGTTTCTCATCCGCACCGTGACTGCCGTGGCAAATTTTTTGACAGTTTAAAAATCTGACACGGTATCCACGGCAATCACGGCCTGTCACGTTTGCCCATACGGTCCCCCGCGTTGTGTCACGTCAATCCCGTTTTGTCCACGGTGGCCTGAAATGTGGTTGCCGTGGCCGCCGGGAATATAGTGTAAACGTAGCATTACTCTTATACCCCATTCACAGTGGCCTCAAACACCGCGACATCAGCGGGACTGTCCCGCTGCTGTCGCGGTGTTGTCTTCAGTGTGAAGGCTCGGACCCGTTATAAACTATCGCGGGATAACACCGCCTCGCGATAACGCCGCGACAAACTATCGCTAGGTTCGCCTAGCTACAGCAGCGGGACAGTCCCGCTGCTGTCGCGGTGTTTACTCAGTGTGAAGGCTCTCCGCTATAACACCGCGACAAACACGTGTGATTTGTTTACTTACCTATCACTGACCTCTTTTCTCCAGCAATGGGGAACATAAAGTGAAATAGAAATAAAGTAACCAGTGGATTCAAATTGATTTTATTATTATGTAGATATTATAATTATCCAAATAAAAATATTTCACACTTCAAAAAAATTAAAATATTCTGACTGGAAGCAATAAAAATGCTAGTTTTTTAAAAAGTAATATGATCGAGGACCCCGCGCTGAAGTATTTCCGGTCATATCGGGGTCACTCGCGGGTCATGAGCCATGCATACACGTGTTTGTTACGGAGGTAATAAAAATCACCCGCTGCAGCGTGAATGGGTACATGATATTTATCCCGCTGCTGCAGCGGGATAACTTTTCTACTGTGAATGCATTTGTAGCGGTGTTATGGCGGTGTCGCCGCTCCGCTACAACGCCGCTACAAATTTCAAAACCACTGTGAATGGGGTATTAGAATCACTTTGCCCATATTCTTTACCTTTATAATACGCTGGTGTAAAAATGGGTCTGTATGAATAAATGTACACCTAAAACACATTTAAATAATTTAGAGGCCTACAATATGAAATAAGAATTCAACATTTTTTCGGTAAACCATATTTTGTTCTAATATAATGATTTTTTTAATAAAACAAGGTAAAAGTATTTACATGTACGTACATTTTGTTCAGCTGATGTGATGATTGGCATGTCACCCCCTAAGCTTTGACAGAGTTCACGTGTTTGAGAGAATGTCCTGTATGTCCTGGAGACAGTACCATGGTAGAAGACATACTGGTAGCCACCAAACACATCCAACCCTGATGTAGAACATGGTATGACAACAATGATAATCACAGCAATGCTAGTAAGGATTAATAATTAATAATTATTATTTGTAAGATTTGTCACATCATACAGTCATTAACACATACACTGCTTCTAACTCTTAGAGAGATATAAACAAACCTAGTGAAGATGTCAACATACACATCAGAGTGAATAACGATTGCAGTAATGAAAACCTAAACATGATGATACGTATTGATGTGGTGCAACAAGAAAACAACAATGCACTTTATATCGCATGTTATTAAGGCCAATCGTTTGTTGCGTTAAGGTTGTATTCGTCTTCAAGACGTGTCCAATATATCCTGCTCAGAGAGTGCATGTGAAGAACTGCAATAATCATTGACGTCGAAAATCAGATAACTTCACATTACATATAATGAAGCAGAATGATCGAACGATTCTATGTCATACAAATACGTATTAAAATAAACTATGCTTCCTCATAGTCGTTCATCACCAATGACAGGAACGTTGAACTACTGTGGAGATAAAGATGGTTTTATGAAATACGCATGGGGTGACTGTTTGTTGGTTTGTTTTCCCTTTGTCTATTGTGCATGTATCGCATGAACAACCGCGACATGAATTAGGTGGTTCGAGGATCAAATAATGAATGTGAGCGTTTCCGCATGCAAGGTCACAAATTCATTCGCCCTAATATAATCAGCTGCTAATAAGTATATATATGCCATTCCCATTCGCCCTCTAGAAATACATGCTCACCAGGGGCAGATCTAGCTTTTTGCCAGGGGGGGGGGGGGTCCAAATGAAGATGCGGAGCATTGTCCACGAGCTGCGTATATAGCCTCGAGGCGATTTTTTTTTGGTGCTATTTTCAACCCCCTTCCCTTTTAAGATTACCCTGGCATCTACTAACACAATGGAGACCATAAAAAGCAGTGCATGGTAACGTCTTTTTTAATCAAGTAATAGTTTAATACACAGTCATAATCCGGAGTTATCATGTGTTTGGTTAAGTTACCAGATGAGTTGAATATCTTCTCACAATATTTGCACTTGAAAGGTTTCTCTCCAGTGTGCGTTTTTTTTGGTCCAAGGGGGGGGGGGGTTAAACATAAACAAATCCTCTGTACGGCCATGCATTATGACTCAAGGCATATCAGAGGTGGAAAGGAGAGGGGGCACTTTTAAAAATTAACAGGGGCACATATCAAAGTAATAGGGGCGCTTTTTATGTAAAAAGGGGCGCTTCTTACAAAGTTAAAGGGGCACTTTTCCCATGGAAAAAGGGGCACTTTTTGGCTACTTGAAAAAGTGGGGGGCACTGTGCCCCCCCTCCCCTGCCCTCCCCCTCTTTCCATGACTGAGAATCGCTTACGTTCTCAGCGCCATCAATAATTTAAAAACACCATTTTTGTGTGTGTTTGGCATGCCCACATGCTTTCTTTGTTAAAAAAAGAAAGGACTGCATTTTATACTTTTCTGTCGCCCTTATTAATGATTGAATTATTGTGATACTATTACTTTTATCAAAATAACTTGATGACATTGTACAATTGTTTTAAACAGCCTCTATGACTGATTTGGACAGAAGTTTTGAACCACACGATCGATCCCCGCAAACGACCTTCTATTTATTATGCTTTGTCAGGCAGCTACACAGTGGGCTATGAATATACCACTTCGTGTGGGCAGTTTGAGAAATATATGATAATGATAATATTTTAAAAAATCTTATCAGATACTGAAAGTCAAGTTACTATAAAAATCATCATCAGCATGTACCCCAAACACGTAACAGCAGTGAATTTGCATGTTTTGTGAAGTCGTCATGATATCAGAGAGTATTTACAACAAAAGCGAACTTGATAAATAGATGTGATTCTCAAAAAGAATTGTAGGCAGTTTTGTAGTAACATCTTCTAATATTTCTGTGAATACCTACTATCTTGATACTTTTAAAAGTCTTTGTAAAACCGTGTGTCACCGCTGAGATTTAAAAGAAAAGGTAAAAAAAACCTCCGCAGTACCACTGCGAGTAACGTATGCATTGCTTTGCGTTTGTTCTTGAGAACTTGTAATAATTTGTAATCGGAAAATTGTCGATAATTATTATAAATTATATCCAGGTCCACAAGTCCAGAAGCCCAAGTCCAAGTCCGTTTCTTTGGTTTGCAGGTCCAAATTTATAAATTCTGAAATAAAATGAAGAGGCTGGTCAGAATATGTGTTTGCTGTAAAGCACCCAGGGTCTTCGCTAGACCTATTTTTCAGTGGGGAGGGGGGGGGGGGGTGTGGGGCCACCGATTACCGACAAAACTAGCCACCAATTACCGACAAATATATTAATGCCAATGTGCCAATCTCTAAAAATTTAACCCTGGGCTCAATTTCCCACAAACTTTCAATACCTGCGCATGCACATAATTATGGTCACATAAATATATGGTTTATTTCGTCAAGACTAGTCAGCATGCCGCAGTCATGAGCAACCATTCGGTATGGCGTGATAAGAAAGAGTGCTGCCATTGTACACAATTCGACTGGGTTCGAAGCTCGATTGTGCGATTTGTTATGTTTATTCTTTATGTAGTCTATGTCATAAACCTTGGTGTACCACGGGCAGCACTTATCACTTTGGCCTGGTACCAAAGAATAAATGAGAGTCCTTCATCAAGAATTACAATGACAAAAATATAAATGGGTACAAAACAAAACTGTACATATACAACTTTGGGGTGAATAGAATTAAATAGGACAGAAAGTGGTAAAGTGTAAAAATATTTGATATTTAGATTCAGTTAACCATAATACAGATTGAATACATTTTTGTATTAAAAGTGTTAGTTATTTTGAATTGACACCGTCAGTATGTCATAATAAATCAGTAACAAAACTAAAAATTTCACAAATTGTATATAAAGTATTAGTTGATAGAACCAAAATATGGAAAATTAATTTGACATACGTTAAGGAAACACGATTAAAAAAAAGTTTAATTTCACACTACTCTAAAAGTTACTAGCATGCGAAGAATATCTAAAGCGTTTAACAAAAATCTGCTCATGATTATTATTTGAAGTGCAAATATGCAGAAAACCATTATCATTTATTTTATTATTGTGATTACTCAAAGATATTTTGGAACAAGGTTTTAATTTTTCTCAGAAAAACAGAAGTATTGTTTGATAATGAAAAGATGAATACAATGATATAAATGTAGGCAACCAATGTGATTATATAAATTCAAATTATGTGGTTTTTAAAGAAATCTATTAATTAATTTGGCTTCTTATGTTTTATATACGCCAAAAAGAAAATGTAATTTCACAAACATATTCGGCATTTATTGAAAGGAAATATTATGGAGGGCAAATGTTGAAAATTATCACCTTTGGAAAAAATGTTGATTATGTTTTTAAAAAAAAGTATATTTAATTTTGTGATATAACTATAAGTGATGTGTTTTTCTTTGTAATCAATGTAATTATGTGTTTCTTATGTACGTATTATTCGATTAATACATGATGGGGAAAAAAGAAAGATAGAAGAAAAGTGTTAGTGAATTTGATTTTACAGTGTTTTAACCCCGGATTTCAACACAAATAAAAGTTTACAGTTATTGCACCCAAATAATTAAACTTGACCCCCTTCCAGAAATTTGGTTTCGTCGAGCCTCCGATATCAGCGATCGTTTCTTCTATTGTTGTTATTGCTTCTAGCTCATCACACGTAAAAACAAACGTGTGTTTATGACCCGGCTCTTCTGAATTTATCTTTTATTTGTGTTTTCGGAGTTATTATTTCCACTTCTTCATTCATGAAGCCACTTATTGAACAGTGCTGCAGATCATAGTGATCATTATCAACACACTTATTGCAAGATCTAACCCGTTTTTTTGTTAATTCACAGCCTAATTGTTTTTTTTTTTTCGAAACCGAGTTTGCTTTCCACTTTATTTCAGACAGTCATTGCGTGCATTCTCCTACGCTCGGCTTCAAGTGCCAGTTCCGTGTGACAAGGCATTAGGGACTTTTAGATTTGCACGACGAGAACGTGGACTGCCACATGTGACCTCCTTTTAAGGCACTAGCAGTGCCTTAAAAGGAGGTCACATTGCCTTAAAAGGATGTCACACATAGCAGTCCCCGTTCTCGTCGTGCAAATCTAAAAGTCCCTATTGAGGCAATTTGTTTGCCATATTTGCCGCTATCCTATGAGGGATCCATTTCAAATCACCAACCGTGGACATCATTATTGTGATACGTGTCTTCAGGAATATTTGAGGTAAGTTGCAAATTATTCATTTTCTCGGGTAAGAACAAAAAACATGAAATTGTACCATTAGGCTTTGCCTGGTAAAATATAGGCCTATATATTTGTTCTTTGTAGACTTGAAATTTTGTTTTCTGCAGTTACTTGTACAATGTAGACTGTGTGCTAATGAAATGGTGATGATTTGTTCTGTGGTTATTGGAACTGAATCTGAGTTGTATTCCAAACTTTGTCTATTAAGGTTAAGACCAGTATTGGAAACGCCCCTATTTCAAAAAATGAAATGGAAGCTCTTATTACCAATCATGTGAATTAGTATGTTTTGACTAATACATGATGATAAAAATGTTGCCAGGAAACCGCCTACTAATTGATATATTTGGTAAATTAGTTTATCTATTGGTGTGTGAGAGATAAACGCACGTGTCGCGCACGTGTGCGTAGTCCCATGTACATCTTTCTGTGTACACTGTACAGTGCTTGTAACTTTACGAAGACTGGGCCAAATTTCTAATCATTTTGATGATTCCAGAACCTTGCAGTACACACCAATACTTATATGCTAGATGATCAACCTTTTCTGATCGATTCCACAACGTTTCTTTCACAATGCAATCGCATGATCATAACTGGTCTTTGTCTTTAATGTATGAATTTCATAATTTATTTTAATCTTTTTGCCTTTCTCTCAATGTTGAGTCCAAAAAATTATGTTCATGAAAGTAAATAAGAAGAATACGTGGGAGCAAGAAAAAGAGAGAAAGTGTTGTAACATACTGTATTTTGGTCTCTGGTGCTCGTTTATGTTGTTGTGTGTGTGTCGTCTTTTGTTGTAGTTGTATTTTTATTTATTTGTTGTAGATATTTTGTTATATATAAGTTTCACTTTTTTAGACCTCTGTAAAAGCTTTCCGAAGATGAATCATTCTCCGCTCGATTGCTTCTAATCTAAGCATGTATGTTACACTGAGAGAGAGAGAGAGAGAGAGAGAGAGTGAGATATATATATATATATATATAGAGAGAGAGAGAGAGAGGGAGAGATATATATATATATATATATATATAGATATATATATATATAGAGAGAGAGAGATATTCATTTTACATTTCGTGTGACATAACAGCTAAATAACGTCTTACACCATTTTAAAGCCTAAAACCTGCTTTTTACTCTCATAGTTATTTGCCACGTGCCAAATATCCTTGTCTGGGTTTTATTATGGCCAAAATGCGTTTTTAGATTCGAAATCTTTTAAAACTATCCAATATAATATATTACAACTGAATATTGTCTAACACTATTTTAGAGCTTAGAACCTGTACTTTAATCTCATATGTGTCACATGCCAAGAGTATGTGTCTGGGTATTACTGTTTCATATTTAATTTAGGCCTCAAACCAGCATATCGGTTTGGTTTGGGACAATCTTTTCTAACAAAAAGTCAGGTTAGGTTGAATACAGGTATATATATATATGAATGGATGGAGGTCTTCAAATGACGGGGGATGACGCGGTGTCTTTAATTTTTAACGTACACAATATCAAACTAGACTTTAATTCGTCACTTTGACGAATTAGGTGATACGTATGCTCATGTGTAACATAATGAAGAACGTATTTACATGATTTCATCTTTGGTTTACTACTCCCATTATGGTCTATCCATGAATCAAGTTTCAACTGTGTAGGGCAGAGGGAGATAGAGCAAGATAATAAGAGGGAGGCAAGGCAAGAGAGAGAGAGAGAGAGACGGAGAGGGTGAAAGAGTAGATAGAAAGAGATAGATAGATGCAGAAACAGACCAAAACAGGAGAGGGCAGAACATGAGAGGAGAAGGAAAAAAACAACAAGAGAGCGGAGAGAGAGAGATGCAATTGAGAACAATGCCTTCCATCTTTCTAGCATAAATAAGCTCTTGTGAATACTGATCATGACAGTGTTGCCGATATTTAAAAAAAACACGATTATGTTCATGAATACAATGATGACCATGATTAAAAGTGGCACAGCGCCCCTTCAGGTTTTCGATAGAGGATTCAACTGTTTATTATAATAAACAAGCTCAAAACACTTTTTTAAATAAATATTACAACATGTACATAGTGATTTATTTAGTCATGATTTAATATAAAATATGAATAAGATATTAATATTGTACCCATCCATAACCCAACATCTATGATATTAAACCTAGAAACGATTGTTAGTATGCATAATAATAATAATCTTTTAAAGTCCACTCCAAATTTTATTAAACCGAAAATGGAAATTCTTTTTGCCCAATTGATCGTGAGCCCGGCAGCCACTGAGCAGCGCCAGATCGACGTTGCTCTATCCCTTTAATGTTGAACGCCAAACAAGGTAGCAGCAACTCCCGTCTTTTAACGTCTTTTGGTATGACGCGGCCGGGGTTCGAACCCACGACCTTCCGGTTGTGAGGCGGACGCTCTACTGACTGAGCCAACACACCGGCATGGCAGTGAATGGCCAAACGATAGAAATTGCCTCAAATTTCCTTGGATTAAATTGTTATACATATAAATGAGACAAGCTGAGATGATGCAGACTGAAAGGGGAGAAGGAGAGAAAGAGAGAGAGAGGCAGTGACAGAAGGAGACAGATCAAGAGAAGAAGAGGGAAAGGGAAACAGTGAGAGGGAGAGGGTGAAAGTGTAAGAGAGAAGGAGAGGACAAGAGAGATGCAGATGAGAGAGACCAAGAGAAGGAGGGGGGCAGAACAAGACTAGGTGAAGGGAGACAGAGCAAGAGAGAAAAGAGAGAGAGGGGAGAGATACAATTGAGAAAAATGCCTTCAATATTTCTAGCATAAATAGCTAGGCTCTTAAATTACGATCATGACAGTGTGCCGAAACTGCCGATGATGATATAATGATAATGTTCATGCATACGATAATGACGATATTGATGATGATGAAGATGCCATGATTAAAAGTGGTATAGCGCCCCCTTCAGGTATTCGATTGAGGATTGTTATATGATAACTGACATATCACCTATGATTGAATTTTTGACTATGATAACGTAGTGATAATGTTAAATAGTCTACATAGATCTTGTGGAAACTTGTCTCAGCTACAACATACTCAAAAATCAACAAAATCCAAGGAGAAATAACGGCGATATCGCTCAAAAAGACAGAAATGTAGAATCCAGATTTGAGAAAAATTCATCTCCCATAGGGATTACACCCAACAAGTAATAGATTAAGTGTAATGAGGGTAATAATAAAGTAAATAGGGTTGTTTATTACATTATTTGCGATTCTACGTGTTTAGATAATTAAAGGAGATGGTACAGTGAAAGGTCAAAAAGAAAAAAAAGGAAAGACAAAAATTGTTGGAGACGCCCGGACTCGAACCAGGGGTCTTGAGGTCGGAAGTCAAGTGCGTTACCGATATACCAAAACATTTCCCATAGCGATTACACGTAAACGGAAAATTGAATTCTCAAATCCCACTTTGCAAGTGAAATATGAGCATGATCCCGGCATCTGATCGAAAAATAAAGGGCACAGTGGTGATAGCTTATTGTCTCAGCTACAACATACTCAAAGCTCAGCGTAAACAAAGATAAAACGACGGAGATATTGCTCGCGAAAGACGAGAATGTAAAATCCAGTTTTGAGAAAAAGTCATGTCCCATAGAGAATACACGCAAAATGTGAAAAATTGACATGCCTCCTTTAATCGCAAAAATACGCCATGATGCCATTGTCAAAATGAAATATTGTGGGACCTGTATTTGTAGAAAATATTCGCAGCTAGAACATATCAAAATTTGGAAGTAAATTGATCAATATTTACAGAGATACAATCAATTTTCCGTAAATATGCTGACGTCATAATATGCAAATTAAAATTTTGAGTTCGGAGGCCATTATGATGACGTCATGAGTTAATTGAGGGTCAAATGTGACATGAAATCATATTTCCAATTCATACTCTATCAAAATATGAAAAAAAAATTGGGTTCACTTTGCATCCTAAAGCGCTACAATGGATTTTGTATAGGCATGTTTTTGCCCATGTATGCTATGTATTGCAAGAGCTCGCACGCACGGACATTATTTTAAACGGACGCTCATTCCGTTATTACTGAGCAGAAAAAGGTGAACAAGGTATCAAAATGCTTGGAAAAATGTGCCAAATATGATGACAGAAACAATTTGGCGATTCTATGTTGGAAAATACCAGTACGCGCGAAAACGCTTGCGCATGCGCGTGTGCGCGATTGTTTGCAAAATTCTTAAAATGGCCTGAAACGTATGCAAAATAAATTTGAGACAATTTCGAGCATTTTGAAATTTTGCATGCGCGCGCGTTTTTTGACCTGAATTGATCGGACGAATATTGACCGTAATCATGATAAATATGAATAAGAAATGCTTTTCCGTTATAAAGATATGATCATGAGTTGAAAGTACCAACAAAAAAAAATTGCGCCTGGATGACGTCATGAAGACTTGATGACCTTGAAAATGTTATTGTCACGTCTCATGACAATGACCTATGACTGTGCCAAAATTGAACAAAATTGATTAAACTGATCTTGAGTTATCCTCGGAACAAAAAAGTGGGGAAAATAAATAAAACTAGAAATTTAATTCGTCATGGGGACGATCATGCTCATCTTCAATCCAATTGCCCAATAAACTGATGTTAATGTAAAATGATGTATGGATTGATGAATGAAGTACTGATAAACTGATGAACTGATAGTTTGAACTGATGTGAAATGAACTGAATTGATGAGCTAAACGGATAAACTGATGAACTGAACTAAACTGATGAGCTGAACTGATGAACGAAATTTTGAGAAATTATCATGATGATGCATGATGATCTTGATCAAATTTAATGCAAAAAAAACATCAAAATAAGTAGGCCTAATGAATATGACACAAAGTATTGAGAAATGAACTACTTGATCATAATCATGATTGTCATGATGACGATTATGATAATCATGATGATGATGATCATGATCATGAGCGTGATCCTGACATCTGATTGAAAAAAAGTGAAGGGATATTTAGATAGCATATAGTCTCAGCTACAACATATTAACAAATCAACAAAAACCAAGAGGAGAAAACGGCGATATTGCTCGCAAAAGACAGGAATGTAGAATCCAGATTTGAGAAAGTCATCTCCCATAGGGATTACACGCAAAAAGTAATAGATCAAGTGATACTAGGGTAAATATGGTTGTTTATTACATTATTTGCCATTCTACGTGTTTTAATATTCAAAGGAGATGGTACAGTGAAAGGTCAAAAGGACAAAAAAGGTGAAGAAAAAAATTGTTGGAGACGCCCGGACTTGAACCAGGGGTCTCGAGGTCGGAAGTCAAGTGCGTTACCGATATACCAAAACATTTCCCATAGCGATTACACGTGAACAGAAAATGGAATTCTAAAATCCCACCTTGCAAGTAAAATATGAGCATGATCCCGGCATTTGATCGAATAATAAAAGACACATTGTGATAGCTTATTGTCTCAGTTACAACATACTTGTAGCTCAGCGAAAACGAGGCTAAAACGACGGATATATTGCTCGCGAAAGACGGGAATGTAGAATCCAGTTTTTTGGAAAAAGTCATGTCTCATAGAGAATACACGCAAAATGTGAAAAATTGACATGCCTCCTTTATTGCCTCGTGTCTTTATTTGTAGAGAATTGACTCAGCTAGAACATATCAAAATTTTGGAAGAAAATCGATCAATATTTACAGAGATACAATCAATTTTCCAAAAATATTCTGACGTCATAATATGCAAATTGAATATTTGAGTTCGGAGGCGATTATGATGACGTCAAGAGTTAATTGAGGGTCAAATGAAACATAAGATCGTATCTCCGACTCATACTTTATCACGATATGAAAAACAAATTGGGGTCACCTTGCATCCTAAAGAGCTACAATGGATTTTGCATAGGCATGTTTTTGCCCATATGTGCTATGTATTACAAGATCTCGCGCGTACGGACATGTGTTTTAAACGGACGCTAATTCCGTCAATAATGGTCATGGAAAGATAAACATGGTATCAAATTGTTTGGAAAAAGATAAGATATATCCTGTCAAAAATTCGGGTTCGAAATTATTTTTCGTTTGGCCACTAAGAACGAAAGCGCGCAAAAATGCGTGTTTTGCGCGATTTTTATGAAATGCCTAAAATGGCCTGAAACGTATCCAAAATGAAGTTGAGGCGATTTGGAGCATTTTGAAATTTGCGCGCGCACTGACGCGCGGACGTACGCATACGCGCGCGTTTATTGACCTGAAATTGACCGGACTGATATTGACCTTGATCATGGTGAATATGAATGAGAAATGGCTTTCAGTTATGAAGTTATGATCATTTGAGATTTTCCAAAAAAAAACACAAAATGGCGCCTGGATGACGTCACGATGACCCCATGACCTTGAAAAGGTTCCGGAAACTTGATATTATAGGGCCTGGTGACTGACAGAAATTCGAAGGAAATTGACCAAGTCGATTTTGAGTAAACGTGTACACAAAAAAGTGTACGGAAGAAATAAAAACTGATAAAGAAAGAAAATTTGAACAAAAACAATAGGTAGTCTGTCGAAGACAGACCATCTAATAAGGTGATCTGTATTATATATACAGCCCACCTGATAAAGAGAAATCGTGACGTAATCCATTGGTGATAACGTATTACTAACTACGCAAAGTTCTACAGAAATTTGCAATTTCAACTTTCAATTGAAAATTTTGACATGATCCCAACATCTGATTAAAAAACAAAAGACACAACTTTTATAGCCCATAATCTCAGCTATAACATACCAAAATTTGAGAGAACATCAAGCACAAATGAGCTAGATAATGCTCAAAGATTAATGTCATGTAGTTCCATGATTTGAACGAAATTGGCACGTCCCATAGGCTTAACACGCAAATTAAGAAAATCTGTCAAGTTACCTCTAATCGCAATTTTCACTTTGATGACGTCATCAAAATTAAAAATAATGTGTAGTGATCTTGTAGACAATCGCCTCAACTACAAGATATGAACATTAGGAAGAGAATTAATCAATATTTACAGAGATACAATCAATTTCCCATAAATATGCTGACGTCATAATATGCAAATTCGTATTTTGAGTTCCAAGGTCAATATGATGATGACACGATATACTTAATGGCCAAATGAGACATGAAATCACATCTCCGACTCATACTCTATCCAAATATGAAAGAAAATTGAGGGTTCCCGTCCATCCCGAAGAGCCATAAGGGTTTTGTATAGGCATGTTGTTGCCCATATATGCTATGTATTACAAGAGCTCGCGCGCACGGACATTTATCTTGAACGGACGCTCATTCCCTCATTATTAATGGTCATAAAGAGATAAACATGGTATCAAATTGTTCGGAAAAACATGAGGAATACTGTGTCAAAAAATACCCGGGATAAATTATTTTGCGTTCGGCCGTGACAAACGAAAACGCGCGCGCATGCGCGTGTGCGCGTTTCTTTATGAAATGCTATTGTTAATAATGGCGTACGCGCGCGTTTTTTGACCTGAAATTGACCGGACTGATATTGACCTTGATCCTGGTAAATATGAATGAGAAATGTCTTTTCGTTATGAAGATATGAACATATTTTGATTTTCACAAAATGGCGCCTAGATGACGTTATCAGTCAAGGTCAAGGTTGAAAACCCTATTGTGCTCTTTCCTCATGCCTATACATATGTGTGCCAAATTTCAAGGCATTTGATTGAGCCATTTTCAAGTTATCGTGCTAACAAAAAAGTGGTTAGAAATAAGAAAAATATTCTAACGAAAACATAAGGTGATCTGTATTATATACAGCCCACCTGATAAAGAAAAATCGTGACGTAATCCATTGGTGATAACGTATTACTAACTACGCAAACAAACTTGAGGACAAGAATTAGCATTGAGTAGGTTTATATTAAAGTCTCCGGCAAAGTATACACATTTATTTTCTTTATTAACTATATTCACAATTGAATTGAAAGAATCGATGAACGTCCGAACAGGTGTATTCGGTGGTCTATAAATAGTGCCAAAAATGATATTTTAATTTTTAATTTTATTTCAACAAAACAGACTCCAATTCAGCAGTATTCATATCCAGATCCACCCTACGAGAAAAAGTTAAATCGTCACGTATATAAATGCCTACCCCACCTCCAGAACGAGTATTACGGCCATTACCCACAAATACGTAACCATTAATATTATACACTGGGTCATTTTTTGTCAGCCATGTTTCAGTTGTAGCTATTGCACAAAATTTATAATCAATCAGATTTAAAAAGGAAACTAGGTTGTGAGCACTTATTTTTAAATTTTGTTTGGCCGAGGGAGGGGGCCCGGGCTTCCCGGGATCCCCCCCCCCCCTGGATCCGCCACTGGCTGACGGGATCCTTGAACGGTTTGGTTGGATTCCTTTGGGGAAAGATATTATTTTTGAATTTGGATTTTTTGGGGGGATTTTTTTTTGGATTTTGGATTTTGGATTTTTTTTTTGGGGGGGGGGTGGGGGGGAGGGGGTGGGAATCTTTTTTACTACTGCACCCTCCTTCTGAGGTGATCAGGAGAGGGTCGAGTCCCCATCCCACTTGTCGATCCTGTATTCGCTACTGCAATTAGGTATGCACCTATTCTTTCAATATTAATAAAAGTACACAATTTAATCCAATCATACCAGTTTATTTCATCATTTTAACGACGTTTAAAAAAAATCTCTTTCACCCAGAGTGAGCTGATTTGTAAATTGTACATGACCAGAAAGTACAAAAGTCGCTGGAAATTTAAGACCTCCTTTTTCTTTGTAGTACATAGTGACGTTCATAAATAAGAGCGGTTTAATCGAAAATAATATATCAAGTCTCTATACATTGGCGCTGCAGAATGAAAGTAATAATCACATTTTCTTTTACGAATTGGCAATTCCTTTATATTTAATTTTGTTTTCATTCTCACTGTTTCATATAATATGTATATATATTATTCATATAATATACAATTTGATTTTTCTACGAAAGAGTGGAGAATACTAATAATTGTTGCTAATTTGAGGAGGAAAGCTGATTCATTTAGACCTTAAGTAAACCCTGAGCTGTTGTGGGTTGATGAAGTATACATATTGAAGTATATTCACTATAGCAATAATTAAGACCCTAATCACTTTAGCCGTGAACTTTGGGTTAATTTTGATGACGTTACAACAACAGGGTAATGCTAAAGTATTTTGAAATGTCTCAAACTAGATTTATGTGCGATAGTACAATTTCTTGTTTTTAGGTTTTTTGTGTGTTTTGTATATTTTGTACTATTTTGCTTCTGTTTGTTTGTTGTAATATTTGAACACAGTTGAAGCACTCAAACTCAGCAACAGGGATGTGTTTTTATTAACGGAGTCAAATACCATAAGCAAAAAATCATTATCAGAATAAAAACCGACACATAATAATTTATAACAACAGTTAGAAATTGGAATTAAAATATGACCTTTATATTGACTTTAACATGACATGAATGAGGTTAAAGGCAGAGTATCCTACTGATACTTCAGATTTACATATACTGTCATTTGTTGCTAAATGTAATATGTTTTCAGACACTTTGGCACGTATTCTACCAAAAAAATTGAATTCGACGCTGTGGTTTAGGTTTTTGTTTAGAATCGGTTTTAACAAAGGAAATTAGTCTGCCGAGGTTCATTTTAAACCCAGCGTCGGGTTTAACTGAATCAGTTTTAATACGGAATTTAACCTTTGCCAGGAAGGAGTGTTTACAGCAACATGTGTCGTTAAAAAAGACTGGCTATCTTAATTTCAAAGTAAGAATTTTGAGTTTAAACTTTAAAATCTTGGTCGCTTTTTTGGATATAGTGATGGAGCGCGTTATCCACCAATAATTAAAGGGAGGCTTTACTACTTCAGCTAGAAGGGATTAGACCACCCAGTGAGCCATCGAGGTCACTGTGACAGGTGGCTATCTCATTAACTCAGCTCTCATTTAACATAAGAAAAATAGGATCATGGGGGACCAACAGGCACCGATTTGGCAAGTTTTCTATATAGAGGGAGCAAGTAGCTACAAGTAGGACAGTGTGCCTTTAAGAAAAGATTGATTACTTACTTTCGGATTGTTGGAGGGTTGGGAGCATTTGCTGATGTAGCATTATTATGAAGGTAATCATATACCACATCTGGAAAAGAAAAGAAAGAATAGAAAATACGCAAACTAAAAATGATTCCAATGCGGTATTGACGACATGCGTTACATGCTGTTCATGTTGTGTCTGATGTGTCACAGATCAAAGACAGTCATACATGTCACGTCTAAAATATATGACACAAAGTCATATTAGAATATTGTGAAATATCTAATTCCCGTCTTGAGACAAATAAGTAAATTTGGGGGAAGAGAATCTTTTACCGACCTCGAAATCCAAGCCTGGAAGACTACGAAGAAATACAACTTTGTACAAGATGTTCCAGATGTAATGGGGTAACGTTGATTTAAGATGTTTCAAATAATAAATCTTTGTATGAATAATTAAATGAATTATAACATAATGAATAATGTTCAAGTTCCATCACTCATAATGTTCCATGTTGCCCCGTCTTTCCTTGATAGTGGAATTTCCACATATTTGGCATTGCAGTCATGAGTTTGAGAATGACTGGTAGATTAAAACGATTTATTAAAGGATACAAAATCATTTTTGTCACAAGAAACACATAAACATTATTGTTTGGAAACTGTCAAATTGTTTTCTTTTCTTTAAAATGAGAACAGTTTTTTAAAGTAACACCGTTCAGATCTATTGATGGTTGCGAATTAAAAGCTATCGTCATCATAGGTTGTTCGACTTGCAGTTATCAGAAGATTGTGTATTTAAAGATCCTGAAATACATACTTTATTATCAAACTGTATCTCACAACAGATACTAGGGTAGGCAGGAAAACATTGTTCTTGTTTTTTATAGTTTAGAAATATTGATACAAAAACTCAGAATGAACAATAAGACTGGAGCACCAATACTTACACCGACAGGCATCATTGAAACTTCACTTTAGATCCATGTCGCTGCTACAGACGATTTAATGTTTTTAATATGCTTATCATCATCGCAGTAATATTCTATTGTGATTTTAATAATATCATGTTCATGACGATATCAGAGTAAATCACGACTATTCCGTTATAATCCACTTCGACTAGTGAAAAGTAATGCTAATCCTTCCAAAAATGGCGTCCTTACGACTGAGAATTAAAATGAAATATTATCGAGCCCGTGAATATGGTGAAATGAATCGTGTAACCTCATCGATTGTTGCAGTCTGACGTTAGAAATGCCTTCTAATTTAATTACTTCCACATTTCCCCATCATAATTGTTTGCCCTTTGTTAAGGTCTGATCATCGCCTACAAATATTAGGCTTTAATCCAACTCATGATCAAACACGGGTATTCTCTAGAGATGTCATAATGAAGAAATAATAAGCTGCTAAAATTCTCCCCCCCCCCCCCCAACTCTGAAATCTGATTAACAGTAGGCCCATTCACACATACAAATTGGGAAGAATTGGATCGCGATGCAAAGATTGAATGTTATTTGCGACCTTTCACACATGTCAATTTAGTGCGAATTGGATAGCGATGCAATTGATTATTTTTTCGGCGACCTTTAACACACAGGGAGAATACTCACTCGACGATTTTTAGATGTGAACGCCCCTATTATGTCATTATTTTTTGCTCGCTCACAAAATTAGATACAAATATGCCCGTATATATAAACATGGCATTTGACGAGTGCCAGAGTGATACAAAATAAATTTTCAGTAATGAATTTGGAATTGGGGTGACGCGAACTTTTTTATTCTTCAAAGGGGCCCGAGACTTAAAAAAAGCTTGATAAACGCTGATGTAGGAAATATGTATTGGTGTATATTGTGAAGATTTGAAAAGTCGAAATGCTAAGAAATGGGGCCTGTCTTGCTGACAGTCACTTGCACTGTACACATAAATAATGGGTCTAAACAAACGTGGCGACATATAAGTTGTGCTTAAAAAACGTGAGCCGTTATCTTTAGAAATTAAATGTAAACCAACTTACTATGCTTTCAAAAGGTATCCGGGCTAACTCGGCTCAAAGACAATTCAACCCAGCTACAAAAACGGTCATATTTTGTCATTTTACCCTAACCCAACTCTAACCCTAACCCTAAACCTAAACCTAATCCTAAACCTAACCCCAAACCTGCAAAGACTGACCGTTTTTGCAGCAGGGCCGAGTTGCCTTGAGTCGAGTTAGCCTGACTCCGCTAAACCCTACCCTAACCCTAACTCTAAAAACCTAACCCTAACCCAAACCCTTAACCCTAACTCTAAAAAAATATCATAACAACTTCAATCATGCCGGGAGAGCTCGGCTCTGTATTTGCAACGGGCCGAGTTGTACCGGGGTCTGAGTTTGCCCGACTCCGGAAACTCCAGGGTGTGGTAGGTAAAGGATGACAGAATTGCTCCGTAATTATTATTTTTTATCACGAGGGCTTGGAATATAGACCTAGTTATATTGTACAAGGTACAGTATTCCTGTTTATCCTATTCTGGTAATGTTAGTTAGTGACATAGCACAGTCGAGCCTCGAGTGGTGAAGAAAAAAACAGTAAAAGAAAGAAAAAGCGAGAAAAGAGAGAACGGGAAAAAGGGAAGAGGTGGAAAGGACGATATAATTTAAGATGCCTGGGCCACGTCCCGCACCCTCCCAATATAGTCAGTAGCCTTGTAAATTTGCATTCCATTTTCCAATTTTTTTTTTTCTTTTCTATTTGTGTTAAGTACACTTAGTCAGAATAAAATAAAAACACTGTAGAAGACTTTAAAACCGTGGTTGTTTGTTTGTTTGTATGTTCAAAAGTTCGGTCGAGTCCAAAGCAACTGAGTTCGATTTAGCGAGATGAACGATACGTCCATTAATATAAGATTTCATTTCATTTTTTGTATAGTTCTTAATACATGATGAAATTAGTAATATCAGAAATATGAACTTATATTATGCAGAGCTGGCCAGGGTTCCAAAATAAGCGGATCTTGATGCCTTGTAAGCCCTGACATTTAAGTACATGTCCAAGTAAAGGTTCCTGGTGATGCTAAAGTACAGCAAAGAGAAGAGAAGATTGAGACTGAAGAGTGATTGGGAGAGAGAAAGAGAGGGAGAGAGAGAGAGAGTGTGTGTGTGTGTGTGTGTGTGAGAGAGAGAGAGAGAGAGAGAGAATGAGAGAGAAAAAGAGCGAGACAAAGAGATGAGGGGGGGGTGTATGAAGGATTCTTCTTATCGAGTCACGACACAAGTCCCGTGCAGTGCAGAACTTGAGTAGTGTGGTTGAAGGATTGACAGGAATCGCGACGTGAACACTTCTTCAATGACCCCACACATTTATACAATAACAATTAACATTAATTAAAAAAATGAGGCGATAACGATATTACTCTTATTTTGCGGGGTGGGGGTGGGAGTAAAGAGTACTAGTTGAGCAAAACTAAATACTATTTAGTTCAAGTACTTTATTGATTATGTCGAATCAGTGCGATAATAAAAATACTGATTACAAGAGAAGAAGAAAAAATAATCAAAAAATAAAAGACAATGCAGACATAAACATTCATGATTAAACAGTATATTGGGAGAACAGCATTATTTTCACTTATACTATGAATGCAAACTCGGTGGCCTGAATTCGCAAAGGAGGTTTGTCGAGAAACCTAGGTTTATGTACGTCATATTGCGCGTTATCACGAGTTTTGACAAACCTGGGTTTGTATTTACAGACCTAGGTTTGTCAAAACGCGTCAAAACGCGTCATATGACGCACATAAACCTAAGTTTGTCGACAAACCTCCTTGTGAATTCGGGCCTGGGTGTATAATTATGTTGAGTTTGAGTTTATTAACAACAAAAATAATAACAATTTAAACATAATGTATCAAGCATGATTAAATAAAATATAACAATATAACACAAGATCGATAACATTACACATGAATAATATAAACATTGTTTTACAAAGTATGTTGTATACAAATGGAATAAAAGATTATGTGTACAGTTTTGTTGTTAAAGGGGGAACAAGAAGTTAGCACAAGTGCTAGTCGAATCTGGTTCAATTTGATCCAAAGGCAGGGAATTTTATATGTCCGGGCCACTATGTGTAATTACTTTATGTGCCGTAGCGGTTTTACTGTTTCGTTGGAAACGAATGTACGTCTTTGTTTTTTCTTTTAAAGGGCAGTTAGGGCAGGAGGCAATTGGCCGTGGTAAAGATGGAATTTAACGAGTGCAGTCTTTAAGAAATTGATATCAGAAATTTTGACGGTATTATTAAATTAAAAAAACAAATGGATGCCATAAAAACTAGTACAAATACCTATCACCTTTTTTGATATCTTAGAATTGAATCGCTCAGACATTTGAAATTGGCACACATCAAATTACATAATGTGATATTCGGTAATAACGTAGTAACCTACAATATGAATAAAACGTTTAATGGTAGGAAATATTTCTATTTAGATTTTGCAATATTGCATGAACTGGTTTTAGAAACATATTTGACATGGACAAACCAATTTAAAAGTTCGTTAATATAAACTCCAAGAAATTTAGTATCGGTTTTCTGTTCGATCACAGGAAAATCAATTTTCAGTGTTTCATCAAATTGTACTGGTATATTATGAAATTCGAATGGGAGATTAATACATTTATGTTATCAACAAACATTATATATATTGTAAAACAGTAACGAAGTAGAAATGACAGTGATATAAAGTGAAAACAAGAGCTGGTCTAATATTGAGCCCTGTGGGACTCCACATTTAATATCTAATATTTCAGAATAAAGATGATTATAAGAAGTGAACCGTTTCCTATTTGACAAGTGGCTGTCAAACCAATTCAAAGTTATTCCTTTAATACCATAACACTCGTTTGCGTTAATCACATCTAGAACGACGCCAATTACAGCTAAGGCATTCGACACTCTGTCATACAATTGTACTAGACTAGTGCAAGCTCAGTTGAATATGACTTCCTAAAGCCTAACTGATTTGGATTAGATAAATCTGAGATGCATGGCCCTACGTGTTATCAGTGTTTGTGATATGGTGTAATATTGAAGCCCTTAAAACATTGCGCTTCAAAATGTCCAAGAAGTGCTTCAAAAAAGTAAAAATCTTTGAGTGACCGGTTTTACCATACTCATTTCCTCCAATAGACTGTAGTTTTATAAAAACTGTTAGGAAAACGAATTTTGATATATCTAATTCTAATCATAGATATCTTGATAATCAGACAGGCGATTGGCTTGTGAATGGGATTCATGTATGACCTAAAGGTTTATAAATATGATTGCAGCATGAGCTAAATCGAGGATTTTTTTAAGAATCTGAGGCAAAGTTACCCAATCTCTTTAAGAAGGTTATTCTTCAGCAAAAATTCATACAATCTGTTGTAAAAAAAATACTTTCAACTATTTTTGAAAAGCTTGACAAAGTGGAAATTGGGCGAAAGTTACTTAGAGGCATCATTTTGTTTGTATATCGGTACAACTTTTTTCTGTTAATAAAAAAAGAAATCGGAAATACACCAGTTATTATGACAAATTAAATATTAACACAGGGGGGGGGGTTAAAATGCTACCAATTATTTTCTTTAATACACTGGTCATAATGTCGTCGTGGCCAGATGAATGGGTTTGCTTAAACGAGTTCACTATGCGTAGTATTTCAAGATTATCGGTAAGTTTTAAGAAGACTGACTTGTTTATATACATGTAGTTCGGAAGATATTTTTCAAAATCGTTACCTTGTATATACATCTTAGTTGCTTGCTCTGGACCTTTGTTAGCAATGTTTATCAAAACCGTTTGCAATATATTTGGGGTAATCCAAATTATGGTTATAGATAAAAGGGTTTGTACTCTGGGGGTTCTGTCTTGTTTAAAAATTACTTGATTAATAGCTTTCCCTGTAGAGGTCATATTTCCATGTGCATTTTCTAGCTGTTTGGAGAAGTACATTTTACGTGAAAGCCGTATGACTGTAGTCAGCTTGTTTCTATATTTTCATTCGTACTTATATTAAAATTGCTGCGATTTTTAAGCTAGTTTTGCATAAGATATTCCTTTCTTCAGGTGATATTATGATGCCTTTTGTGATCCACGGGTTTCCCAAATGACCTCAAATGTTTGGGCTCCAAGGCGCCTCTCAAAATCATGATTGTCGTTTGGTGCAACGCTTCCTAGTAAACAATCTCCATTGTCAGCACTAAAGGAAAAGCGCGAGCAGGACTCCGTAGCCAAACACAAGGCCGCACACTGTATCAACGTCGACGCGGAGTCTCGCTTGATCACGGCCGAATCCATAATAGTTTTATCCTGGGCGATGATCTTATACCAGTTCGACCTTTGGCGAGCTTCAAAAAGGAATGCGATAACAGAACACACTTTAATTTGGATGTGCTCCGTTGACAATTACCACGCAGTCGATTCTCTACACGAACAGAATTTCTAACCCTGGGATAAACACTATACTTGATCCTAACCCTAACCCTAATCCTGACCCAAAACCCAATAGCAATCCCAACCTTTACCATATATCTTCGACAATATAAAGGCCGGAGCAATTATTAACGGAGTAGAAAATGTCGAATCTATATTAATTGTACAAGAAGAGTTCGCGCAGATATTAGATTAGAGCAAATAACTAGAGACATAAATTCTTGTAAAAAAATAAAACAAAACGAAGAAAAAGCAAAGAGGCATCATCACAATATTGCCTATTAATAGCCCTATCTTTAATGATGTAGTAATTTCATTACTAGCATCGCTCAATCTTAACAGACGTTGGAATACTATTTTTTTAAGACAAAAAAGGAGTCATCTAGCATCTTCCTTTATATCTCGTTCTTTCAGCACCTGATAAAAGAGCACAAAATACAGGTGCGTATATATTCAAATGTTTTTAATACTATGTCCATAATTCTGCAACCCAATTTAAAAAAAATCCTCCTGGGATTGCACACAGGCATGAAATGTTGATGATAACAATAATCATCAATTTATTAAATATATAAATCAAGACGAATCTCCATATACACTGTTGCTTATATAGTTGGAATATTTTTGTTTTACCCGAATTTATGGAATTATTTTTAAAATAATTTAAAAATAATAGATCTAGATAATAGTATACATACTCAGATTTTATTGAATAATAATTTGACAATGTGTGTTTTATGTGACTGCTAAAGTATGTGTATGCTACTATGCTTATCAACTAGGGGACCTATGCCCTTAAGTCATAAATGACAGTAATGAGGATTATTACCCCACAAAAGGGCACTAATACAGCACATCGACACGGTTTTGATCCTGGGGCCTCAAGGTTACGAGGCCATTGTTTTGTCACTGAACCATGACTGTACGCAGCGGGGGCTAGGGTAGGGGGCAGTTTTCATAAATTAAAACAACACAAAGAAAATGCAATAAATTTTCAGTCATTTATTGCATTTTACCCCGGCTCCCAACATAGTTGAAACGTTGAAACGTTGATTCGACAAGGTTATCAAAATGCAATGCTTGGAAACATGCGAAGTACTGATTATTATAAATTACAAAACGCTTAAATACAGCCCCGGCATAGCACCTGAAGATCCCTCCGAACGCTGCTGAGATATGTGACATCACAGTATGGACATGATTTGCACAAGCGGACGATGTCCCATGACATCTTACACATTTTCAGTGTCTGTATTTTTATCTTCTCTTGAGTTCTTTCTCTTACTGTACTACCGTCAGGCTAAATGTATAATCTATTGCCTCACTCTAAACCCCGCACATGTTTTTATTTTTATGACAAATGCAGCGATACAAAAATAAAGGAATCTGTCGCTTGTAAACAAAATAAGACACCATTGTATATTCAGCTGCACATACCGCAGTATGGTCGGCGTTTCAAGAGGGAACAAATGTCGTCCTTAATATCATTCCGGTTTTTTTTTCTCAATACAGTCTGGTTTCTTTGATTGTTAATTAATCCCTATCCTGTTTATTTACAACAAAAAATTTTTAGTTATCAGAATCGGTTTCATATCCCCTTTTGAAAGGTTTGAAATGCCATCACATTTATATACACTAAAATCATTATAATTTGACAAATAATAGCTTTGCAATTATGTTTATTCTTTATGGGCAGTATTGGTCAATATTGTGACGTCATTAAAACATCGTTATTTTTCCGTCGAATCTCTTGTATATCCCAGCTGCTATGGAGGTGGTTGTATTTGTATTTTTATAAATCACCCGATATGTAGTTGACCTAAAACTTGTACGATGGCCATCTGTTAGCTTAACAGTTTCTAGTGATATATTAGTTGACATATTTGTGATTTTCTTTGAATTTCCACTTTAAATCAGATATTTGGAGGATACTTTATGCGTGTATACATGTTGTACCTATACATTTTAGTCTATAGTACTCAAGGCTCGTATAATGTTGACCCATTTACCTTTGGGAGATGCTGTCGTGATGATTGTTGTTGTAGCTGTTGTTGTAGATGGTTGCGTTGTTGTCGTAGGTTTAGTAGTGGTTGATTGTGTAGTTGTTGTAACTGTTGTTGTAGATGGTTGTGTTGTAGGTTTAGTAGTGGTTGGTTTTGTAGTTGTTGTAACTGTTGTTGTAGATGGTTGGTGTGTTGTTAATGTAGCTGTTGTCGTCACCAGTTCAGTTGTTGCCACTGTGGTCTTCGTTGAACACTCTGTATTGAAACAAGATTTTAAAATAGAACGTTCAATATTACGAACAAATTTGTTTCTAGGTGTACTTGAAATTGAACATTAACGCCATTATCCATATGTATGTATATATTGAAGAGCAGTAGGCCCATTTCTGTCATTTTATTATTCAACCATTGAATGGGAAATGCGTTGGAATTGAATATCTTTTAATTGGATTAAGAGTTTTCCAAATAATGTTTGACTTTTCATCGAATGTTCTATTCATCAGTTGTCAATGTTCCGATAATACAGCAGCAAACAGTTGATGAGAAGTATCTTATTATTTTTTAGAAGGGGTTGGGGCGTCTTCCTTCGAAACCCAGATGGCATACCCTAAGTACTCAAATGAAAAATCTCTGAGTCCAACTGTGTATTCTTTTTCCGCAATGTGCCCCCTTGACAATTTCCCGGATCCATCCTGATCAAACCATTATAAATATCAAGTGAAAACGAAATAATAACCAATCGCAAATAAATCTTAATATTTCTTTTTGCACTCGATGTTTAGTAAGCCACCTGTTTCCCGGTGGTTCTGTTATGCATTGAATCGATGTCAAAATGGAGAAAAAAATGAATCAATCACCATTTTTCTTTCTCGTACATATATTTTAAAGTTGTTAAGCAATTACTGTCATGCCACGTGTATCACTGTCTTGCTCTCCTGCATTAAAACATTTTGTAAATCAGACAAAAATGAAATAATCACCATTTTCTTTCTCGCACACATAGCTAAAAGAAAACACAGAACACCAACAACAGCAACAAAGACAAAGACAAAATCAATGTTTACCAGCACATGTGACTGGAGCCGATGTCTGTATCGCTGTCGTAGGTACGGTCATAGTAGTAGGAATCGGAGTTGTTTCTGTTGAAAACAATTATTACAAGAAGAAACTATGAATAACAAGGAACACAATTATGAATGGAGAAGGGGAGATTAAATTGAACAGTGTAATGTCAGTTTGAATGAAATACTCATGATGAACAACCAATCAATTTCAATAGACAGAAGGAGAAATACCTAACATTGGCTCTCAGCATTGTTCCCAAAAGCTCATTCACGTAAGATAAGGTTACCGAAAAAATAGTCAAAATGTTAAATTTTTGAAACGTTACGATTGCCGCTCTTGGAAAAAAATTCAATGAGCGATACGGTACCCAAACATTAAAACTGGCACGGTCAATTTTACCAATGCTGACAGGTAATTCTATCAAAGCAAACAACTAATTATTATTTGTTAAAAACGAAGGGGGAAAAGCATCAGATCATGAGGGAAATGATATAACAATAGGCGCTTGAACCCCTTCAGAAAAGTGTTTAAGTGCAGTGGGATTTTTACTCATTAGGTTTGAATGCTTTCCAAGAACCACAATATAGCATCATTCGTTTCTTTTCTCCTGTCGATGTAAAATAATTGTATATGCATTCATCTTGATATTAAGTAATTTTGAGCAGCGCACTACAACGCTACCTTGGCATTTCGGGTCAAGGTAACCTACAGCACAAAGCTCCCATCTTATCCCAGGATTGGTGGTGTAACACCAAGCAGTGTGCCAGTTATCGGGGTTTCTGCAAAGGTTGCCGTCTAGTCCCGCGTTAGGATAGTTAGCTGGAGTCATAGTGTGTGCATGGGGTTCCTGAGAGGTCCATGCTTGACAAGTACGACCGTTGATTGTCTGAGCTAAGTCTCCTCTGTATTGCACTCCTGTAGGATCTTCCTGGCATGTTGGTGTGCCTGGAGAAAACACAGAGTAATATTTCAATAAAGCTTGCTAAAGTAATATGTGTTTTATTCTGAATAACAATTTGCTCCCCCTTTCCCCCGACAAAGCAATAACTCTTATGCAACGACCGATTCACAGACCAAATTATAATTTACTGTGTCAGTCGCTTACATATATCAAGCTTGAAGTGTAGGCCATTTGACATAATTATACTTATACGTGTCAGGATCACTGCCAACTTGAAACACATTCAATCTAACCACCCGCTGGACAAACGTCCAAAATGGGCAAACGCCACTGGCTGACGGGATCCTTGAAAGGTTTGGTTGGATTCCTTTAGGAAAAGATATTATTTTGGATTTTGGATTTATTGATTTTTTTTATGTTTTTTGGGGGGTGGGGGGGGGAAAATCTTTTTCACTACTGCATCCTTCTACTGAGGTGATCTGTAGCGGGTCGAGTCCCGATCCCACTTGTCGATGCTCTATTCGCTCTTTCAATATTAATCAAAGTACACAATTTAAACCAATCATACAAGTTTATTTCATAATTTAACGACGTTTAAAAAGTATATTTACACCCAGAGTGCACTGATTTATAAATTGTACATGACCAGAAAGTACAAAAGTCGCTGGAAATGTGAGTACTCCTTTTTCTTTGTAGTACATAGTGACGTTCATAAATAAGAGCAGTTTATTCGAAAATAATATATCAAGTCTCTATACATTGGTGCTGCAGAATGAAAGTAATAATCACATTTCCTTTTACGAATTGGCACTACCTTTTTATTTAATTTTGGTTTCATTCTCACTGTTTCATATAATATGTATATATATTATTCATATAATATACATTTTGATTTGTCTATGAAAGAGTGGAAAATACTAATAATTGTTGCCAATTCGAGGAGGAGAGCTGATTCATTTAGACCTTTAGTAAACCCTGAGCTGTTGTGGGTTGATGAAATGTACGTATTGAAGTATATTCACTATAGCTATAATTAAGACCCTAATCACTTGAGCCGTAAACTTTGGGGGCTAATTTTGATGACGTCACAGCAACAGGGTAATGCTAAAGTATTTTGAAATGTCTCAAACTAGATTCATGTGCGATGGTACAATTTCTTGTTTTTCGGTTTTGCTTCTGTTCGTTTGTTGTAATATTTGAACACAGTTGAAGCACTCAAACTCAGCCACAAGGATGTGTTTTTATTCACGGAGTCTATACCATAAGCAAAAATTCATTATCAGAATAGAAACCGACACACAATAATTTATAGCTTCAGTTAACAATTGGAATAAAAATAAGACCTTTATATTGACTTTAACATGAAATAAATGAGGTAAAAGGCAGAGTATCCTACTGATACTTCAGATTTACATATACTGTCATTTGCTGCTACATGTAATATGTTTTCAGACACTTTGGCACGTATTCTACTATTAATTTGAATTCGACGCTGTGGTTTAGGTTTTTGTTTAGAATCGGTTTTAACAAAGGAAATTAGTCTGACGAGGTTCCTTTTAAACCCAGCGTCGGGTTTAACTGAATCAGTTTAATACGGAACTTAAACTTTGCCAGGAAGGAGTGTTTACAACAACTTTTGTCGTTTTCAAAGTAAGAATTATTGAAATGCCATTACATTTATATACACTAAACTCTTACAAAATTGACAAATAATAGCTTTGCAATTATGTTTATTCTTTATGGGCAGTATTGGTCAATATTGTGACGTCATTACAACATCGTTATTTTTGTCGGCGAATCTCTCGTATATCCCAGCTGCTATTGAGGTGGTTGTATTTATATTTTTATAAATCACCCGATATGTAGTTGACCTAAAGCTTGTTCGATTGACATCTGGTAGCTTAAAAGTTTCTAGTGATACATTAGTTGACATATTTGTGATTTTCTTTGAATTTCCACTTTAAATCAGATATCTGGAGGATACTTTATGCGTGTATGCATGTTGTACCAATATATTTTAGTCTATAGTACTCAAGGCTCGTATAATGTTGACCCATTTACCTTTGGGAGATGCTGTCGTGATGATTGTTGTTGTAGTTGTTGTTGTAGATGGTTGCGTTGTTGTCGTAGGTTTAGTAGTGGTTGGTTGTGTAGTTGTTGTAACTGTTGTTGTAGATGGTTGTGTTGTAGGTTTAGTGGTTGTTGGTTGTGTAGTAGTTGTTGTGGCTGTTATTGTAGTTGGCATCGTTGTTGTAGTAGATTTGGTAGTGGTTGATTGTGTAGTTGTTGTAGCTGTTGTTGTAGATGGTTGGTGTGTTGTTGTTGTAGCTGTTGTCGTCACCAGTTCAGTTGTTGCCACTGTGGTCTTCGTTGAACACTCTGTATTGAAACAAGATTAAAATAGAACGTTCATTATTACGAACAAATTTGTTTGTAGGTGTACTTTAAAATTTAACATTAACGCCATTATCCATATGTATGTATATATTGAAGAGTATTAGGCCCATTTCTGTCATTTTATTATTCAACCATTGAATGGGAAATGCGTTCGAATTGAATTTCTTTTTTAATTGAATTAAGAGTTTTCCAAATAATTTTTGACTTTTCCTCGAATGTTCTATTCATCAGTTGTCAATGTTCCGATAATACAGCAGCAAACAGTGGATGAGAAGTATCTTATTATTTTTTAAGAGGGGTTGGGGCGTCTTCCTTCGAAACCCAGATGGCATACCCTAAGTACTCAATTGAAAAATCTGAGTCCAACTGTGTATTCTTTTCTCCGCAATGTGCCGCCTTGACAATTTCCTGGATCCATCCTGATCAAACCATTATAAATATTGTAAAAACGAAATAATAACCAATCGCAAATAAATCTTAATATTTCTTTTTGAGCTCGATGTTTAGTAAGCCACCTGTGGTGCTGTTATGCATTGAATCGATGTCAAATGGGAAAAAATGAATCAATCACCATTTTCTTTCTCGTACATATATTTTAAAGTTGTTAAGCAATTACTGTCATGCCACGTGTATTACTGTCATGCTCTCCTGCATTAAAACATTTTGTAAATCCGACAAAAAGGAAATAATCACCTTTTTCTTTCTCGCACACATAGCTATAAGATACGGAGCACTGTCTATCATGCCAATGTCCATTCGAGGCTACCATACGGAAACACTCGACACCATCGTCGTAAGAATTACTTCGTGTGTTATCATAAGTGAGACTAGACCCGTCCAACCACACACCCTGGCCATCAGAGTCCACCGTTAGTCCGATCCAGTAATCTCCGACGTTGTTCTCCCTCATGCGACCTTCGACGAAGTCCTGTTCCTCTGATGTCTCGATGTAAACCAGATGGTAGTCGCGCCTGGAACAGTCGGAAAACGCTTCAGAGCGTGTCGTCGAAGATGTAGTGAAATAGTAGCACGACTCCCCATATTCTTCTGTTCCATCCGGACATGCTTTAAATGCAAAACAATGATTGTACTAAGGAGTTGAAAGGGAGAATACTCTTAAATCTGTAAATAACTAAGTATCAATACTTCGCACATATTTAAACTCATATTCAGATTAATTTTATTGTCTAAAGTACCAACATGAAGTAAGTTGGATTTCTTCAACCCAAATATTTATGAGAAGTGTATTTTTGACGCTAAAAGTGTGATATTTATTCTCATTTGTTAAAATTGAGAATGATCCCTCTTACCTGGATTTTAATCAGTTAATTGATTGTGAAATCACATATAATATGAGTAGTGATATTTGTGATAATAGAAGGATCGAGTGGGCGAAACGCCCCTCCGCACCTATTGAGAAAGAAAAACCTACGAATATAGCCTCTTCGGAATTATAAAGGGGGTGACGGGATCCTGGAAAGGTTTGGCTGGATTCCTTTGGGAAAGATATTATTTGGTGTTTTTTTCGAGGGTGGGAATCTTTTGCCACTACTGCATCCCCCCCCCCCCCCCCCTCTACTCAGATGAACTTGAGAGGGCAGAAACCCCATTCCACTCGTCAATCTTATATTCGCTTTTGCTTGTGGTCACGTAATGGTTTGCGTCTACTCTTTCAAAAAATTCAAAGTACCTACTTTTACCCAATTTATACAAGTTTATTTTCATCATTTAATGACGTTATATTTGTTATCTGATTCCTGTTGTGTATTGTTTTCTCCGCAATGTTCCCCCTTGACCATTTCCTGGATCTGTCCTAAGCAAACCATTGTAAAAATCAAGTAAAAACGAAAATATTTATCAATCGCAAGTATATCTTAAATTCTGTTTTTGCACACTCTGTTTAACATACAACATGTATCCTGTTGATGCTGTTATGGATGGAACCAATATAAAAAAATAAAAAAACTTTAATCACCATTTTTCTAGTAAATATATCTAAAAGTTGATAAGCAATTACTGTCATACCACGTTTATCACAATAAAACTTCCCTGCATTAAACTTTTTTTCTAAATCAGATACAAAATAAAATATTCACCATTTTCTTTCTCGCAAACATATCTATAAGATGCGGAGCAATCTCTATCATGCCAATATCCATTCGATGCTAGCAAACGTAAACACTCGACACCATCGTCGTAAGAATTACTTTGTGTGTTATCGTAAGTGAGACTGGACCCGTCCAACCACACACCCTGGCCATCAGAGTCCACCGTTAGTCCGATCCAGTAATCTCCAACGTTGTTCTTCCTTATGCGACCTTCGATGAAGTCCTGTTCCTCTGCAGTCTCGATGTAAACCAGATGGAAGCCGTACTTGGAACAGTCGGAAAACGCTTCCGAGCGTGTCATCGAAGAGGGACTGAAATAGTAGCTGGACTCCCCATATTCTTCTGTTGCATACGGAGATGCTGTAAATGCAAAACAATGATTGTACTTAGTCATTTAAGGGATGGAATACTCTGAAATATGTGAATAACTAGGTATCAATACTTTGCAAATAATTACACTCGAATTCATATTCAATTCTTTGATTAAAATCCCAACATAAAGGAATGTGGAGTTCCTCAACTCGAAATTGAGAATGATCCTTCTAACTTGGATTTTAATCAGTAAATTGAATTTGAAATTACATATATTATGCGTAGTGATACCAACCCTGACAAAAACATGAGGATCGAGTGAGTGAAACACCCCTCCGCAGCTATTGAGAAGGAAACAAAAGCCACGAAAACAACCTCTTAGGAATGAGAAAGAGGCTGACGGGATCCCGAAGAGGTTCGGCTGGATTCCTTTGGGGAAAGATGTTATTCGGGGTTTTTTCGGGGGCGGGAATCCTTTCTCCCCCCCCCCCTACTGAGGTGATCTTGAGAAGACCGAGACCCCATCCCACTGGTCGATCTTCTGTTTGCTCCTGCAAGTAGCCACGTAATAGTATGCGCCTACTATTTCAATTTTAGTCATAGTACAAAATTTAACCTAATCATACCAGTATATTTTCATCATTTAATGACGTTTCATATTTTTATCTGGTAATACAGAGTGCTCTGAATTGTGAATTGTACATAACCAGAAAGTACAAAAGTCGCCGGAAAATTGGATTCCTCTTTTTTCTTTGCAGTACATTGAGACGTTCATGAATAAGAGTGATTTAATCAAAAAATAATAACTCAAGACTGTGTACATTAGCAATCACTATTTTCAATAACAAATCTGCAATTTCTTGATTCTTTTTTTTTTAATTTAAATTTTCACTGTTTTAATTAGTTTAGCTTCTAATTTTTCTACGAAAGAGTGGAGAATACAAATAATTGTTGGCAATATATTCAATATAGCACAAATATAGCACAAATTTCTTTCACATAACATCTTGAACAAAGGGTATGGAAATTAAACCCCTGTAATTAAGACCATACACCCACAACAAAAAGTGAGTCACCCTTACTCAAATTGATGAGTCACTGGTTTGTCCGTACAGCGAAACACTTGAAGGATCATGTGAGTCACTATGACTCGATACAAATGAGTCTTAAAGACTCACTTGAAGTGAGTCTTAGATAAATAAGACTCATTTGTATCGAGTCATAGTGACTCACATGATCCTTCAAGTGTGTCGCTGTACGGACAAACCAGTGACTCATCAATTTGAGTAAGGGTGACTCACTTTTTGTTGTGGGTGCATCATGACATAGACCCCCTACTCCCTAGGCCTATCACACACATACCATACCATGCCAGAGTCACTGTCCACATTTGCAATGGAAAATATATCCTAAAATATCACATTTTAGCGATGTAATCGGTGGCCCCGCTACCCGAATCTGAAAAATCTACTTTGTACGCACTAAATTAAGCCTTAACTTGAGATTTATTTGTCACCCATACTGTCACGAAACAATCTTGAATTAATTCGTTTTACATCAAATAACAAGGATCTAGGAGTTTCGTTGTATAAAACAATGATGCAAGATCATGCATGTTTTCATTCGACACGGCTTCGTGCGATACAGTAGAATCTATACACTATGAACATGACTGACAATGAGAGCGGACAAAATATACAGTTCCTCAGGTAGACAAAGGAACATCCCTTCACAGCTATTATGTAAAAAGGTGAATATGCATGTGACACCTGTTCTACACATTTTTACATAATAGCAGTGAAGGGATGTTCCTTTGTCTACCTGAGGAACTGTACATTTTGTCCGCTCTCATTGTCAGTCATGTTCATAGTGATAGTTAAGTTACACACAGCCTCATCAACTCGAGTGCGGATATCGTAAAATGAACGCATGCATCATTTGTATAATAATCAGAAGATTCAGCCCACGAATCCAGTCATAAAAATCATCGTTTAAAACCATATGAATAATTATGCGTACCAATTTGTCACTAGCTGCAGTCAAAACTCTTCTGAATCCAAGATATAAGATGGCGACGTCGCGTCGTCGATCGGGAATTCAAATATGGCTCGAGAATGCGCATTTTGGATGACGTCACGAAAGCATGCGCGCGCATGCATACAGCCTCACTTTCAAGTTGACTCACTTTTTTCTTCTAAAATGCTCTTATGTCGATCTTGACTCATTTTTTACGACCATGTGAGTCAGTCTAAGCATTTTGCAAATGCGTCAGCTCATGATTGACACACTGGTGAAATATAAATGAGTCAATAGAGACTCATTGGTTGTTACTAATGAGTCAATTTACACCTGACTCACGAAAATTATGCTTAAATGTGTCAAATGACTCACTTTTTGTTGTGGGTGTAATCGGTTTATCCTTGAACTTTTAAGGTTAATCTAGATGACGTCACAACAACACGGTGCTGATAAAGTTGTTTGCAATGTCTCAAAACCAGATTTATGTGCGATGGTACAATTTCTTGTTTTTAGTTTGTTTTGTTTTTTAATAATTTGTTTATTTCGCTGTTTTCTGTTTGTTGTAATATTTGAACACGGTTGAAACACTCAGACTCAGCCACAAGGCTGTGTTTTTATTCACAGAGTCCATACTATAAGCAGAAAATCATTATCAAAATAATAACAGACACACAATAGTGTATAGCAACAGTTAGACGTTGGAATAAAAAGTGACTTCAGTTGATTTAAAATTGACATAAATGAGGTAAAAGGCAGAATACCGGTATTCTACCGACACTTTAGATTTACACATACTGTCATTTGCTGCTAATATGTTTTCTGACACTTTGGCACGTATACGTATTCTACTAAAAATTTGAATTCGGCACTGTAGGTAGGCCTTTGTTAAAAATCGGGTTTAACCAAGGAAGTTAGTCTGCCGAGGTTCCTTTTAAACCCAGTGTCGGGTTTAACTGAATTCGTATAATACGAGCCTTTACATGTGAAGGAGAGTTTATAACAACATTTGCCGTTAAAAGCGACTGGCTATCTAAATTCAAATTAAGAATATTAAGCTTAAACTCTAAAATCCTTGGTCACTTCTTGGATAGTGATGGAGTGCGTTATCCACTAATTTAAAAAAAGGGAAAGGTATTAAATACTTACTCTCACATTGTTGGAGGGTAGGGAGCATTTGCTGATGTAGCACTATTAGGATGCTAATTATATACCACATCTGGGAAAGAAAAAAATGAAAAAACACAAATAAAAACAAATTTCAACAAGTTCCATCACTCATAATGTTCCATGTTGCCCGTATTTCCTTAAAAGTGGAATTTCCACATATTATTCTGGATTGCAGACATGAGTTAGAGAATGACTGGTCGGTTAAAACGATTTATTAAAGGATGCAAAATCATGTTTGTAACAAGGAACATGTTACAAACTATCAAATAATTTGTATTTTCTTTAAAATTAGGACACTTTTTCATTACCACCGTTCAGATCTAGTGATGGTTGCGAACTCAAAGCTATCATCACCATAGGTTATTAGACTTGCAGTAATCAGAAGATTGTGTATTTCGATCCTGAAATAAACACTTAGAGAGTTTATTATCAGACGTTATCACACAACAGATACTAGGGTGGGCAGGAGAACATTTTTGTTCTCAGTTTTTATAGTTTAGAGAATATTGACACAAAATCAAAAGGAACAATGAGACTGAAGCACCAATACTTACATCGACAGGCATCATCGAATCTTCACTCTAAATCCATGTCGCTGCTACATACGATTAAATATTTAAAGAACTGTTTTTGATATTGTCATGATCATCGCAAAAACGTTTTATTATAATTTAAACAAAACAATTTATGTCACGTGCGATACAAGAGTAAATCATGAATATTCCGTGAGAATCCACTTCGACTCGTGAATAGAAGTGCTGATCCTTCCGAAATTGCGTCATTATGAAAATGAAATTATCGAGTCCTTGAACATTGTGAAATGAATCCTGTAACCCCATCGATTATTGCAGTCTGACTACTATTCTATGCGAACTTGTTACTTAATGATTGAAAGCCTGCCCCCCGCCCATTGCGAGATATTCATTAAGCTAGCCTTCCAATTTAATGACTTCAACATTTCCACCATCGAAATGGTTTGCCCTTTGTTAAAAAGGCACTATGTCCCATTTGCAGGCCAACAAAAATGAAAAGGTTAAATTCCAACGGCATTTGAAAAACAAAGCCTATTTAGAACTTTCCTCAAAACGAAAGGGCTTTTAAATGGCTTTTAGAGGGCAAATAACGACCACTAGTTGTCGAATCGACTAAAGTGATTGCAATCACCTAAGTAATAGTCCGATTTTCAAACCCTTTTACGAAATGGTCGTACGTTTTGTGCTGCACAAAGATTCAATCAGTTAAATTTTGGCCATTAAAAGTAGTGGGTTATTGATGTAGACAAATGCCTATAAACCTGTTATAGCTCATGTCATGTATGTTATTACCCAAAAAAAATAGATATCAGTCAGTCACCCAATAGTGTCTGGCAGTGAAGTCTAGAATGTAAACGGGTTTCCTTGCATAATTTGAATACTAGGACACTGCTAATGTTTAAATTTCAAAGCTGGGACATACATGACATATCCATAATTCCTGCAAAGTTCTACAGAATTTGATGTTGGCTGTAAAAGGGACATATCATCTTCATCGCCTACAAATATCAGGCTTCAACCCAACTCATGAACAAACAAAGGTAATCTCCAGAGATGTCAAAATGAAGAAATTATAAACTACTGATATTTTCCCCAACACTGACATCTGATTATCAAACTCACGTGGTTTGTGGATGGAAAAGTGTAGAGCAGTGGCGGATCCAGGGGGGGGGGGGGGCGGGGGGCCCGGGCCGCGAATTTGCGATTCCCAAACCATTCAGCTATGGGAGACTTTATGAGCAATGTGATTGGTCGAGAGAAGAAATAATTATTACATCATTTACTGCACGCTCGGGCTCGCTCACAGCTGACACAGACACACAAACACTCACAATGTTAGTCTGCAAGCACAGACTCTAATTTGACACTTTACGAAAGATTACGGCCCGAATTCACAAAGCAAGGTTTGAGCTCAGACCAAGGTTTGAGGTCAAACCTCCTTTTGTTTCGCCAAACCTTCTTTTGTTATTTACAAACCTGGTTTGTAAATAACAAAAGGAGGTTTGGCGAAACAAAAGGAGGTTTGAGCTCAAACCCGGTCTGAGCTCAAACCTTGCTTTGTGAATTCGGGCCATCATGTCTGAGGGAAGTCTATCTACATAAAATGGCCTACTGTAGTCTCACGATTCAGACTCTGTATATGTGCCTGCAAACTACTCACATGCCTTAGAATTCTGCTACTGAAGGTGTGTATCAGTAACGAGCAGAGATGATATTCATACTCAATAGGGAGAGTATCCTGCAATGAAAGGAATTATACTCAGATCATTAATACAATTACATTTGCCAGTTTGTGAATGCACTTTTAAAAAGAATTAGCCACCAAAAATGTGATATCCTGTAGTCTATCCTGTTTGAACAATACTCATGGCAGGCGCGGATCTACGGGGGGGGGGGGTTAGGGGGTTTTACCCCCCCCCCCCCCCCCCCCTTGGGCCGCCAAAAAAAAAACGCACACTGGAGAGAAATCGCCTCGCCGCTACGCGGCTCGTGGACGATGCTTCGCATCGTCATTGGGTCAACCCCCCCCTTAGCAAAAAGCTAGATCCGCCCATGCATGGCTAGATCTACATGTATAGTCGAGATGAATTAATTTAATTTTGGAAACTTTCTCTAGTTTTACCATTTTAATCTGTTTGAGGATTTCTGACCTGGAAATTTTGTAATGCCTAATCCTTTCATCAAACTCTGATTATTAGAACAACTGCTGGGCCTCTCTGCAACCCCTTTTTTCCCTCAGACTCAAGCTCTCATTTATACATAGACATCTAGAATAGTAAAGTTAGACCCCCCCCCCCCCTCCCCCAATAAATAATGTTCCATTTTTAATTATTTATCATAGGTCTATAAATCTAGGGTTTAGATCTAAAAAAAATATTAAAAAATCATCCAATCGATATCTATATTTCATTAGAACATACTTGTATCTAACTTAAAAGATATATCATCTAAATCTACATGTAACTTGTGTTATTGTCTATGTTCAAACAATACATGGCTAGGCTCTACAAAACACTCAGGACTGCACATACGCTATGTTATTAGGTACAATGCACTTCACACGCGAGCTAGCTACAGGCACATACAGGCCCACTGTTATCCATTATCCAGACACATTCGCACCGCCATGACGCGCCATGATGAGATGGCTCGCGTCGATGTGGGCGTGTCTTTATAACTTTTTTAACCAATCACGTTGCTCAAAATGTTTCCTATAGCTGAATGGTTTGGGAATCGCAAATTCGCGCCCGGCCCCCCCCCCCCCCTTGAGAAAAAAAAAATCATGTAAAATCACGTGATTTTTACCTTCTTTGGTGGTTGGGCCCCCCCCCCCCCCTGAAGCTCAAGGGGGGGGGGGGGGGTGCAAATTTTAAAATTTACGATGACCCAAACAAAAAAAAAATGTGCTCACTACCCAACCCCCCCCCCCCCCTCCCCCCCGCCCAACCCCCCACTAAGCGACTTTTCTACCGGCGCGATTTTGAAATTTTCGGGAGCAAAAAAAAAAAAAAATTGTGCTCACTACCCCCCCCCCCCCCCCCCCCCCTCCCCCCCACTGAGCGACATTTCGGCCGGCGCGATTTTCAAATTTTCGGGAGCAAAAAAAAAAAAAAAAAATTGGCCCCCCCCCCCCCCCCTAAGAAATCCTGGATCCGCCCCTGGTGTAGAGAGGATTGGCTTCATGGATTAACACTCGAACACTTTTACTGTTACAAAATGAAACATTGGTCGGAAACTAGCGGTTTTCGCTGCAACCACATTCGCCAGAGTAGATGAGCCATGCTCGTCACACCTAATATATTGGATTATCATAACTCGTTAGTTGTGTAACGTAGATAAGTGCATCCCAACATCTCTTAGCAACCTAATCAACAACAGGTGTGTTTTTTCTCGTCTAGAATAGAACATTGCATGCCTCTAGATGGTATAATAATAGGCAGATGGGAGAAGGAAAATACGGGATCAATAGATATTCCTCCAGATATATGAACACGCTTCAAGGCAGAAAAAAAGAGAAGAAAGGAGAGAAAGGACACGAGTTTGGATCTTTAAAGATAAAATTTAGATCTAGTCATGTAATTGCATGTTGAAATAAACTGGATGGAAATGATCGGAAAAGGATATTTATGTAGGACGGTGTATTTCAACCGGGGTGCCGCAAGACACAAGTATGTCACGAGAGAAAATTTCGTTATATAAAACAATATTTGGAAATAGAATTTCGTAAGAAAAAAATTAGAAACCACTAGAGGAGTATGTAATTCCATGTAGAAAGACGATTAAAAGATAGCAAATTTTATTTTCCTTCTCGCTCGCTTCGCTCCCTCGCAGCATTTAGAGACATGATGAGTATAGGCAGCAAAGTACCTGACTATCCTAATATTCGTGTATCGAGGTGACAGAATATATGAATACATTGTATTAATGTTTATTCCGTGGTGAGGTGCCGGCATACGTAATTGTATCTTATCTAGTGTGTTGATTACAAATTATTTTTAACCAATCAAATTATGTCATTATTTTTGGCTCGCTCGCAAAATTAGATACAAATGTGCCCATACATGTGTATATGACGCTTAAAGGCAGGCTTTACTACTTCAGCTAGAAGGGATTAGACCACCCAGTGAGCCAGCGAGGTCACTGTGACAGGTGGCTTTCTCATTAACTCAGCTCTCATTTAACATAAGAAAAAGAGGATCATGGGGGACCAACAGGAACCGATTGGGGAAGTTTTCTATATAGAGGGAGCAAGTAGCTACAAGTAGGACAGTGTGCATTTAAAGAGTGCCACAGCGATGCGCAGTAAATCTGATGTGATGAATTTGTAATATGTAAGACAAATTCAAGAGGTTTAATGCCTCTTTCGAGGAAACTCCAGGGTGAGGTTGGTAGGATGGCAGAATTGCTCCGTAGTCATCTTTTTTTTTATCGTTATCGTTTCTATTTATCCGATTATGGTAATGGTAGTCAGTGGCATAGATACTGTGGAGCCTGGTGTTGTGGGGGAAAAAAGTAAAACAAGAAAAAAAAGCTAGAAAAGAGAGAAAAGAAAAAGGAAGGAGGTAGAAAGAACGAGATTTTAGAAGGCCTGGATCACGCCCGCACCCTCCCCATATAGTCAGTAGCCGTGTACGTTCGCATTCCATTTTCCAAATCGAACCGGTGTGCATCCCCCCCCCCCCCCCCTCTCAGGATTCCAACGTCCCCTCATTGGAGGATCGAACTCAAGCTACGCAACTGATGGGAGTCTGATCGCGGCGAAGGTGAAAATCTACTTCCGTACTAGAATTATGTCCCGGCATGCTTTGCGATGAAACAACCATGAAGGCACATATTGCATTATGTGCATTTCATAACCACAGTTTGATAGCTAGCATGATAATCAATTGTGTGCAATTATTGTCAATGTCAGCCTTTATCCCTCTAAGTCCTTGTAAATTGCATTGTAATCGCTCTGATATAAGCATCGTATTATGCCCTAGATAGTCTCCGAAACCTTCAAATTAATTGACTTTATAGTATTTCAATAGAAAGCAGCTTCGCAATTATCTCTCCTTCATCAAGTTTCCAATAACTCCCTTTTTTCCTTCGTTCCTTCCTTTTTTCATTCCCTTCCATTCATCTTCGTTATCATTTACAATGTCCCATTCAATAACTGTGCCGTTCCCCTTAAAGCACACCCCCTCATAGTGACTTTTTTATGGTCACGCATTTATCCTTTTCTATCTCAATATCAATACCCATGTCTCTCATAAGTAGTCTTTTTATATTTCGGACTGCTACAAATAAAATTTCATTTCATGCCTTTCACATTTCCGTATTAACCAATATTGTACTCTTCAATACATAATGATTAGTATTCTTCTATGCTACGAAGAGAGTATACATGTTTACAAGTCCTTCTGGTCCCCTCTCCTTATCTCTTTTTTGTCACTTAATTTTGTTTGTATTGCACATCTCCATTTCTATTTTCCCCTGTAACCCTGATTTTCTTTCGTTACTACGGATTTGGTTTTGGATATTCTCCAAAGTGCCGTCACACATCTCAATCTCTTGAGCCATCCTCTCTCTCTCACCCCTCTCCCTCCTCGTTCCCTTCCTCCATAATTATGTCTCTTCCTCCCTCCTCTATCCCCCCCCCCCTTCACTAACTCCCCAACCACCCCCCCCCCCTCCCTCTCTCTCCTTTCCCTCACTCTTTAATTTACCTTCTCTATAGCTCTATAGTATTCATCTTTTACTTAAATGCTCGAAAATATTCCTCCTCAAATAGCTCAAATTTGAGTTTAAATACACGAAGCGCGAATGTGTGTATTTATATGGGCAGCAAATATTGGTCATTTGCTTCTTAATTTCGTTTCAAACATTTGCAAGTACATGTCATAATGAAAGATTGTTTCTCTTTCCTTCAGACGGATGATATTTGCGCGGGACATTTCCTTTTTTTCCGACCGTCATCGATTGATCGCCGGATCGACTTTCATTAAGTGACTTCCACGTTCACCTCCACCTCACCTCTACATTTTATTTCATTTTCTGCATCGATAAGTTTCCACAAACATGCATACACATGAGCTGATACCACAGTAATTGGATATTAATGAACTAAGGATGCACGATGAAATCAATGATATAGGAGCATTCGAAATGCTCCCGTGGATAAAAGAAGACCAGTCTTTAAAAAAAGGCTATTTTAGGTGTGTCAATATTCGTATCGATGGCGTAGCTCGCGACCAGTCAAGGTCGTGGCTGGGGATCGGGGGGGGGGGGGGGGTAGGCGCTCTGTCTATATTTTAGTTTAAAGCGCCACTGCACTACTTATAGCAACATGCGCCCTCTATACAGCCTAAGCGGTACCCATTGATCCCCATGATGCCCTTTTTCTTATCTAAATTAAGAGCTGATTTGATGAGATAACCATCTGCCAGTGACCTTGCGGGGAGGTGTAATCCCTCCATTCCAAACTAGTGAAGAGGGGCTTTAAAGGTAATACAAAGTTTTGTTGATATTTCAACAGGATTGGATAATGAAATTTAAAATTTGCATTAGCATTGTGAAACCTAATGTTATAATAAGCAACCTTTGAAAAAAATTGGGCTCTAAAGGATTTCGAGAAATTTAAATATGAAATGTATTGGTGCTCCCGATAAATTTCAAATAGCGCATACGGCCATACAATGGTAGCTGCGACCATAAAAATCTCGGAATATGCAGTTCGGACATATATTTTCCAAACGGGAATAGAAAATCAGTCTATTTTAGTCAAGAAACATTATTTTGAAGCTAAATTAATATGAATCTTGAGAGGGAGCTATACAACATTAAGAGTTTATTGTTCCCACTTTCATCACTTTAGAATCGATTCAACCGCGACAACGATTGTTGAATATTGTAGGATCGCATATGCTTCCCATGTGTTCCTGTGAACCAAATTCATGACCCCCATACCAAAGCTTTGTATTACCTTTTATATAATAAAAGTACACTTATGATAACTATAATGAATCTATATAATAATTTGAGTATCTTATAGCTCCGATTAGTCTCATTTTACAACGCCCCCTATCGTCAGAGTCCAGCCCCTAACATATTAGCATATGGACTTTACCCCCCCCCCCCCCCAAATCGTTAAAAAAATCATTTTTTGTTTAAACGAAAAGCACATCCACCCCGACATACGTTATCACTAGCTCTTTCATTAGAACCCTCATGTCCCATTGACTTTTGAAAGTTTACCCACCGTAATTTGGTCAAAATAGATCGCCAGCTCGCCATTTCCTATATAACACATGTGCAACAAGTCGAACTTTGGACGCAATTTGCCACTCGATTGTAAGGTTATAAGTCAAACACACGAAGGATAACAAGCATGAATTATCATAGATCAGTTCTGATTTGTTCATTATGTCCATTTCAGCCAACCCCCAGCCTTAATTTGTCCATTTAGTATAGGCAAGCATTTTGCCGAGGTAAGCAAAAACATGAATATTCATGAACACCATGGACTATTCGATTATTAACAGAGGGGTGCAATTGTGCACAAAATCAAACTCCCCTACTTTCAGTCAAGTATTTCATTGTATTATGTAGTTTGGTAGGTTTATTTTACTTACTGTCTAACTATCAGATATCAATGATAGTTTAAAGATATGGAGAAGGTTCTTGTATTTTATATTTAGCAAAGCAATCTCACATACAAAATCACTATGAAGTGTCGTCTGATCCACCGATTGCCGTCTGCTATATACGTTCAAGGCACATTTATCTGTGGACTGTGATGTACACAGTTTACTCGTCATTGTAGATTTATGATTAGCGATCTGTCATGTATTAGTCTTTAATTTTTGACACACATGAAATTACCACACACATGAACACTCTTACTTTCCCTCCCCAACACACCCGGTTCACACATCATACCCAATGGCATAAGCACCCTGCAACATAGTGACGGCGAACTAGCTACGTTTGTGCTGGCGAAAATGAGACAGCCGGAGCAATATGTAAGCAAGAAGAATTTTGATTTTCATATTAAAACAAATCGCAAAAGTAATATTATCATTGCAGACTACTGAGTATTAACAAAATTCAAAATGCACTGTTTTACAATTGCAAATAAAGCATTTAACCACATGTGCCATTCAAATATAAAAATGAATGGAATATAAAACAGCATTGTTTCAGCGAAACAGTGATAAATATCTCTGATTTTCAAACAAAATGTATATAACTACTGTACTAATATTGTGGTAAGATGACATCGTGATACATTCTAAGGGTTTTGAAATTATGAGCAGTTCTTTACAGGGGTAGTTAGTATAATTACTTTGTGTGTTCTGTTTACATGTATGAGTAAATGTAGTGTTACCACCTTCAAACAGATTGGCTCATTAAAATCATTTTTTCTTTTAGGCAAATTTCGATTAAAAAAAATATAAAAGTACAAAACAAATATATGATGTATTTCTTCTCTCACTATTGTACTCCTTTTTGTTTGGGGGGGGGGGTAAATGTGCTACTTTTACTTGTAATAGTATAGACGGCGTCAAATCACCTAAACATAAGAATGGATTTAGTATTGTACATGTAGTTGCACACGATCAGGAAGCGTCATAGTGGTTGTGACTCTCGTCCTTCAACCATAAGGTCGTGAGTTCGAATCCCACTCCAGGACGTTGATTTCCTTCAGCAAGAAATTCATCCACATTGTGCTGCACTCTACCCAGGTGAAGTAAATGGGACCTGCAGGAATTTATTCCTTGAAACGCAGAGCGCGCGCGTGACAGCTGCTCTGCTAAAACCATGCAGGGTATAGAGTGCTTAATTAGCGATTTCCGATAAGTGATCGGCACTATATAAAAACATATCATTATAATTCTGTTTAGGATAGCATATTCACCGACTTCTTCTGTGTTGTTTTTCCAATCGTGTCAACTCTCAAGTAGGTCATTTCACAACCTAATGGCCCGAATTCACAAAGGAGGTTTGTCGACAAACCTTGGTTTTCGTACGTCATATGACGCTTTTTTACGCGTTTTTTACAAACTTGGTTTGTTAAGAACAAAAGGAGGTTTGTCGACAAACCTCCTTTGTGAATTCGAGCCTATTATATATGGCTCACACAAAACGCGCGAAAGTCCTTCGCGAGTCATAGTAATAATGATAATAATGATAATGAAAACAATCAATATAATGATGATAATAAGCAAAGTCAAGGAAAAACAGAACAAAAAGCAGCACACATACACACACACACACATCACGCACACAAACACACGCAAACACACGCTATGGAAAAAAGGCTTGAATTCATCACGGAGCTGAAAGCAGGTATTGGGTTGTCTAGCAACAGTTAAATACAACGAACACAACTGTGCGATAGATGAAAAAGTCATTAAAAGCACGGGAACAATTAAATCTTTAATCGTGTCTTTTGAGAATCATCAAAGGGAAGATTTCAAAATCAATTGATTCTTACTGAGAATTTGGCCTGACTTTGGATAAACATCAACATCGATGGTCATTATGGGGCCAAAATAGTGACCGAAATTACCATATTGTTGTTGTTGTTGTTCGGTGTAGATTTGACCCTATCCTTCTTTTTTTCAGACCCTTCGATAAAAATAATGTTTGTTATTATAAAAACACCTCCCTTACCAACATGCTCGGAAATTGTAGTAAATATATATGTAAATGAATAAATCTGTTAGGTTTCGTAAGTATTTTTTAACTTCTCTTCTCTTTGTGCGATTTAATAATTGTAAAACTCTAAAACTTTGTCCTATCCTCTCTATATTTCAAACTTTCACCAATGTGTTTTGATAGTTGTTATGCATCCACAATCAATCACCTGTAATTTTCACTAGGAATCACCAACTCCTTTAATGGCAGTATTGACGCTATAAACACGGCCAAAATTTAGTAAGTGATATAAATAGGTTTCATTTGACATGATTCTAAGCTGATAATTCACGATCATTAATGGCAACTTTTATTTGACATATTCATTCTCTCTTTGATGCCAAGTCCTGAAAGAGCCTCAGAAAAATTATTCTACGTGTGTAAAATAAAAGCAGAGGAGAATTCTCATTTTAATAGTGAGCGTGCCTATTATGAATTTTAAATGTCAGCACTAGCTCTTAATTTATAGTGATGTAAGCTCGTTTCTTTGTCATATCATGTCAAACATAATTATTTACAGCAATATCCTGCTCCGATTTAAATGAGGTTTTAGGAAGATCTTCGCTTACTTTATGACATTAATTTTACCACATTATTGAGGACTTGATACCTACTTGTTAAATATAAACACGAAACTAGACTTCATCCCATATATATTTCCTTTAAATGTTGGTCGACGAATAATAATCTAAAACATGCATATGCCCAGTTTATCTTCTTTAAAATATTGGCTACACTCTCTATGTTGTTTACGTTTGACAGCAATATCCTGCTTTTTTGTTTTTAATAGTGTAACTGTACTAAATAAGTATATACTATCGATTAGACTTTAAATGAAGTGAAACAATTAAAAAGGAAAACGTAGCCTAACAAGGGGCGGCCGAGTGACTTTCAAAGTGGGCGGCACTACAAAAAAGGGCCCTTATTGGAAAAACGGCACCTACAAAGGGAAATCTCAAAGCGAAAATATACAATATTTTTAAACCTATATAGGGATATTCCCCTACATTTTACATTATCAAAAATGATTTCGATATATGTTTTTCTTTATACATTATACACGATATTGCTTAAGCATCAAACTTCTGAAGTTGAGTGTGATGGTCTGAGAATTCATTTGCGACCAAGCGAAGCGAGCGAGGAACAATTCTAAGGTTTGTGAGGTCGAAGTGCAAAAAATGACATGTTATAAAGAGGAAAAAACCCAATCCTGATGGGGTTATAAGCACATTCTCATAACGCAAGACTGAAAAGACCTTTGATAAGTAAAATAATTATATCAATGAGAGCGTTTTTTGGCGGAAGTTGCTCTAAGTCGCTTGAAATTAGGGGCACGATTAATGATGAGAGGAAAAGAGGATACTTATTGAGAAGGATAAGACACTTATTAGAAGAAAAAAAGGAGCACGTACGTGTCAAAGTACAATGGGTAATTAAAAGAGGTAAAAATTGGGCACTTCTTACACCTCAAAAAAGAGACATCCATCAGGGATATAAAAAAAAGGTACTTATGAGTATGGGAATTGGGCATTTATCGACAGAAAAGGAGCACCCATCAGATTTTGATAGGACCATTTATGAGAGGTGAAAGGGGGCATTTATGAAAACGGGATAGGTCCCTTATTAAAAAGGCATAGGGGCACGTATCATTGTTAAAAGGGAAATTATCAGAGTTGTAAAGTGGCATTTATCGAACTGGAAAAGGAGCCCTGACCAGATATGAAAAAGGGCACTTATAATAAAGACAAAATTGCATTTGTTAAAAGAAAAGGGGCACTGATCAGATTTTATTAGAGGCATTTTTCAGAGGTGAAAGGAGGGAAAAGCTCTCATTAAGAAGAAAAAGAGGAGCATGTAAAAATAAACGGGGCACTTATCAGAGATGAAAAGTGGTAATTATGAGAAGGGGAAGGGGCACTTATAAGAAGGAAAAACAGCATTTATCAGAAAGGAAAAGGGGCACGTGTCAAAATAAAAGGGGCAGTTATTAGAGGTGAAAAGAAATGCTAATCAGAGATGAAAGAGGAACTTATCAGGGGAGGAAGGGGCACTTGTCAAAGTAAAACATGTATCTCTCAGATTTTAGTAATGGCAATTATCGAAGGTGAAGGGGCATATATCAAAAAAGAAAAAAAGGAACTTACTAGAGATTTAAAAGGGCACTTATGAGAATGGAAAATGGGAACTTGCCGAAGGTAAAGGAGCTAAGTGGCACTTATCAGAAGTGAAAAGGGAAAGGGGCACTTTCACAAAGTAAAAGGGGTACTTGTCAAAGTAAAAGGGGCACTTCCTATATAAAAGGGGGCACTTTTGGGATACTTGAAAAAGTGAGGGCATTGTTCTTCCCTGCCCAACCCCCCTCCTGGGAGAGGGCCACCTCTGAGCCTAACCACTGATCTTAAAATTCAAGTGAAGGCCCAAGCTAACAAGAGCTTGAAAGAAATCAAGTAAAAATTTGATAAAGAAAGTGAATACTTACTATTTAAGAGAGCGATTGCCAGACATGGGGAAGCATTTGCTTGCAAGAACTGGGACGTAGTTCCCGTTGTTTGCTTCGAACTACTCGGTTTTATGTTGATAGTTTAAATGCGCGGCCCATTGAGATAGAAGCATAATCGTACCCCGCCACTAAAACATAATTAATTAACTAAATGATGAGCTAATATCCAGCATGTCTTTTGGCAAAGAAAATCGATGTAACGCTTTAGCAACACATATTTGGCTCAAACTAGTGTCTTACTGTGTCTTTAGTTTTACATTTGTATCATGAATGCTACAAAAAATAATCGTTTATAATTGAACTGAGAACCAGATATTATTAAAAATGTAAAACCGAAGAGCATTATAAAAAAAGTGGAAATGCACATCTATTTTTTTTGTTTTGAGGAAGAACGAGAAACCTTGTCAAATAAAGTGTTTTTTTTAGACGATTAGAACCCATTAGGCCTCATCAAAATATAATCCACACGGCCAAACCGACTTGAAACTTACCCAATATGGTTGATGAATTCAGAATAATTAAAATTTCGCTCGGTCGACTGTCGGTCTGGTGTCGGTCTTGTGGTATAAAGAGGATTTTTGAAATGATGATAAAAGTAATATCGTAATAGATTAAAGCAAGGAGTTGATAACCTCCTCTTTCATTAATATGAGGCCTCAACAACCTATTTCGGAATGCTAACAGACATCAAACGTAGCATCGGTACCAATATAGCTGTCAGTTTATTAGATTATCGTCTCCAAAGAACTGTCAAATCAGTCACTCCAATGAGACTCTAAAAGGCGTGTTCTATTTACACTAATTATCACGCTAAGGAAAGTAAGTCTGGTTTCAGATAATAGCCAATGATTTTATCACTCATCTATGAGGTTGTCCTGGCTCCATCAGTGGAAGCCCTCCAGCGACAACTAAAGACAGGGGGGAAAGTAAATTCCGGCAATTTTTTTACTGGCACTGTGTATATATATACACCTTTCACCTGCACACTTGGGTATCCCTATGTCGCCACACACATGCACTCGCACACATCTGCAAGAATCTTCAGCAGGGAAGGAGGCAGATTATTTTGAAGAAGAAAAAGAAGAATGGGAAAGAATGAAATTTGAACAGCGGACGTAAAACTGAATTGACTACATGTCTCTTTCCTTTTGGTCGATCCCTTTCTGATGTTCAAGTCTTCATCCTTACTTATTGTCTCTTGACAATCATCAACAATGCTTAGTGTCGATATTTTTCTGTGCTTTTTTTTTGTTTTAATCGGACTTCTCGTCATATCGACAAATATCTGCTCTTTAGTTATCCTTCGAAAACATTGGAGTGTCTTTGAAGAAGTCCCACGATTCCTCTATCAGTGTATTGGAGTGGTAGATCTAATAAGTGGTCTCTCAGGGTGCACTTACAATATTCTTGCCATTGTGGACAGTGACTGCCGTCTTTCAAAAGACTTTTACTTATTCCTGTTACGGACATTTTACAATGGATTTCTATTGTCTGCCATCACAATAGCATGTCTCAATATCGAAAGATATATTGCGATAAGCAAACCGCTGAGGTATCCATCAATCGTGAACATTCGTTCTACGTTATCTTGTCTCGCTTTATCAACAGGCTTCCTCTTGATATTTGTAGTTGCAGGTCTAGTACCAGGATCTCCCATTCATAAGTTATCTCTTAGTGATTTGAGTAACATGTGCCGGAATGGAACGCTAATGGTTCTAAGTTTTACTTCTTCGGAAAAGGCAACAATTTCCACGCTCTATTTCCTATCCACTGTGCCCATATATATTGGTATAACGTTGAACTTAATATCCATGGGTATAGCTACTAGGCAGGCCCGAGCTATCGCCGCCTTAGCAGTGCCCCGTTTGGCTGGTGAGAATAACGCGGGACATCTCAGAGTCAAACTCAAAGGGGTCAAGACTGTCTTGTTTATTAGCGTAGTGAATTTAATCTCTTGGGTACCTAGCATTGTACAATTTTTCTTTACCATTACGGCCACACGCTCTATATCAAAGACTGCTGACGTTCTTCTGACGATGTTAACACTTGTGAATTCCTGGAGCAATGCGTTCATATTTGCTCGTACCAATGCAGCCTATCGACGTGCAGCCAGAGACAGCTTTCGATCAATCTTTTGCTCCCCAAACTATTAAACTGCGGTTTCTCACGACTATTGGTGGCACCTGGAAGTGTAGGCAGCCCTGCGACCTTACCACATCCTATGGATACATCCACTTTATATCACAAATGATACACGATTTGAGATCCATGTTTTTATCACTGTCCATTGAAATGTAATGAACGGTTTGCATACAAACGTACTAACATTTGCTATGTCTAAACCCGGACTAAAATTTATATTGATTTATGGAGCTCTAGGTGTCAACTGTACCTTAATAAGCAAATCGACAAACGCTAATGTTTTTAAAGTTTTAAATGTTTTAAAGAATAAGGCACTTTCAAACAAATCTTAGTAGACAAAAAAAGATCACTGAATCAAATACTTTTTGCATTTTTTTATGTAAACAATGCTAAGATCAAAATAAATGAAAAAAAACCATTTATTTAGCAGATTTTGATTATCAAAATCTGCTCTTGAAATCGGCCGATCAAAGTTTTTATCGAAAAAGGTAACTTGTAGTATAATTGAATATGTATATATAAGTATGTATATATAAGAATATATGTTAGACGTTATATAAATATTTAAAAAAAACATCAATACTCTTTTAGCGATTTATCAATATTCATACGTTAAACATTTGTCCGATTTATTCAATACTTCAAATTTTCACTAATTTGTTTTAATAAGAGATATGCCTCCACAATTAATCACCTTTAATTGCTATTTGAAGTCAATAAACTTTTGACGGCAATATCGGACGTGATTAAACACGACCAAAATGTCATGAGTAATATGAATAAGATTAATTTGACATGGTTCTAAGACGGTAATTCACGTTTTCTGGCATTTTTATTTGACATATTTGTCTCTTTGATGTCAAGTCGATAAAAGTCTTAATTTCTTTTGCCTACGTGTGTTATATAAAAGGAACAGAGAATTCTCATTTTATTGGCGAGCATGCCTAAAATGAATCTCAGATTTTGCACTAATTTTATATTGATGTAAGATCGTTTATTTGTCATACCATGTCAAAAAAGATATTTGCAATATCCTGCTTCGATAGAAATGAAGTTTTAAGAAGTACTTCGATCACTTCATGACATGAATTTTGCAACGTTATTGTGGACTTGCCACCTACATGTTACACATTAACACGAAACTAGACTTTGTCTTTCACTTCCGATATTGCCGTCAAAAGTTTATTGATTTAAAAAAACTAGATGTACATACCCCTTTAAAAAATGGGCCATCATTGAACTCTAGAATTTTGAACATCTAGGTGTCCTAATAAACGTATATTGAAAAAATATATTTGTTTTATATTTAGTTTTTGGTAATAGAGTAACGTCAAATATATATATTTGTTGTTTAATTTCAATTCCTGAATATAATGACAATTAGGCTAGCTTACATTCAGTTCAATTCAATTCAATTTTATTTCATTCAGTTAACAAAAATAAATTCATTTAACAACCAGCTATATAACATAAAATACAATACACATTAAGAACATATTTGACAAAGACATAACATAAACTGAATAGGTTGCAACCTGAAATCAAAAAATATAATCCTTATATAAAGGTTGACCCTGTTTTATAATAAAAGATATGAGATAGATTCGTTACTAAACATTATACAATACACAAATCAAGACAACGAACAAAATACAAACAACCAATAAAATAGGTCTTATATTCAAATGATTATTGCAATTTATCTAATTAAAATGAAATTTCTTACACCTACGTTTAAATACATTTACACTAACAAAATTATGAATATAAAGATATAAATATAAATTATGAATATACAACTATGAATATTACAATTTAATATAAACAATTTGGAAATGGAATCAGGAATAAGATTGTGATGACATAAATACCTAAAAACACCTACTTGTAATAAATTTACATCCCTATATTGCAACATTTTTAATGATTAAAATATTGTATTGGTATGGACAAGAAAAGAAGAATGGTTAATAAATCTTATTGCACGTTTTTTAAAATAAACAATCTATCTTGATAAAATAAAACAGCATTGCCCCAGACAATAATAAAATAATGTAAGTGAGGGTACACAATTGCATAGTATATCATTTGGAGAATAATTTTAGGGAGAGATTTCAATCTGAACATGACATTAAACATGATCAAATGACAAAATTATTTCGAAGGATCGCCGGGCTATGCTGTGTAATGACACTAAAGCTGTTTTAAAGAGAGATAATAATTCTAAAAAAAAAAATAAAAAAAAAAACATAGCACAACATAAATCATTAACACATAATTACAGTATACCAAACATTGTTTACTCTAGTAAAATTTTAGTGTTATGGTTAATGCATGTTTTTTCTGTTTTAGATGTTTCACTTAATTGCAATGACTTTTGTCGGGCATATATTATTATTGCGAAGAAAGAAAGAGGAGTGTGACAGAAAGTGTGCTTCAGAGTGAATTAGCATAACTATTAGAGTTGCCCACAAGTGTGAATTCAATATTATGCCGTTAAATGGGAAGTTTATAATGAATGTAATAGTCTGCTTAATTAAGGGACAACACCAACCTGCTAACGCATACACTATCACATACACACACACACACACACACACACAACGCACGCACACACACACACATACACACACACACACACACACACACACAACGCACACATATATACGTTTACAAACTCACAAGAAAAACAAACAAAAGACGCGATTCGGGTTCATAGAGTTGAATGTAATACTTCACAGATTCCGAACGCAATAATAATCTTGGTCGGGTATACCGCCCTCTGTTATTAGACAAAAACCGACATATAATAAAGGCTCCGTCATTATCTCTATCGTTAATTTCACCTTGAGACTGACATGACCGATAGAGATTACGAATAACTGTGAAATTAGCAATATAACTAACGAGGCAGCATTAGTGAAATTGAAATAATAAGGTAATATTAGTGATATTAACGATAGAAATAATGCGGTAATATCAATTACATTAACGATAGAGATTATGAAAAAAGATAACGAAGCACCTTTCGGAGCCAAGTGTTATATGAATATTGGGTGCCAAGGAGAGGACGTGTTATATTTCATGTTTAATTTTATTTAATTTCATTTATTTGTTCAGTTCTGAATACATTATACATTATCATGGAGAAATATCAACTTGTTTCAAACAGAACTGGCTAGGGCTCCAAGATAAGCGAAGCTTGATGCCTTGTTAGCTCTGATAATCAGTACAAAGTATAATCAAACTACATAAATTAAGGGGTTCCTGGTGATGCAAAAGTATAGCAAAGAGATTAGAGAAGAATGATAGGAAGAGTGGTTGGGAGAGAGAGAGAGAGAGAGAGAGAGGGGGAGGGGAGGGGGTTGAAGTGAGAAGGAATTACTTATCATTGCTAATAAAGCAGATATAAACATTCATGATTAAACACTATATTGCGAGAGCAGTATTCATTACATTTCTACTTTGAATGCAAACTCTGAATGACCCAAAGGCAGGGAATTATATATGTCTGGGCCATTATGTAAAATAATTGATCTGGTTAATGCACCATTAACTCTTAATCAGATCAATTTTTTGACAGGAACTGTTTGTATACATTTAGTGGAGCTACAATGATCAAACAGCTGAATTGGTAAAGATAATTAAAATTACATTAACATAACTCGGAAGAGGAGCGGTATAATGTGAGCATTGGAGAGTCGAGCGGGAAAAGTAGATTGACCACTTACGTTACTAGATCATCATAATATAAATTACCTACAGCCGACGAAACAGACAAGGTAATAAAGATGTGCATGAGAGTACATAGCAAAAAGATATTCTAAAGCATGTATGTGTTCTTATTAATGTGTATGGGTGTGTTTGCGTGGGTGTGTGTGTGTGTGTGTGTTTAAGAATATAATATATATAGCTCTATATCCAAAATGTATATACATATCATATTGTATACTTCAACGTTCAATAGAGCAACATATATTCAGAATTTCTCTAGTGCAATTATATTTCAACCTTGGCTTTTTTGTTTAATTGAACTTTGGAGGCATTTTTGATAATTTATATACAGTGCGTCCCAGAAAAAACGAAACCGAGAATTATCGATGTTTTATTACAACTTAATCACAATTATAATTGATAATAATAAAATGTATAATATTTGATGCAACTCATATGATGCATATTTCACGCATTAGTGATTAAAAGCAATTTGAAGAGAGGAAACCAAAAACTCATTTGGCGGGCGGTATCTGAATTTCAAAGAGAAAATGAAATTTCTAGAAAGTTCAATTTCTTCCCTCTCATATGACCCCTCAATCAGCAAAAATGAGCTAGGAATAACAAAGTTCTGTTTATTTAAGGTTTTGCTTGCATTTCCGTAATTTGATTAATCGAACTCGTTCTCACTGGCTGCCTGCCGTAGCAACAAACAGAGTTGACAAAATACTTAACTCCGTTTCGTTGACGATCAGCCCAGCACAAAAAAGACGAAAGACTTCATGCATGGGTTCTCAAATGAAATGGAAAATGAGTTAAGTTTATGCAAAGTGGTTTACTCGTATTTCCCCCAAAAGCTTAAGTTCTCCGAAGATTCATTATTATTCAAGATTCAAGATTTATTCATTCCATTCAATAACAAACATATATGTATATAAAAGATAACACAAGTGTAAAAAAAAAAAAAAAAAAAAATACAAGTTATACAAACATCAGAAGGTCACTGATCAGTACATTTAAAGGTAAAGAAATCAAATGGAATTTGGGTCACTGCAAAAGTTCAAATAAATTTGAACTTGTCGAGGCTGTGCCAAAGGTTTGAATAAAAATATTTATGCACTAGATAACTATGTACATAAATAATTTACTGGACAATAACAAAACAATACAAAACGAAACAAATATGTATATAAGTGAAGAAGGAACAAAACAAAAAACCAAAACCAAAAAAAAAAAAAATCTTTTTATCACATAAAATCGTATACAGGGGTTATGTACTCGCTAATAAATAAGATTTGAGTTTCCTTTTAAATCCATTAAAATGTCTAGTTTGACATATTTCCTGAGGGAGTGCATTCCAGACAAGAGGTGCAGTATGTTTAAAAGGAAAGGACACAAAGTTTTTTGTACATTTGAATATATGAAATTTCTCTCTATGACGAGTGTTATAGTTATGGATTTCATTGTTAAAAGTTAATAGCATTTGCAGATTTTCAGGCAGTGATGTGTAAACATATCTTAAGAGCATTAATCCTACTAAATACTTATTAAGCTGATATATATCAAGTACTTTCAGTTTGAGAAATAAAGGTTTAGAATGTGCATGGAAATCAGATAAAGTACAGCATCTAACTACTCTCTTTTGTAATTTTAAAAGTTTATCTAACTTTGATGGATATGTAATTCCCCAAACAATATTTCCATAACTAAGATGAGGTAAAACCAATGTATTATATAGTAGAATAAGAATTTCTTTAGGTAAAAGATAACGTAGTTTGCTAATGATACTAACACCTTTTGAAGTCTTATTAGTTACGGCAAGAATTTGGCTATTCCGAGATAAGTCTTCATCAATTACAATACCTAAAAATTTGGTAGAAATTACTCGTTTTATATCAAGTTTGTTGATTTTAACTACCAGATCATGTGCATTGTTTTTGTTACTTTTTAAATTATAGAAGTACATATATACTGTTTTTTCTACATTAATAGATAGCTTATTTAAATTGAACCATGTAGATACATTTTGTAGTTCAGCATTAAGCATAATTTGTAACTGTGTAATATCATTATGACTAATCAAAATGTTGGTATCATCAGCAAAGAGTACAAGTTTAAGAACAGATGAGCAATTGGAAAGATCATTAATATAGAGTAAAAAAAGCAACGGACCCAGGATTGAACCCTGTGGTACACCACACACAATTTGTAAATCATTTGAAGTAACATCGTTGAAATATACCACTTGACTTCTATTAGTTAAATAATTCTCAAACCAAGTTAAAACAAGCCCGCGAAATCCATAATTTCTTAACTTATAAAGCATTATATTATGATCAATTGTGTCGAAAGCTTTGCTTAAATCTAAAAATAATCCGATAGTGTGACATTTTTTTGCAATACATGAAATCAAATAATTATGCAAATCAATCAATGCCATTTCAGTCGATCTTTTCAGTTATTATGAAGTTTTATACTTCCAAAACAGAAATTTCACATACCAGGGGGTTCACACTTCCGAAAATCAAGTAGGCAGGCGCGGATCTACGGGGGGGGGGTTTAGGGGGTTTAACCCCCCCCCCCCCCTTTGGGCGGCCCAAAAAAAAAAAAAAAAAAAAAAAAAGGAAAAAAAAAAAGAAAAAAGAACGCACGCTGGAGAGAAACCCTTTCAAGTGCAAATATTGTGAGAAGATATTCAACTCATCTGGTAACTTAACCAAACACATGATAACTCTGGATATAACTGTGTATTTAACTGTTACTTGATTTAAAAAGACGTTATCATGCACTGCTTTTTATGGTCTCCATTGTGTTAATAGATGCCAGGAAAACATCACTTACGGGGTTCAAATAAACACCCCCAAAAAAATCGGCTCGCCGCCTCGCGGCTCGTGGACGATGCTCCGCATCGTCATTATTTTGGTCAACCCCCCCTTAGCAAAAAGCTAGATCCGCCCCTGGTAGGGGTTATAATCCCGAAGGTTTGTAATTCCGAGAGTAAAACAAGGGTGCATGATTCCGAAAACGAAATCGGGTTTTATATTTCGAAGGTTATTAAGTTTGAAAACGAAACAAGCCTCTGTTTCTTTTTCGGAAAAAAATAACACTTTTTCCATTTCCGGAATAATGAACTTTTTTTTCCATTTTCGGAATTAATAACCCTTCTTGTTTTCGGAATTACGAACCTTATTTTTATTTTCGGAATTATGACACTTGGATGGTAGATGAAACGGATATTAAACAAACTGGGAATTAGACCTAATGGCTATTAGCCTATATGGTCAATAGACGAAATGATAAGTAGACGAAATGATTATGAGACCATGTGGATAGTAGACAGGCTGGGTGTAGACCATATGGGAATAGACGAACCAGTTGTAGACCAATCGGCAATTCACCACAGAGCGCACACATCAATCATTTGTTTGCGCTACACGTCCTTGATATCGATTGGTCAATGGTTTTGATGGACTTCCTAATATTGACCACCAATACGACCGTGATGGAAAAAAGTGTAATATATCATAAGTTATATCAATATGCTCTTCGATGCTCTTAAAACAAATTTAATTAGAGAGTCAACATTGTGAAAAGATGATACCGCCATCACGACCATTTCTATATAGGCAGCGTTTCAGCCCGTGTGATTATGAAATGAGTTACTTGTGGTTATGCTTATATTAACTTTGGAATCTGGTTTGAAAGGTTGATATCATGACTCAACCAGGTATCTCCCAATCAAAGCAGATTAAAAGGGGTCAAAATCTTATTCGAAGAGGTCATAAGATAAAAGCTGAATTCTGGTCAGGCGATACAATGTGACAGAAATTGTGAGGTTTTAGAATGATCAAAGAATCGGCTCAATCACGCTTAAAGTCAGATGCATTGTTTGCAGTTGTTTAATGGTGCCCAGATAGGAATGTCTTAGGAATTATCGTCCGGATGGAAGTTTCCTGAAGTTATTTGTGTTTTCTAAAATCACATGCATATTAAGCAACACGATCGCATCTATTTTCGAAAAATCAACTCAAGGGTAATTTCACTTCCCTATTGTCCAATATAAATCATGTTCGGATATGTCTTTGTCCTGTTCACACATTCCACTAGTCACTAACTATGCTTACAAGAGTATTGAATTAGCCTTAGGTTGACTTTTCGGAAGTAGTCGCGATCGTGTTGCTTAACCACAAGACCTGCTCCAGTACTGTTCATATTCACCTTGTTTCGGTTTTCCTCATTCCTTCTTTTATCTTTTTTTTTTACTTTGAATGTTTTTTTGTTCTTAAAAAATATCACTTCTGCTATAGTAAGGATGTTTCCACCAACATCAGTTCATAATCGAGATTGTAATTTCATCTTCTTTTTCAGACAGGGGTTAATAAAACACAAGCTTTGACACAAACATTTGAAAATGTCCTCTGTATCACTTTCAATATCAATTTTGAGTATAAATTTGTTACGTTCTATGCATAATAAGTTTTTGTTTACATATATTTTATACAGCAACAAAAGGAATACATAGTGGTAAAAATAAACTTTGAAACTTCTCGGTAGGTCAATAAACAGCGTATGTTTTTGAGCCAGTCTGTTCTACAAAGCTGTTAGAATTGTCAGCCATATTGTATCCCAGAATGCATTTCGATGAGGACGATGCGTAGGAGAAGTGGGAACAGGTCTCCACTAAGATGCAGGAACTTGCACACCTCAAGGTGGAATGCGCCGTGGTGGTGAGGGACACGAAGGCATCCATTATCATGGTGTCCGTTGCAAGCAGGCGAAAGTTGTTGCTTACCAATCTTCCTGCATACAGAAGAAACAAAATGATGTGCACATATCTGAAAGGTATAATCGTAGGTAGGAAATGATAATGATTTTTAACGAATATTCTGTTTGCTGACTTCACATTTGTAATATCAAGCACATGTTATCGTGGAAGGTGGAAGAGAGATCAGGAAAGTGAAAGTCATGTTACGAGTGAGAGAGTTAGAGAGAGGGGGAGATCGAGGGGGTGGTGAAATTCAAGTGGTGAGAGAAGGCCAGGGTAACATGATTGTTTTTGTTGTTGTATGAACATCAAGATTTACAATATTGTAACAGTTTGAATCGGATAATATCAAATTATCATATCCTTTTCTTCTTTATCCATTTTCGAAGGCATTAATATTGAAACAATGATTCGTGATTCTTTCTAAAAGGACACTGACCAATGTTTGACTCAATTTACTCTCTTCATAAGAATGATAACTCTATACCTACTTCTGGTTGCGGGTGAAGTGATTACTTTTTCCGCAGGCGTCGTACGAGAGGTAGAACTTGGAATGTCTGAAGTCTGCGCCGTCTTCGTGGTTGACGGAATACTTGAAAGTCGGGTCGTTGTGGTACTAAGTTTGCCACTTGTGGGTAAGTAGGTTGTCTGCGTCGTTGGCGTCGTTGTAGTTGTAGTTTGTGACTCTATGTTAGTCGTACTTGAAACTTTGATGGTAGAAAGAACCTCTTCGGTGGTTGGAGAAGCTGTTGAACTTGGTAATGAAGCAGTACTTTCTGGTGTCATACGAGAGGTAGAACTTGGAATGTCTGATGTCTGCGCCGTCTTCGTGGTTGACGGAATGCTTGAAAGTCGGGTCATTGTGGTACTAAGTTTGCCACTTGTGGGTGAGTAGGTCGTCTGCGTCGTTGGCGTCGTTGTAGCGGTAGTTTGTGACTCTATGTCAGTCGTACTTGAAACTTTGATGGTAGAAAGAACTTTTTCAGTGGTTCGAATAGCTGTTGAACTTGGTAATGAAGCAGTACTTCCTGGTGTCTGTTGTATGAGCATTGTAGGTGACGACTCCGTCAAAGAAGTGCTAGCCTTAGTACTTGAAGTTTCCAAGGTTCGTTTTGTATTCACTGTAGTTAGTACCTTTCCCTCTTCAGTACTTGTAATTTTGATGGTAGTTGAAGGTTCTGTCGGGGTACTGGCAACTGCTGTTGTTGTCGTTGGATTAAGGTGAGTGGTAGGTGATTGTGTCGTCAGTACAGGTATCTCAGTCGTAATTCTACCATCACAACCTGTAAAACATGAAATGCAGCGATACATGGTCATGTGTAAGCAAATTTTGAGGTAATGGAAGGAGCTGATGAAAATATATTGATACTTGTACCATGTACTCAGGCAGAGGCGTACGCAGGGGGGGGGTTCAAACCCCCCCCCCTTTGGTATTTTTATGTATGTAAACCCCCTAAAAAAACCTAAAACCCCCCCCCCCTTTTTTTTTTTTTTTTTTGTTTGGGGGGGGGTAAGTGATAGGAAACGCGTGTGGGCCGACGTGGCCTCTCGCCCGAAAATATGCTATCCCGATCCGAAATGTCGGGAGCGAGCGAAACAATAGTATGGATGAATTAAAAAATGTCCGCTTACCCCCCCCCCCCCCCCCCCCCACTGAGCGACTTTTCGGCTGGCTGAGTCGTTGCGATTTTTTTTTTACCTCAAAAAAAAAAAAAAAAAAAAAAAGGGTCCGCTTACCCCCCCCCCCCCCCCCCCTAACCGCCCCTCCCCCCCCCCCCCCCCCCCCCCACTGAGCGACTTTTCGGCCGGCGCGATTTTCAAATTTTCGGGAGCAAAATATTTTAAACCCCCCCTTAGAAAAATCCTGCGTACGCCCCTGTACTCAGGTGTAGGGCTAGATAATAGCATATCAAAATGGAAGCTACTACAGGAGTGCTTTTGAAATTAGAAGAAACCTAGTGTAGGCTTATAGGCCTAGGGAATAATATATGCAACAGTAATGTTTTATGAAGTGCATGCAGCTTAAACTAGAACCTAATATCGGCATATTAGCCAAATATCGACCAAATAGTGAAAGAAGCACATTATTCATTCATTTGAATGAAACATACATATATTTGAAAACTAGAAAAAGGAATATAAACCCAAGATATATCTGACAGGACTAAAACCGTCGAATTTGAACGCAAGACAAATTAATTTAAATGACAAACTCGCGAATTTGGCCGAAAAATCATATAACACTATACCACCTTACTCACCTCCCTCGCTTTCGCAGATGAAGCCATAATGATCATGATCACATTGATGATCCTCCCAGGCATGATCCTTTTTTTCCATCCGAAAGCAATAATCATCTTTGTCTTTTATCTTTCCAAAATTGGAAAAACTGATAGCAGATCCATCCATCCAAACATTTTCTCCAGCGTCATTTTTTTCAATTCCGATCCAGTACCCTCGCTCAGGGGTAACGGTATCCGCTGTGGACCCCAGAAAGTCCTGCTCCTGGCTAGTTTCGATGTAGACCAGATGGAAGCCTGATGCTTCGCAGTTTGTGTTTGCTGTCGTAAAAGTCGTCTCGTCGGTCTCGAATCGGTAACATGATTCTCCAAACGTGTACATATTTTCTTCACACACTACACGGTTGCATATGAAAGAGCAAAAAACAGATAGACAGTTGACTATCAGGAATTGGTAAGAACCACATGAAAGTTAAACCACAGTCATACTTTATAGTACATTTAGTGAATGTTTTAGGATAAGATAATAAATAACAATGTAATCAAGGCAATTAATTTTTTAAGATGTCCGATTATTCATCAGATCAAAGTTTTAGAACCCCCCGAAAACTATTTGAAATGTAGGCTTATTCTTGATACAGACGGTCCACAAGACCAAAGATGGTTTCATACATAAGAAGTTTAGCGAGGTAGAATTTCCCAATATAGGTCTACGTCAAATAATGGAGATTATGCTGATTAATCCTCAAAAGTCAGACGTCCATCGAGGACCTTGAATTTTTTTGAAGACAAAGTCATACAATTAATAAATCTGTTAAATAATACATCTAGACCTAGAATAATAACTTTAGCATGCAGAGATTGATATGAAGTAGAAATGTTCAGCTGCATTTCTTTTTACACAAATCAACAAAAGTCTACTAGAATTTCACTCACCTCGCTCCCTTTCACATATGTACCCGTATCCGCTCTGATCACAGCCACGGTCTGCCCAAATAAAGTCGTCTTGTCGCTTCAGCCGAAAGCAATCACCACCTTCATCTATGACATCGTAATTAGAATAGGTAATGGCTGTCCCATCCATCCAGACCTGCTCTCCACCGGCATTCTTTTCGATTCCAATCCAGTAGTCCCGTCGAGGGGTAACGGTGCTCCCGCTTGACGCCATAAAGTCCTGTTCCTGGCTTGATTCGATGTAGACCAGATGGAAGCCGATCGTCTCACAGTTTGTTTTGGCGGTCCGTAAATCCGTTTTGTCTGTGTTGAATTGGTAGCAGGAGTCGTCGAATCGGTACATAGAATCGTCACATACTGTGATAGAGTAGTAAAGGAGAGAGATTGCATATTTCAATATATTCTTCCTGCTTTAACAGAAATTCCAGTAATTGACAGAAATCTAAAAATTAATCCCATTCCTGATATAAAAACTGCAATTTTCAATTTTCATATTCAATAGAATGCAACTTATGAGCACCATAATACTTTGGTCTTGCGGTAAATGCACTCGGTCAACTCTCTGTCTTTGCCTACAAGCAGACGGACACCCGTTCGGAACTCAGGCACGTCTTTCGGATGGTGACGTTAAGGAAAAACGCTAGTAAAAAAAACTAATTACACACACACGCACACATGCAGACACACTTTGAATTTCAAAGTTACACTTACGTAGTCGAGGTAGTCGAGGGGATTATTGTCCTATAATATATTTCGAGAATATCTATGAATAAAATGAATTATTAAAGGAACTTACCATAACATGATGTATCTCCCAATACTATCCTTGTCTGCAGCAAGACAATTATAATGCCATGTATCAGTAACATCTACATTTAAAAAAAATTAAAAAAACGGTCAGTCTTTTGTTATATACACATCTTGCAAACACAATAGCGGATCTGGAGGAAATATTCCAAAGACAAGCAAAACAGGAATACCCTAATGTAAAAGGATTCAAAGTGGATGCCTGCATATGATCAGTCACTTCTACTCTTATTCGGTATATAATTGCTAAATACTGGAGAGAAACAACTGCCATGATTTTAAAAAAGTAATATTCAATAGTATGCCAATGACAAAGAAATTAATGAGAGTGGGGAAAAAGAATCAAGTGATGTTTATGACACATTATAATAATACACTTTGACAATTATTATGAAATCATCTTGACCAAGCCGTACTTTTGGGGAAGAAAGTAAAAGTCGTATCGAACAAACAGACGCCACTATATTAAATGTCAGATTTATTTGAGCAACTTAAAAATAAACAAACATATTCAGTAAAGTATTTAATCTAACAGCTGACACTGGAATTAATATTTTATGGAATAGCAAAATCCGAAAACTCTTACGATCAAATCGGTCGTAGCTAGTTGGCACACGTGTTCATATACTGTAGTAACGATATGAGAAAAAACAACACCATGGCGACCAAAAGTGCAATGAATCGTGCACGACATCCACATATCATGCAGTGTAGAATACAGTGTTGAAAAGCGCAAGTAAACAATAATGTAGGCAAAGTGATGTGTATCAATTATTCAAAAACAATTTTCACCATTCGAGGCCAATATGTAATGCTAAAATGCAACAACAAAACACGGAGGAAACAAAAATAGAGAGAAATGGATGTTTAGGTGTACGGCGTGACTATATCATTAAAACTAATAATTTAAACATGACAATGATGAAGCTCGATTCATCTGAAGGCTAATACTAATATCAAATATCTTTTTTTTATTTATGAGTAGACATGCAATTGAAATGAGAAAAATTAAATGAAAAAAGTAAATGGCCTCCATTAAAGGTACTATGTCCCATTTGCAGGCCAAAAAAATGAAAAAGTTAAATTCCAACGGCATATGAAGGATAATACTAATTTAAATATTCCACCTTTATGAGCGGCAGTATATATTCCTCGTATAGCTATAGTTTCTCAACGTATATCGTAACACACAATGATAGCCTTTCAAAATTACCACCTGTTCAACGATAAACCTTGGACCTAGGTTAACGGCACATAATTTTACTCACCCAGTACCTCTATTGTGTAGATCAGACACAAAATCTATATAGATCAAATGGCAGTGATTGATGAGGTTCAAATCTAATTAAGATTTGATGATGCTATCAATAATTTGATTCTGAACTCGTAAATGATCTAAATCTAATCAAACACTACCTCAATTCTTTGAAATGAAATTTGTCAGCTTGTAGCCATTACCATGTTGGCATAATTGCGATAAAGTACAAAATTCGTCTTGACAAAACCTATTAGGTTCCATGTAAAAATATCAGATGTAAAAATGTCCAGATAAAAATGTCGGAAATACACAATTCGATTAATTCATTCATGTATTTACCGTAGGAAAAACAAATATATCAAAACATAGAATTTATACAAATATTGATACTAATCGAGACAAAGAAAATGGAAGCTAACAACAAAAAACGGTGTGCTTTGAAAGAGGTAGCTCACCTGCATGAAAGTCGTATGTGACAAATACAAATCGGTATTTGTTCAAAGTTAAGTTATATAGGGATATTTGATACAAAAGAATTTCAAGACAAAAAAGGTTCATCCTGCCTGTACACACGTACACAAACCCACACACCCACATTCTATTGCAGCCTCTCAGACAAGTTACTGTATAAACATTCACATCGTATCCTGTAAGAGAGAAACCGAGAAATATAGAACAGATGTATAGAGAAAGGGGTGAGAAATAGAGAGAGAGAGAGAGAGAGAGAGGGGGGGGGGTGAAAGAGAGAGATTGAAATTAAAATACAAGGGAGAGAATTAGGGTGCGTTTAATCGACACTTTTTCACCCTAGAATCACGGTTTCTAAAGACGTTTAGTTTAAAACGCAATGCGTTCAAGCGATTTTTTCGTCGGTCGTAAAAATAAAGGTGTTTGAAAACACAAACATGAAACGCTGAAAAAGATGCGTTTTGTATCATGATTCAAAAGAATCACGGTCGCTAAAATTCGATTGAACGGACGGAGTTCTCAATCATGATTGTATGACGAAGCCTCTTCCGGTTTGGGAAAAACCGCGCCCGCTTTGCATGCAATTTGCGTTCACTATACCATCGTGGCCTGTTCCGTTATGTTATTCCTTGTTTTCCTTCTATCATTTTTTCTTTCTGTCTTTCCTTATGTTATTCTTTGTTTCTTCCTTCTATTCTTATGTTATTCTTTCTTTTTTTTTCCTTCGATCACCTTTTCTTATGTTATTCTTTGTTTTTATCATTCTATCATTTGCTCTTTCTGTCTTTCCTTATGTTATTCTTTGTTTCTTCCTTCTATTCTTATGTTATTCTTTGTTTTTTTTCCTTCTATCACCTTTTCTTATGTTATTCTTTGTTTTTATCATTCTATCATTTGCTCTTTCTGTCTTTCCTTATGTTATTCTTTGTTTCTTCCTTCTATACTTATGTTATTCTTTGTTTTTTCCTTCTATCACCTTTTCTTATGTAATTCTTTGTTTTAAACATTCTATCAATTTCTCTTTCTGTCTTTCTTTATGTTATTCTTTGTTTCTTCCTTCTATCATCTTCTCTTATGTTATTCTTTGTTTTTATAATTCTATCACTTTCTCTTATGTTATTCTTTGTTTTAATCATTCTGTTACTTTCTCTTTCTATCTTTCCTTATGTTATTCTTTGATTCTTCCTTCTTTCACCTTCTCTTATGTTATTCTTTGTTTTAATCATTCTATCACTTTCTCTTTCTGTTCTTCCTTATGTCATTCTTTGTTCCTTCCTTTTTTCACATTCTCTTTCTGTCTTTCCTTATGTTATTCTTTGTTTCTTCCTTCTATTTTTATGTTATTCTTTGTTTTTTCCTTCTATTACCTTCTCTTTTGTTATTCTTTGTTTCTTCCTTCTATTTTTATGTTATTCTTTGTTTTTTCCTTCTATTACCTTCTCTTTTGTTATTCTTTGTTTTTTCCTTCTATCACCTTTTATGTTATTCTTTGTTTTAAGCATTCTATCACTCTCTCTTTCTGTCTTTCTGTCTTTCCTTATGTTATTCTTCGATTCTTCCTTCTTTCACCTTCTCTTATCATTCTATCGACTTTATCTTTCTGTCTTTCCTTATGTTATTCTTTGTTTCTTCCTTCTATCACCTTCTCATTCTTTGTCTTATTATTGCGATCTATGCTCAAAACAGCAGTCGACAGTCGGCCGTAAACAATTCCAGAAAGCGCGCGCCGAAGTTCCTGGGCCATACTGCGCAGTGTGATGCGCAGTGGTTTGGCTCGCAATGAGCTAGAATCAGCGTTGATGAAAAATCGCTTGAACGCAAACCGCAGTGACCTTGCTTTTTGTAACGGCGTTTTGAATTGTGATTCATGTTTGTGATTCTAGCTTCGAAAATTCTATTGAATAATTGATTTACACACTATATTTGGCAAGAAGATATTTTGTTAACTTGGCTTTGAACAAATTTACAGTCGTATAAGATGTAAAATTTGTTAAACATTATTTCAGTGATTTGACATTTGTTTATGTCATAATTATTAAGAGTCTTCATAGTGTTAAAAATTGGTTTGGTTGAAGCCGTGATGGAAGAAAAAGAACAACTTTAGTGTATTGCAATATCAAATATAGAGGAGAATTAAGGAATTTTTAACAGCATAAATAAATGCCTTTTTAGGTAGAATGTGACTTGATTTGAACAATATATCAACTATAGGATTTCCCGGCCAAATTCGCAAGTTTGTCATTAAAATTAATTTTTCTTGCGTTCAAATTCGACGGTTTTAGTGCTGTCGGGTATATCACGGGTTTATATTCCTTTTTGTAGATTTCAAATCTATGAAGTTTTCGTTAGAATCTACGTATGTTTCATTCAAATTAATGAACAAAGTACTTCTTTCGCTATTTGGTCATTCAATTTGGCACAACACGATTTTCTGACATCGCGACGGTGTACTGCTAGCATTCTAAATCATTTGTCGCATTCAAATTAGCACTTTGTGCACTTAAATTGATGGTCAATATATATTTCTCGTTTCTTACACACTTTTCATAGCTCTTTTTTTAAAGATTTTTTTGTTCATGTGTATTTCATCATATTTTATTTTATGGCATTTATATACTTATACTTATTATATTTGTCTGATATTCATCGGCATTTAAGTTTGATTGTTAAGAAGAAAAAAACGACATACATCTGCGGACTTGATGGTCTCAATATTTTTGTAAATTTTCATGTAAGGAAGTTGTTTGTTTTTTGTGTTTCATCATAAATTTGTCACAATTTCATTATGGAGGAAGGGTACACTATTGTGACTGGGGTAGGTATTTTTGTATCCCCACTTTTCCGGGGTATATGAACATGTCCTTGCAGAAATGTCATATCCTTTGATTTCGCCCCTTCTTTACCTAATGACTGACTACACCAATATGCATTGTCCTCAACATTAATAAATGGAATAACAGAAAAGATCCTAATGGCAAATCATGCATTTAATTGCATTTTTTTAAAACTGTAAACGTGTGTTACATTTCTTCTCCCTAACATTTCTTACTTGAATAAACATAATTCGAATACGAATGACAGGTGTTAATTTGAATGATAAAAATGACGCCTCGACAAGTGACGATTAATTTGAATGCTAGTTGAGCAGTTTCTAAATTAAATGACAGATCTATGAAACCCTTCGACCAAGATCCTAATTTAAATACCAAAACGGGAAAATTGAATGATAATTGGCATGGCAAAGCCGATCTGCGCTAACTTAAATGCAAAGTAAATGAATTCGAATGACAAACTCGCGAATTTGGCCGGGAAATCCTATTTGACCTCTGAGGTTTTTACGTTTGACATTAACACCTAACTAAGTCTTTTCTATGAAAGTAAATTCACATGTAGGCAATTTCATGAATAGTTTCTTTTTAATGTAAATAAAACGCCATGACTATAACAAAACATGAGAAAAGCCTAGACTGAAATACCATAGGGCTGACATAACAATTTGTTTTAAATGTGTTTGGCAACAAACAACCATCACGAGCAAAATGTCAGTAAATTTGCAATCACTTTAGAAGATGAATAAATGCTGAACGACGTATTTGGCAACAAATATTGCGCGCAATTGTATGGGTATTGAAACATTATGTTGTTTATTCGCAATGCTCATGTACATTTGGGCTACCATTTAAACCTTTTGTTTCTCAAGGGTAACATCAGTATTGTAAGTATCCTTGTGATGTTTAATCTATGCTTTATTACAATCAATCGAATATTTTACTGAGAATTTTGCCTCGCACGCAAAGCCACCATAGGCTTTCTAAATGGTATCCTTTTTCATTTTATACAAATTGTAAAGTAAAGCCTTTTCATACATTGCCGATGGTTTTGCTTACTCTGTATTTTCATTGTTTTGTTGAATGAATGTTTATAATAAACGATTGATTCATTCATTGACTGTATACATAATTTGCAAGAATATACAAATCAAACACAATAAGCAAACAATTGAATGTAAACGGAATTGAAAGGTAAACCATTCCTCCGTGGTTGATACAGTAACTGAATTCATAACTCCAACCGTGGTCATAACACTTCACCTAACCTGAAATTCTAACCCTAACCCTGGACCAAAACTTTAAAAGAACACTTGCAACCGTAAACATAACCCTACCCTATGTATGTGACGAAACAAAATGTATTCCAGGAGCAATCGTCGCCATGAACATTATGTTTGTGAACGAGGCTGGATAGGGAAATTACATGCATGCTCCTTTATTAAATCGGGATTTGTGAGCCAATCGGCCAACCCTGATATCATGTTATAAATATTTGACCGATTTAGCACAATCCTTCCATTTTCGGAACCAATACATTCTCGTCGTTAGGGAGTATTTCTATTTCAATCATGGCGCATTATTGATAAATAACGAGCTCAGTCAATCAATCGCATTCAGACATGGATGTTTTTTAATTGGTGTCATAAAATGTCAAAGAATGCATGGCGAGAATTCGACGGATTTAGTTTCATCAATTCTAGTCAACGTTCGAATAGGTTGGTAAAATTGTTTGCATACTTTGTAAACATTCCATATAATCTGTTTATTTACTAACAATACAATTTCAATAACATAAATATTGATCATATAAACCAGTAGCGAATGTTTGAAAAGGACAGGCATACAAGTTCGTTAAGTACACAACAAATTACGCCCTTCCTTTTTCTTGGGGTTGCTCCACCTACCCCCCCCCCCCACACACACACTTTCACAAAAATCCTTTATAAACTTGATTTACAGTTAAGATTCCATTTATCAACCATCACTACATGAGCCAATAATTTGTATAGGTTGTTTATAAAATTAAAATTCAATCGCATTGCTTTTTTACTGACTAGACTTGAATTGAAATACGACTGAAGGATTACCTACAGAAGAAGGTTGCATATAAAATACAGCAATCATTACAATCATATAAATGTACTTTTATTTCGTCAAAAATGTAAGAATGTGTCTGTACTGGATAATTTATTCATATCTTAAGACGTACAGGAATTCACGGAAAGTTTACAAACCTTATGACGACAGATATATAAATATCATAAATATCATTCATATCAGACATGTTGTATATTGACTAAAACTAAACAAGGGATCTTCGAGAGCACGGATACGGTAAATAAACTGTAAAATGTTATGTCATGATTTATTTAGGGTGGAGCGGATCATTCCCATATAAGTATGAAATAGCAAACCCACTAGGATACCGTTATTTGTTGAAAGGCATTGTTTAACAATGTTTCCATCTTTTTCCAAATCTGAGATAAATGGCCCTACGTGTTATCAGTGTATGTGATATGGTGTAATATTGAATGCCCCCAAATTATTCAAAATTCAAAATGATCATGAAGCGCCTCAAAAAGAGTTAAAATATTTGAGTGACCGGTTTTACCATACTCATTTTACACAATAGACTGTAGTGTTATAAAAAACCGTTGAGAAAACAGCTTTTGAAATTTCGAATTTCAATCATAAATATCTTGATAATCAAACAGGCAATCGGCTTTTAAAAGGCATGGGATTCCTGACTGACCTAAAGATTTATAATTATGATTGCAGGCTAGCATGAGCTAAATCCAGGATTTTGTTTAGAATCTGAGACAAAGATACCCAATCCCTTTAAGGTAAAACACGGTAGTAACTACTTTGGAAAAATCAACTTAAAGAAATTGCAATAGCCTTGTGGGACACCCATAGAGACGTGGCGAATATGACATTGACGCATTACGAAAGGGTATTAAAAATCGCCCTTGAGCAGCAGGTGAAACGCGATCGAAATGGCGCCTTGTCTACACCGGGCATGAGGGCGGTTGATTTACGCTTACCAGTGACGGTCAAATCTATAACCAGCCAATAATGCGTTTAATTATTCAAGCCTATCTCGGTTCATTGTTCTTTTCTCACGTACACAACGTCGATAATTGGAATTAATTTATCGCGATTTCGGCGAGAGAAAGCGAAACACACACATCAGAATTAATTCCTGATCACTGATAAATCAATCAAATGCTTGTTTATCCTCGCTGGTGCAATAAATATGCAACCCAGCAACGTATTATTTCAGCATGGATCTACTTGTACGTGTTTTCTGATATAAAACACGAGTATCGGCCGATTCAGAGAGGGAGAGTGAGGGCACACAGGGACAATGCCCCCCCCCCCCCATCCCAGTTTGGAATGCGTTGACTAATACTTTTTTTTTGGGGGGGGGGGTTCCGTATGGGTGGTATCAACGGAATAACGCGGCAATTGTGTTATACTTTTGGATGGCATGTGGATTAATAAATAATAATGCTTTAATTGAACGAACGTAATAAAAACAAATACTTCTTATATCATATGAAAGTTTCGAAATTTATTTCTTGAAAATGTAAACTCAGGCATAAAAATACTTTTGTTTTCAATGTACACAAAAAGGATATAAAACTCTGAACTGTCACAATGACATATTTTTCCAATCTACCACCTCTTTCAGAAAATGGTAGGGTATTGAAATTGGCCTTGAATTGATTCGAAGAATGACGATTTTGACGGCCGATAAAAAATGATAAACTACACCTTGAATATTATATAACTATTCAATTATCATATATACCGATCCTCATCCGTTACCATCGTCACTATAATCTAATGAGCCTATTTGCCTATTCCCAAGTTTTAATTATTAAATTAGATCCTAGCGGAGAAGGGAATTTGAAGATGTTGGCGTTCCTACTCAATCACTCCAAATAATGTTTGCTTGAAGACATATATGAAGCCTCAAAGAGCTGTTATCCAAAAGGATAGGTAAACATATTTCAAAATAGATTCTCTTTATAAAAAAGCTAAATCTGAAATGAAAAGATGAAGTGGTAGGAAGGGAGGGGGTAATGGAGGAAGTTAATTCATCTAAGAACATCTTTTATTTTGGTAAAAACTTGGTGAAATTTGGGACATCACAGTAGATCGACTAATCGATCTCCCACAAGAACTACAACGTCGGCCTCGCGAACATTCAGAAGTTGTCAGAAGGTCCACGAGACCGATACAATAGTCTCGCGGGCTGTAGCCTCATACATTTGGATGCAGATTGTTATGGAGGGAAAGGTTATGGTTACGAATATATACAGTCCTTGATTTTGAATGTCATCTATGTAAAATTGTCAGAAGGTCCACGAGACCGATACAATAGTCTCGCGGGCTGTAGCCTCATAAATTTGGATGCAGATTGTTATGGAGGGAAAGGTTATGGCAAATGAAGATTATACAGTCCATGATTTTGAATGTCATCTATGTAAAATTTGTAATCATAATTCAAACAGATCACAGGAATTTTATTTGATAACTTTTACATATTACAGATAAGAGAAAGCATGACATAACTCCAGAACAAAAATCTGGTAAAATGTTGAAAGGTGCCCCATCACCATGCTTGGTGTCCGAGAAGACAACACGGAATACCAAAAAGATAAAAACTATGATGTGTAGACAATTTTAGATTACAAGTATTATTTTTCCACATAAATGATACTAATCGTGTATTGTGGTTATTGTTGTTTGCAGTTACAAAATATTTAATACAAATCTTTGACAAAAAAGTCAAGTTTTGAAAAGTGAAAGAATTTCATACTGACCTTTCAAACATGGGCGGACGTAATAATGCACAAGAAGTCGAAGCGTGAAGGCCAAATGAGTTTCGTATTTTTGCGGAAATCTCTTTTTCCGAATACCGTGATTATGAATATACTTTCCGAGCGAAGGATTTCCTTTCCTAAGCTACTCTATATTTCCAGGTTAGTGATGAGAAGTTCCAAGTCGTGATTAAAAGAGGAGACATTGATGCGGGATGGATAAAACTTCCTATGGTTTCGCCAAGACGATTGCTCTATTATTTTGCTGCCATACGGCATTAAATTCCTCAAAAGACGTCTCGAGAGGCGAAAGAGTCAATCATTTAAACCACCGGACGCTGCTGCTTGACTTGTTAAAATTCTGTTCTACCAAAATGACGCGGAGAGTATGAAAATCGATTGTTAATAATGATTACATAGAGACCAGAGATGAGTTCGGCTCACCTACTGGCATCCCTTTTCTCGGTTCGCTGTCTGTCTGTCTGTCTGTATGTCCCTTCGTCTCTCTCTCTCTCTCTCTCTGCCCCTTCTCTCAGCATTCCAATCTTTTCCTCTCTAACTCCTTTATACCCCAGTCACACTCACGAGACCGACACAAGACCGACACAAGACCGACAATAGACCGGACTAAACATCACATTGTCCTGAATGTCAAAGAATAGGTCGGTATGGAATCAGTTTTGTGTTTCTTTTATTTCAAGAAGTCATGTTCTCATTTGTATATGTCAATGTACATTTTATAACCTTAGCTCATGTTTTCTTCTATGTTTGCTCTAAATATGATAATTCAAGTCTCTTGCCTTTTGTCATGTTCTTTTTTCTACAATAAAACCGAAATTGAATTTTTGAAAATGAATTGAATTGAATCTAAGTCGGTTTGACGGTGTGGACGAGGTATTAAACCATTTCTCCTTTCCTCTCTCAGACAGTATGTATCACATCTCTTTCTGTTTGTATGTTTTCATATCTCCCCTTTCCCCTTTCTCTCTCTCTCTCTCTTTCTCCATCTCGCTCTCTCCCCCCTCCCTTTCTCTCTCTTGCTCTCTCTCCATTTCTTTCTCTCACACACACAAACGCATACACATACCACACTTTCTCTCAATGTCAGTCTAGATTACGAAGCGTGTTTGCATTCAATTGCAAGTCCGCCCTCTTTTTTCAGGGCAGAATTGCCATTTTAATCGATTTCTCTCTCCTGTTAAACGGAATCACGTTGGATTCAAAGCCATTCACGCGACTTACCTTTAGCATGATTAGCATAGGCGGATCCACGATTGTAATGAAAAAACACCGGAACACGGTTTGGTAAACCATAGACGTTCATGGGTAAACCATCTATTCCTTCTAGATTCACTCGGAAGGGGATTGGGTCCCCCCCCCCCCCTCGCTCTAGAAATGTATTTCACTTTTCAGGAAGCCTGCAGCCCCCCTAATTTTCTTTCGGAAAGAGGGGGGGGGGAGAGGTAGGATGTAAAACAATGTATTCTTCTGTATCCTTTTTTCTTTTTTTTTCGTCTTCTTTTCGTAAGTACCCCCTCTACCTATTTTTTTTTCTTCTCCTAATAGGCGGGAGCAGCCCTTTATGCTCCCCCTTTTGTTATGACCCACAGGAAATCGCGGCTCATGAGATTCAACGTCGCAATCAAAATGTCATATAAAAAACATGATGAACTGTTATAGATACACCGAACAATGGTGATAATTCAGGTAACTAAGCCCATTTCAGTTAGAGGGTGTAGGGTTTGCCTTTATGGCTCAAGCCCCTCCCCCCCCTAAAAAAATATTGATTATAAATTAATTTAAGCGAGGCACGTGTAGAAATTGAATGCATAAAAAACCCAACCCCCTCCAACATTATTCTTCTGGAACCGCGTCTGAAATCGAACCTGTCGTTTATCAAAGTGAGCGAAGTTCGGAAGAAAAAGGATTTAGAGTCGAGAACGAATCGTCTTCTTTCTTTAATAATTTATGAAACGTCAAAGCTTCCGCCTCACGCGGGAATGGGGATACTGAATTCAGACAAGGATTAAGTGTCGATCGAGAATTGTGCATCGATTCCTCTTCTTTCCTTAATAATCTAATGAAACTTCAGAGCTTCCGCGCTACGCGCAAGGAAGGGGAACTTGTTTCAAACAAGGATTAAGAGTCGAGGACGGTACAACGAATCATCTTCTTTCTCTAATGAAACGTCAAAAGAAACTAATAATTTAATGAAACGTCGAAACTCACCCATCCCTGCACCCACCCCCTCGGGAGCGCGCTACGTGCGCTCTGTAAGTGATTCGCACGCTTTGCGTGCTCACTACCGCCCTCCTAAAATGAAATCCTGGCTACGCGCTTGTGTGAGAACTGGCTGAACTCACCGTACCATGTTCCTATGGGACCCCCCCCCCCCTTCATGACAATCCTGGCTCCGCCCCTGCATGGCAGACAGAAAACGTTAATGATGGGAATGTAAGAGAATAATTAGTAAACACAAGTGATTGTTTTGACAGGTTTCTATCGGAAGAAGTCAAGAGGCGTGAGAGCTGCAATAGGAAGAGAGTGATTTATCTGGGAATGAAATCAAAGGGCGTAGTGTAACATTTTGGGTTACGGGAGATGGGTGAACTTGGGGTGGGGAGGGACATGTTTATTACTATCTCTCTCGGAGGCTGTAGTCAACTTCTTCTCACCGGATGTATTTGTTATAGTTTCACCGCCCCCTCCCCCCCCCCCCCCCCTCTAACGGTCTTTATAATCAGATCATTTTCTGGCAATAAAGTTATTATGATTGAGTTAGTCATAATAGTGAAAACAAGGGGAGGATTCGAAATGCATATGAGCAGCCCCATACACAATAGATCCATTGCTTAAGTGTAATTGATTACTTCCCCCATTTCCACACCGGGTGGGGGGGGGAGGGGTCAACGGCCCCACTACGTGAATATATAGATAAACACAAGTCATGTACTTGTTTTAATTTCGTTCTTTTGTAATATTTTGATGTCAGAATGAACGCTATGAACGCTATATATTTAGGCCAATGTACAGTGCATAAACATACATTTATCCTCTCTAAGATGATATGCAATTAGAATCATACCATCCACGCATGAGTGAGGATAGCCATTTAACAATAAATGAGTATCTAAAAGAAAATTGCAAGAAATGGGGCATATGGCCATGTTGATGAGCATTTCCATATTGTAGAGTCTATTAAGACAATGAAAAACAATCATGAGAAACACGAAAGGAGATTCATCTTGACATGCTTGTCAAAACCATGCAGTCCTGAGACTCCAGTTGACATCCTCCTCATTGTTTCTCTTTCGTTGCTTTCATTTTTTGAACAAAAATATCTTACAGATGCGCATGAACATTAACATGTGAAAGGCTACTTGCTCTATTTTTGCAATTTTCTTTATCAGACAATCTAACGGTTAAATGAATGTGCCCATCCAAGTGTGAAAGTTCAAAAGTTGATCTTGATTGATGTTGGAAGAGTATTCATTTCCCTTTGATTTCATACAATTTTTTGTCATATTTTATTGATGGTTTATATGAAAATATTGAAAAATAAAGAGTGTCCGCTTTTTCTTTACTGCTTAGTGATTTATCCTTCTATAAAATGTAGTTTGTCACAACAATACCAGTATTAAAAAAACCTATTATATATTCCTTAAGTTAATCAACGTGTGAAATAATTAGACACAAGGTTGGTTTTAGCCTTATGTACCAGATATTTGGCTTGCTTTACAGACGGAACCCCACTCAACCACCACCACCCCCACTCATATCATATCCATATCATACTCTATTCCCAGCATCCCCAAATGCCCTGGATTTTGTTTTTCCTGTACAATCATGATATGATAACCTTGCCACTGACCTATGTCAGCACTTCGTTTCCGCCTATTGTTAATCGCGATAAAAAAATTCCCAAAACTGTATCACTTGCTTTCGAGATAGCGACAACAACGTTTGTAATAATGTCGCTGATAAGGGAGTTCGTTGTCGTCATCCTCCTCGGGTCTTTCGCCGTCGCCTTTGGACGGCCCGATGTCGGCAAGGCGCTCGGAAGAGCTCGGGTCGGTCTCCTTGGAGACAAACTTCGTGGTCATCATTCAACTCCGGAGCTCCGTCGTCTGCCGGTTCACGTACGTGTAAGTAACCCCGATATCGAAGGAATCCCGATAAATAGGGACAATGTCCGATACGCTAACGAACCAATCGACAACCTCTCCGCACCAAGGCATGCATCCCCACCAGCCGTGAGCGCCACCCCGTGCCATACAGCGGAGCAATGGGAGGGCAGAGCCAGCGAGTGGGATCACATCCAGGGCGTCAACAACCGTTTCAACATCACCTTCGATGGGATTCATCGACGAAAGAGGATCATGGAAGATAAACACGCTCAACTCCCAGGAAAGAGGTGAGCATGTTCATGCCAACAACTTTAATGGAAATATATGCATTGTGATGGCTAAGTAAACTGGTTTGTACATGTCCGTTTCATAACAATAACAGCCCATACCCAGGGGAAAATTGTTAGAACTTACTTGCTAACGAATGAACGACTGTAAATATCAATCCCCCCCCAGGAAAAAAACAAACACAAAAAACTGTTTACTATTTTCGTTGTTCAATGGGGGGGGGGGGGGTAGTGCCCTCGTACCCATGTACTTGCGCCACTGACAAATGACGAACATGGCGATTGATTTTTTTTGGTTAATCTTATTGTGACTACATAAATTCGTCAAGAGGGCATAAACAGTATTACCAATATATCAGTATAACTATACCTTTATCCTTATAAGTGTTAAACCTGTAGGGCAGATATTGGATTGTGTAAGGGAGCGGGGGTGAGGGTGGGGGGCACATCTCAATTGTGTTACATTTTAGTTGGCAAAGATTGTGTTTTCGGAATGAGGGGAAGGGGGACACGAGCCAGTATTCTCCTTAATTCCGCCAACGACCTCGCAAAAATACATTGACTTTGGGCTGCTGGTTTGACCTGTGATTAACAATTGTGGGATTCCTCTGTTCACTAATGCAGTTTGGATAATGCATAATCAATTGATAACAAAATATCAACAGGAAAAAAAGGTCAAAGGAACCTGGTGGAACGATGGGAGGTTCCACTTGGAGATAATTACATGTCAATCAAGAATGACGTATAGTCATCAAGTTCACCATTTGAGGATGTGAGTGGGTCTGTGGGTGTATGTTGTGTTGTGTGGGCGGGGAACAATAAGCGCAAAAAGACTGCTACAATATGGAATGTGTTTGCACTTTTTCGACATACAAAGTAATACGCTGAAGGGATTATTTCAAAACGTCATTGGAAATAAGCTATTTATAAGGTTATTTCATGGGTTATTCTATATATAAATTCTCTCTTCCTCTACTGTATTGCATGATATCTATCTAAATGTACTTATACTTGACGAATAAAATTAATCAATCACGCAAACAAGCAAGCGAAGAACTTGGTTCAGTGCGAAGTAGGGTTTCTTTTTAATAGTCCAATTCTAGGAGAGCATTACGATTACGAATACTGCCCGCATCATGTCATCTATTTTTGGGGATGGACCTGGTTTCATGCGCTTTGAAAGTCATTCGCAGAGGTCACTCGCAGATTAGTTGCAATGAGTTAGACTATTTGAGAACCTTATATGGGCAGATTAGTAATAACCAGGCCCCCATTCGCGCCCCCATTAGCAAAAACAGAACATTACATAATTATTTACAGAACCTACCTTTAGAAATCGTTTCGATGGAACAACTTGGGCATTTCATGGCTTGGGCATTTTCCCGTGTCAAAACAAAATGTGAGGGCTTAAACGCGGCTTAAATAATCTGAAAGACACGCTAACTTTATTCTAGGGGTAAAATTGAGATGTGACTGACTTAATAACCTCATTACGAGTCTAATGCATGGGGGTCTTTCAAAGATATATTTACATGCTGGTCGCAAATTGTATGACTGTGCAGAGTCTTATTTCAGATATTATAAACCTCAAACATTCAGCGCCTTTCTTGACATCATTGTTTTGTTTTACAGATTCTGTTCTTGGTCCCCTGTTGTTTTAGACCTATATAAATGATATAATACACTCATCAACATTATTCTCATACTCACTTTTTGCTGATGATACCAGCTTACTGTTGGCTGATAAGAAGGCTGAATATTTATTACTAATTGCGAATCAAGAGATTCAGAAACTGTATGCATGATATTGTTGTAATAAGTTATTGCTGAATGTTCATAAGACCAAATGTGTTATTTTTCGCTCAAAGGGTACAAATCTTCCAGATGGCATTACTTTTCTTAATGTTGGTGGCCATGATGTTGCGCTTAGTGAAAATGTTCAGTTCTTAGGGTTAAGCATTTATCTTGGAAGAAGCATTTAAATGCTGTATGCACAAAGTTGTCCCGAAGTGTAGGTGTCATTTTTAGATTGAAATTTATTTTACCAGAAAGAGTGCTGATAACATTATATAATAGTATTATTCTTCCTTATTTGACATATTGTAATGTTGCTTGGGGAAACACTTTCAAGTCATATCTTGATAATTGTAGAGTATTGCAGAAGAAGGCAATACGTACGGCTTATTACTAATTCTTATTATAGACATCCAAGTTCTCCATTGTTCCTTCGACTAGAATGATTATGATTGTGATTATGATTGTAATTATGATTATGAATGTGATTGTGATAATGATTATGATTATGATTGTGATTTTGATTCCGAACTACGCGTAGTCAGTAATAAACCCAAATCTTTGTTTTAAATCGAACGTTTCATTTACATCATTCCCCCTAAGAATCTACGAGTACATCATGCTTTACGATGAAGGGATACAGTACGTCATTAACCACAACTACAACACATGCACTGTGGAACAGCTAGGAACATGGCGCAACTACACAATTCCACCAAACTCTACTCTGGAGGACTACTACGAGATAGGTGCTCCAGGAAGCGCCTTCATGGTGCAAGAGTGGTCCGATAGAATCCCAGGAAGACAAAGTAAGTTCTCTCTTTCACTCTCGCTACCTCTCTCTCTCTCTCTCTTTCTTTCCACCCCCTCCTCCTTTGAATTATAGAGTGAAGAAAATAAATATATAGTATTACATCAGTCAGTAAGGATTTTTTTTCGTCAGTCCTTTTTTTAATACTGTTATAGCTGTATTTAACTATACCAGTCTTCTTTTAAACCAAACTTACAATTAGGTTTGCAATTACACAGTGCACTAAATTTGTTTAATGCCTACACTTATATTTTTCACTTTAATTATATAACATAATTCCCTAAATGTCTAGTATTGGCACCTATTAATTCATGAATATGTTCGATAATTGTTTGTGTACCTATTTGTACCTATTAAAAAATCTCATTGATCTCATGATTGAATTAAAATAATAAACCATTTCAATTCAAATAAAATTAATAATCATTATTCATTTATGCACGGGCGGTGCATTCTATGCTACATGGGTGGAAGTATTCTTTTCAAGAGGGCAAACATTAAGGCCCGAATTCACAAAGCAAGGTTTGAGCTCAGACCAAGGTTTGAGCTCAAACCTCCTTTTGTTTTTTGGACGTCTCCATGTTTATGACAAATCTGTGGATATTTGGGGGTCATTTTGTACAAGTGCCACCTCCGAAGTGGCTTCTTTTGTCGTAATATTTTGTCAGAACAAACAAAATGAGTAATGTAACTCCTTCATCTTATTCCCTTTCACTCCCTGTTTGTCTTTGATCATCTTGTTCATGTAGAGGAAAGTTGGATCGGTACATTCACTGATAATGGCTGCTGGCCTATGACAGAGATCTTCATGGAGAAAGACGAACATCAGACCATGATCCAGTCGGTCAGTACCAAGTTCTTTGACCTCCATGCTGGGATCGCCAGCATGTCTGTGTTTACACCCCCATCGTTCTGCAACACGACCAATACCTCGACCACTCCAGAGGAACAGTCCACCGAAAGCCCACGACCAGTGCGTCCAAGACCCAGGGCTCCTTCGACCAACAGACGAGTCCGTCCGCATTCGACCCGAATGTTCCCCAACTTGCCACGTTCCCGACCCGGGGTGCCCTCAGTCCTTCAGAACCAGCGTGGAGCTCAAAGTCTACTGGAGGCGGTTCTATCCGGAGATCACCGACAACTCCCCGAAGGCATAGATCGGATGACCTATGATACCTTGTCCAAAGCGTACCGTGCCGCCATGAAGAGTGGACGAGCAGCATAGAAACCTTATCACGGTCCCTTAAAATATTTCCCCTCGACTCCCTAATAAATACATTGATGATGTGGAGGAGTCTTACCCATTCAGTTTCAAAATACGAAAGTGTGACCTATCCACAAATATAGCAGCCTCCTGGAAGGACATAAATCCGGGAGGGACTCTGTTCTTCTTTTGTTTTTACTGGGGGTGCTCGCAATAGGATCTTTTTCTAGTTTTCTACTTCTAGTTTTATACGCTCTGTAGCGTTTGTATCTTTTATTTGTTTCATCCTCTCCTTGGGTGTCCCCCTCTTTTTCTCATTCTTTATTATAATCTACGTTAAATAATTTGTGGTATACACTTATTTCACTATTTCTTTTTTTAAAGCTATGTTTCTCACCATCTGACCCTCTCTATATGTATAATGTATGAGTCTGTATCTCTCGTATACCCCCATCTCCCGTTTCCTCTCTAGCGATGACTTTAGAATAGATGTATGTTATTCATTAGTTCTATTTTGAATCATGTACCACACATACCTATAATTATGTAAATGCTCTTTGTCAATTAGAATAAACATATCTTAATAAACCAATTTTGAAGCACAATTTGCACTTCTTGATTTATTCATTTTTAGTGTGCAATTACTCTCATTACTATATTCAAGCCCCGCGGAACGTTTTTCAAAGTGGGTGGGTGGGGGAGGGGCTTAAGTATTTACGATCAAGTAGAGCGTGGGGGTGGGGTGGGAAAGGGGCACCTACAAAGGGAAACCTGAAACCTAAAATATGCAATTTGTTGACTCTGGTATATACCCCTTCATTGTGATTACATTATCAGGGATGATTTCAATGTTTGTCTCTCTCTTTACATGGTCCAAGATACTGCTTAAGCATCATACATGTAATTTGCAGTTGGTGTGACGGTCTGAATAGTTATTGGTGAGCGAGCAAATAAAATTGAGATTTGTGAGGTCGCAGTGCGTGTGTGTGTGTGTGCGAAAAGTTACATCTTATAAAGAGGAAAAAACAATCCTGGTGGGGTTTTAAGCACAATATAATCATAAAAGACTGAAAAGATCTTTAATAAGAAACATAATTATATCAACTTAAAATGCGAGCGAGCAAAGCGAGCAAACTAAATTTCGGTGAAATTGTAGAAAAGTTGCTCTTAATCGCTTTAAATTAGGAGCACATTGTATGGGGAAAGGAAAAAGGGACACATGTCCAAAGGGAAAAGGGGAATTACCAGAGATGAAAAAGGCACTTATCACAAAGTAAAAAGGGCAATTATCATAAGGAAAATGGCACTAATTAGAAAGGATAAGGGGCACGTGTCAAAATAAAAGGGACACTTATCAGATGAAAAGGGGCACTTATTACAGAAAAGGGGACATCTCTCAAATTTTGTGAATTAGGGCACTACTCGTAGATGAAAAGGGGCACTTATAAGAATAAAATGAGGGCATCATAAAAAAAAAAGTATAATTTACCCCCAAAAAATTAAAAACCCAGGAAATCATGTAATTTCAGCAACGTTTGTAAATCACTGGTATCGAATTAGAAATAAACCACATCAGTACGCCAATGCCTCCATTTATAACCCCGGACATGTAATCTCTAAAAATATGTGAAATGTATATCGGACAATTAATCTTTGGCCCTGTCTTATTAAAGGTAAAGACCAGTATTGGAAACGCCCCAATTTCAAAAAATGAAATGGAAGCTCTCATTACCAATCATGTGAAAGAATATGTTTTGACTAATACATGATGATACAAAAATTGCCGGGAAACAGCCTACTTATTCATATATTTGGTAAATTTGTTTCTCTCATGGTCTGTGAGAGCTATAGGGTAGTCCCATATACATATTTCTGTGTATAGTGCTTGTAACTTTACGAAGAATGGGCCAAATTTCTTATCATTTTGATGATTCCAGAACCTTGCAGATGCTAGATGCTAGATGATCAACCTTTTCTGATCGATTCCACAACGTTTCTTTCACAATGCAATCGCATAACCATAACTGGTCTTTACCTTTAAAGAGTATGGTATCCGAATGTTGGCCAAATCTGTCAGCTGTTTTTATGCTGAATAACAAATTAATTCACATTTAGGTTATTTTATTTTTGGTAATTGTCTTAGAGCAGGGGTTCTCAAAAAAAAATAATACGGACCAGATGTGATAGCTGTAAGGTCAGAAATATGGGATTTCATTCGCCTTAAAATGGTCGATCGTATTCTTCAACTAAAGTAGCACAATGTACAATTTGATTGGTGGAAAGTCGGGCACGAATCAAGCATTACTCTATTTTTTGTCAGACTTAGACAATCTTCTCCTAAACTTTACAGTAATGACACCTGTAAACTGAAGATAATGAGGCTTGTTTTTGGTCTATATCGGATCCAAGGAGAATTGTTACAGTATAAAAAAGCAGAGCCACCAGTGCTTCCACTCGTTTAAATGGAGTTTCCTGAAAAAGACGATCACCCAATTTCCTGGAATTTGAAGGAATTTTCTTATCACTGTGCGACACCCTTTAACAGTAAATTCTCCCAACCATTTTTGAATTTTCCATGAAAATTAGACATAAGACAGGCTTTAAAAAATCTATCAACACGTAAATGTCTGGAATGGTATATAAAGCCAATTCATTGCTTTGTGACGATTTACATTCACCTAAAATGTAATTTAATTGTGATAATATAGTTGGGGGAATTAAGGAATCGATCAGATCAGTTTTTCCCAATTTGTATCATTAATAATTGTCTGTTTTCACTCAAACTTTCATATTATCTTTAATTGGACATCTAGCATTGAAGTTACTACCTTAGCACCATTTTCTCCCTAAAAAGAGAGGTTATTTCTAAAATGAAATGAAAGGGCTATTTGACTTTCGAGAGAGAAATTTGTCTAGTTTAAAAGAGAAATTAAGAGAGAAAGAGAGGTAATTTCTAAATTGAAATGAAAGGGTGCTTGAAAGTCAAACAGCCCTTTCATTTCATTTTAGGAATAACCTCTCTTTCTCTCATAAAGACAATTTTATGAGAATAAATGTTCAATCTGAGGACTTTTTGTGCTCTTTGAAAGGAGCACACAATAGGGGCCGTGCAATTTAAATTTCAGAGGGATGGATTAGAGATTTTATCGTACTTGGAAGTCAAATAGCCCTTTCATTTTATTTAGGAAATAAACTCTAATCCATCCCTTGATATTTAAATCGCACTGCCCCTATTATAGGCTCTTTTTAACGAGTACAAAACGCACTCAGATTAGACAGCAAGGAGCAAAACACGCACTTCATATATACTGTACACATCATTCAGTGGCGTCAATGGCATGATGCCCAAATCAAGTTGAAACGCACTTCTGGTCAAGAATCATCTGCATAAAAAGGATTAATCCTTTTCTAAATAGGGATTCGTGCTAACATTGTTACCTTTCTTCGCTCCAGTAATATCGAGGCAGCAGACAGCAAGACATTTTGTAAAGTCCACGGGAGTGGTTATTAGAAGCTTTAACTACTTACAACTCACACTCTGTCCAATTTTATACAGTAAAAGGTTTCAATTCAATTCAATTCCATTCGCATTCATTTCATTTCCAACAGAAAGATAAACAAAGGTATTACAGATATTATTAAAGAAAGTATGAACATTGTATGTTCACATTCATTTGTTTAAATCTTGATAAGTATATAAATACACCATACACATGATAACATTATTACAAAAAAATCTTTATTGCTGAGGAAATGGGGGATCCACCAAAAAGCAGTGCTTGTAGTTTGTGGATCCCCCAGAAAAGAATAAACATTGTTTCAAATTGTGCCTACGAAGACTTGGAAAACACAAAACAATATAACAAAACAACAAAAAACCACGAAACGACAAGGAAAAGGAAAACAGGTTGTCTTGAGAACCACTTCTATCTTTACGGATGGGGTGCAGGGGGGGGGGGGGGAGCCTTCTGGATTTTTTTTTAATTAGGAAATTCAAAAATAGTCGCCACGAGCGATATAAATTGTAATTTCCTCCTTGACAGTCACATAGCCCCTTTCATTTTATTATAGAAATAAACCTCTCTTTCTCTCTTAAAGACAATTTTACAGAAATTTTGTTTTTGTATTGTTGTACTTTCGTCCGCAGACTTTTCAGGCACATGTCGAGCCAACTTAAATCGGAAATGTAATCTGTAAGTGTAAATTTAAGTTTCGTGTTTGTTTGTTTGTTTGTTTGTTTTATTTATACACCATGTAAAATTATTGTTTGATCGATTGATGGATTGATTTTCATTCGCCAAGCTTCCAAAATACAACAATATACACTGTTGGTCATAATGGTGGAATATTTATTTTTACCCCAGTTTAGGGAAGGATTTAAAAAAATTATTTATTTCTAATAGATCTAGATAATGGCATACATTCTTAGATTTTATTGAATATTAATTTGCGAGTGTTTGTTTTTGCGTGACTGCTAAATCATAATGTGTGCTACTATGCTAATCAGCTAGGGAACCTACGTCCTTAAATCATAATTGACAGTAATGAGGATTAATGCCTCACAAAAGGGCACTAATATAGCTGATCGACACGATTTTTATCCTGGGGCCTCACAGTAACGAGGCCATTGCTTAGCCTCTGAATCATGACTGTACGCAGTGTTTGCTAGGGTACGCGGCCGCTCCCACAAATCCCCCAAAACGAAGAAAATGCAATAAATTGTCAAAAATTCATTGCATTTTCCCCCGGCCCCCAACAGAAAAAATTCCTCTGTAGGGCCATGCAATATGTTTCAAGGCATGGCCACACAAAAAATTTAACCGATCTTGGAAATTTTAGGGGGCACGTGCCCCCCCCCCCCCCCCCCCCCCCGTGCCCCCCGTGGCTACGTGCCTGCTCCGGAGCCTATAAGTGTGTTGCAGCCTTCAGTCAGTATTTGCTATACATTTATTTGTTGCACTTTTTCAAAACCACCCGTAAAAAATGTAGGGGGGACGTGTCCTATAAATAAATGAAACAATATCCAATGAAATCTAGTCTTATCTTTATTCCAAAACAAGTATACGAGACACATGGTACAGACACATGGGTTGATGAATAGAGTTCTGAGAAGATCTCAACTTTATATATCAAGAATAAATCATACTCTCACAATCACTTCGTGAAAACAGGTTTAAAACAAATGATTCAAACATTATGGGCAACAATGTATATTGCCTGCCATCTTGCCACGTCAGAATGGTGTGAGCATCTAGAATTTCAATTTATCAGTTTATAAATGTTCCTTTCATTGACTAAACGAGAAAGAGTTACGATCTCATGGAAGGTATAGACAAAATATACGTCTGGTTCGATTTGGTGAGATTTAAATTTGTTTTTAATTATTTTATTTGTTGGGTGCGAGATGCGAATTACAAGTATGTAGATACCCTGCACCTTTATAAGGTGAAGGTTGTTATCTTGAGGTAGCCACTAATTATTGGTAATGACTTCCTGTTACCACATCGGGATGCCATTGTCTCAATAAGTATCATTAACAGTTCTGGAAAGGTAATCAATAGCGGTACAATCAACATCGTACCTAGAAAAGTTCTTTCCTTTGATTTTTTTGTTGTTGTTGTTGATTTGTAATTCTAGGTGATCACAGCTAGTTTCAGCTTTGGTGCACGAGGCCGACGCAAACCTTGGAAATTTGAAGATCTAAATTTAATGTGTTATTATGCAATACATCCTGTGATGCAACAAACGGGGGTTAGATCAGGGATCACAAGTTTCAATGAACAGGATAAACACGACACTCTCAGCGATAGGTGTAGTGTGCACATTGTGCGGAAGTTGCCTTGGGCTGTTTAATATGCCTGGATACATTGGCCATTTGGATTTATGCAAATTATGCAAAATGCTCAATGTTACCTTTTAGGCAACAAAACTGAAGTTATTCAGACACAACATGGGATCACCAATCCAGAAACAACATCAACAGAAAGAACCTTCCTTGGTTCATGAAATCTCAAGTCAACCATAAAGGCCCGGTCACACAGCCCTCCACGGGCGTATCGCGGCCGAATCACGGCCAAAAATTTCTGCCCGTGAAGCAGACGCTGTTGGACGCTTTGAGGTCGCGATAAAGACGCGATACAGCCGTACTTTACCCGTCGTTACACGCGGTAAGAAATTCACACGCGGTTGGCCGCGCGAAAAAGTTTTGGGCTGCCCAAAAATTTAGACCGCGGGTAATCGCGGGCGGTACACGTGGTACACGTGGTACACACGCGGTAAAGACGCGGTACAGACGCGGAACGAACGTGCTAGGACGTGCTACGGCCGCGGTTAAGACGTGGTTACACGCGGAATTGGACGCGAAATTTTAGCGGGTAATCGCGGGTGGAGCACGGTCATAGCACGTTTGTTCCGCGTCTGTACCGCGTTGTTATCACGTGCATTAGCGTGTGTACCGCGTGTAAGCGTGGTAGGCCGCGGTACCGCCGCGCTTCACCCGCGATAAGGACGCGGAACAGTCGCCGGCGTCTGTTCCGCGGGCATACCACGGGTAAACCGCGGGTAAGCCAATTTTGCACATTTTCCACCACGGGCAACCGCGGGCAAAAAAAAATCGCGAAATTTTACCCGCGATACAGACGCGAAAGGCTGTGTGACCGGGCCTTAAGTTGTACGAATAAAAAGGGAACGACGTCTCAAGATAGTACTAGCTGTGTTATTACAGCACGAAAGACGTAGCCAAACTATTGCACAAGGAACACACATAGGAACCATGCATGACCCTCCACTGGTTGATTAGCACTACCCATAAAATATCACAAACTTGAAAAATAACCGTCTTTCAAAATACCAACAGGGGTCCTTGTTTTACATGAATACCTAGCAGTGTTCCCAGCGGCATTTCACAAAAGCGGGGGGATCCTGACCCCCCCCCCCGAAAGCCCATTACAACACTTATTATACACTGTGAAAAATTTGGGCAATATTTTTCGACCATTTACCCAACGTTGTGCCAATAGTCAACCCAACCATCTATTGGGCAATATTTTGCCCAGTGGTATTGGTAAACGTAAGCACCCTACTTCACACGTGCATAATTGTTTCGTATTTTGACCAAAATGTGGGTAAAGATATGACCTTTCAACTGCCCGACTACGGTAGCCCACTTGTTGGGAAAATCTTGACCAGCTGTTGGGCCACTGGGAAAAATATTGCCCAATAGATGGTTGGGTTGACTATTGGCACAACGTTGGGCAAATGGTCGAAAAATATTGCCCAAATTTTTCACAGTGTACGGATTTATCAATTATAAAGATTTTCGAACTTCAATGCCTTTAGACATGATTATTTGCAATCATACATGAATTTTGCATCGAGAATTCCGTCATCAACCAATACTTGATAAATAAAATAATGATGAAAGTTCTGTGGTTCATACTAGCATTGCAATAACGTTCAAATACATTTGAACTTCAAATGCGATGACTTCGCGTTGAGTTGCGGCAGCAAATAATTGATATATCAGCAAGCAAAAAACAGTGAACCACGCATGTACCGTTGCGTTTCGAGTATAAATTCAGCAGATAAACCAGGCCTATTTATTATTTCTTGTTGTTAGCGGGGGGGGGGGGGGTATGATATGTACAGGGATTTGTTGCGACAAAACAGGGGAGTGACTTCTTAGGGTTCACCCCCATCCGAATGAGAAGAATTTTCCTTGGCAGTATTAAAATTAAGAACTCACATATGCTAGCAAAACCCTTATTACATTATGTTTGCATTTGAAACTTCATTACTTTATTCGATATAGTTTGAGGCGACTTTTCTCCTAGTTTTGGGGGAAGGGACACGGCCCTATTTGAAATATGCCATCTTTAGCGATCCTACCAAAGTTGGGATCCAGCGGAGGGACTGAACGAGAAGTTTTTAAATTTTGGACAATGAAACTTTGCATTCTAGTTCATTTAAAAATCGAAACGTTGTAAAAAATAAAAAAAAATAAAAACTGTATACGCCCCCCCCCCCCCCCCACCTATCTTGTATTCAGTTCATATTTTGCACTTTTCTCATAATTTCGGGTGGGGTGAGGGGGAGGGTTGATATCCTGAAAATATCCTGGGAGAGGTGTCACCGGGTTCGCCGCCCCTGCCCATAGTATCACGTCTAAGGAATGGTGGTAGTTGTGGTAGAGGTGGTAGTAGTGGGGTGGTGGTAGTTGACCGTTGGTAGGTGGTGGTTGCGGTTGTCGTCAGGCACGTACGCAGGGGGAGGGTTAACCCCCCCCCTTTAGTTCTTTGTATGTGTGTATTTTTGAGCAAACCCCCCCCCCCCCTTTTTTTTTTTTAATTTAAAAAAAAAAAAAAAAAAAAATTATGCAAATGGCTGACCTAAAAAGGGTGACCTTACCCCCCCCCCCCCCCCTACGGAGCAAAATGTCAAATTTTCAAATTTCGAAACCAAAAAAAAAATGTCCTCTAAAGGTCAAATCGAAAAAGCATTGAAAGACTTTGATAAGGAAGCTGGTCAGCGCTTTTAACTTATTTATAGAAAGTTCGGGGATCACAATGAGTTTCTTATCAATACATTTGCTTTAAATAGAGACTAATTCGCTGCGGCTGTTCTCATTTCTAAATCACCTGTCATCGAGGAAGGTAGAGTCTACAATCATGCCACTCTCCAAAGAGCTCGTGGTCTTGCTTTTGGCCTTTACGGCCGTTGCACTGGGGCAGGTCGGCCAAGGTAGTAGTAGAAAGGCAGCAAGCAAGTCTCTACTAAAGAAATACCTTCAGTATGGCATCAACAAGGAACTTGGACGAAATGATATAAATTCCTTCATATATCCCAAACCAACCAATCCTAAGAAATCCATCTATTATGCTGGTGGAAAGATGGATCAGGCTATAAACAGAATTAATGAATTCGATTTCGTGCCATCATCATCGATGCCAGCTCCTACACTCAACACTCAACCCAGACCCGTAACAGGACAACCATCCCCTTCAGCCGTGGGCGCCAACCCGTGCCAAAGGGCGGAGCAATGGGAGGGCAGAGCCAGCGAGTGGGATCACATCCAGGGCGTCAACAGCCGCTTCAACATCACCGTCGATGGAACTCATCGAAGAAAAAGAATCGTCAAACAACTCCCAGGAAACGGGTATGTCTTTATTGCGTTAATTATCTTTATTTACGAATAAAATAATTATCCCTCATATCACAATTCAGGTTATTTCAATGTACGTTTTTAAAGTTTAGGTATTCGGGGGAACTTAAGCTCATCGCACACTGATTTGAATTACGGTCTGACTTGAATTTACCTTGATGCATGACAAATACATTAAGGAAAGATTGTATTGCCTCCCTCACTTCGCTTTATCCCAACATTTAGATACTGGAAAATGAATACTCGGGCAAAAGTTGTCAGCCCTCCTTACTATGACTAATTTCCAAAAGAGTCCCTCTATAGCGACGTGTGAATGAACGTAGGTCTACCCTATTCCAAACTGATACCGGAGGTACCCACTCCGTCTCATCCTTCTAATGACAGAGTCATGTGCCCTTTTGTTAAATCTTTGATAGAAAAATTAGCATAAAGGTATAATAATGTTTAATCATAAATATAATATTCAGTTCTTGTATAGCACATATCACATTATGACACAACGGTGTCCGCTCGCTATTCGTATGTAAAGACCGCTATTCATAATCGAAGAAGACTGTCGTTTCATTTATTCATTCATTCATTTTATTTCCAATTGTCGTAACAAAATACATTCAACAATAATTAGACATATAAGATAATATATAAACAATACAAAGAATATGGAGGAGCTAGCAGAGGCCATTGCCTTTCAAATGCCGGGCTCCACTGGCCGCAGATAATTATACAAAGTAAAGAGAAAATAAAGAGTGGGTAAACCATAAACAAGTGTGTACAGGCTAATTTAACATGATTAAGATAGAAATTCCTTCATTAGATGGCGTTTATCTTTTCGTTTGAATGAGGCAAGAGATGGGCACATTTTTATATCGGTGGGTATTGAATTCCAAGTCATCACTCCAGAATATTTTACTGATTATTTTACGTGAAGTATTGTATTTTAACAATGGAATATATAAATCATTAGCATGTCTTGTGTAATGTGGATGAACATCATTTGTTATTTTGAACATATTATAAAAAACAAAAGGTAACATATTATTATTGTACATAATATACATAAATGATCCAACTTGCAATTCTTGTATTTGAAATATGGTAAGTACATTTGATTTCCTTGAAAACGGTTCAGAGGGCATAAGAACCGCTAAGTGTCGCTATTCATAATATTAGAAGAGGGTCGCTATTCATAATACAAAATCGGGGTTGTTATTTATAGGGATCCCTATTCATAATACGAGAAATGGGTCGCTATGAATAACGGTCCTTATGCCTTTATGAATAGTGACCTCCTTTCCGTTTTATGAATAACGGTCCTTTAGGTATATAGGAAGTTCCATCTGATGAATAGCGGTCCTTATGACGAGCGAGGTTAACCCGATATAACGTCCTTTGCATCAGCTTCCAAAGAGTTTATAGACATTATTATACCCCAGGTTTCGCGCACACAATGCACGCCAAAGAATACCCCTACCAGGTATAAATGGACTCGATCGCTTTTAAAACAACGAGAAAGAGCGCTTATTCGACATATAAGCAAACTTTTCAACTGTGACCGCTTTCATGATAGCGATATAGGGTCCATTTGTTATAGGTGTTTTAACTCGTGACGTTGTAAACATATACATTCTGTAAAATCAAAAGTTCAGGGAAAATTGCCATCTAAAACAATTCTTGGAAGTCGGTGGTCTGAGACAAAAGTGTATAATTGTACAAGTGTATAATAGTGTTTAATTGCTCAGCTATGCCGGCGTAAAGGTACTATATGTAGAGGTGTCGTGGACGAGTGGATACGTCGCCGGACTGTCGATCACAAGGTCTGCGGTTCGAATCCCACCGCGGCACTAATGTCCTTTGGCAAGATATTGATCTACATACGTGAGCCACACTCCACCCAGGTGAAGTAAATGGGGACTGGTAGGAAGGAATTCCTTGAATGCTATGAGCACCGAAATCGGTAGCCTAGCAGAGCCGAAGTAATATTGGAGCGCTTTGAGCACCTTGCAAAGAGGATATGTGCGCTATATATAAGAATCCAATATTGTATTGTTATTATTATATTATATTATATTATTATATTATATTATATTATATGATATGTCCCATTTGCAGCCAACATCAAACTCTGTAGAACTTTGCAGGGATAATGAATATGTCACGTTTTTCCTTTCTGTGTAATTTAATTGTTAAACATGTTTTGGCATGCAAATGGGACACAGTACCTTTAAAGGAGTGCAGAATATCTGATTCAGTCTTGAAAATGAAAACAGTTGTTAGTATTTATACTGCGCTCTCTCTTCCTTCCTATATTTCTTGTTTTCTTTCAATCTTCCTTATTCTTTCGTAACATCATCAGGACCTACGAGTACATCATGCTTTACGATGAAGGGATCCAGTACGTCATCAACCACAACTACAACACATGCACTGTGGAAAACCTAGGAGCATGGCGCAACTACACAATTTCACCAAACTCTACTCTGGAGGACTTCTACGAGATAGGTGCTCCAGGAAGCGGCTTCATGGTCCAAGAGTGGTCCGATAGAACCCCAGGAAAGCAAAGTAAGTGTACCGGTACATTTTCTGTAGGATATTTGTGAGGTATATGTTTAATGACTAGTTTACCTGACTGATATTAAAGCATTTGTACGCTTATAAGTTAGCAACCAGAATACCAAAAGCGTTAAGTCCTCTCCGAGGGACTTGGTAATGAAGATTAATGCCTTTATACCAAACGACACGAGCGCAATGATTATGTTTCGAAACTGGGATCTCCCGGTTATGAGACCACTGCTCTACCACTGAGCCATCGCGCCTCCTCCTCCTCGTTCATTTCAAAATCATTGTCTCACTCCGCTTCCTCCTTTCTCTTCTCTTTCTTCGCTTTTTTAAAAACATTATGCAGATGAAAGTCGGATTAATACAAACACTTACCCTGGCTGCTGGCCTATGACCGAAGTCTTCGTGAAGAAGGACGAACAGAACAGAACCATCCAGTCGGTCAGTACCAGGTTCTTTGACCTCCACTCCGGCATTAAGAACATGTCAGTCTTCACACCTCCAGCATTCTGCATGAAAGCTCAAAGTCCCATCATCGACACTGAACAATCTAGTGTTCACGTCATGTCTGGTGAAGGAACCGGTGAATGGTCTGATGGTGATACAGTGTTTTACGAAGAGTCTGGTGAAGAAGGTTCTGGTAAAGTGGAGTCTCTTGAATCTGGGTCAGGGGAACGGTTTGATGGTATTCTGAAAATGTGATGTCCTGGAGTTAACACATCCTTAACATATCTCTAAAATCATATATAAGCCGGTAAAGTCAGAATTTCCCTGAGTGATATACATGTAATAATTCCACTAGGCCTCGGGTCTCTGTCGATGCCGCCTATGATAGCTTCTCATCCAATAGGATACTCTCTTACAAAAGCCCAATTTTACATAATTATACGTATATGCATAATTTGAAGTAAATAGGTTCCTATTTTCGTCAGTGGATTCAACCTTTAGCAAAGGACAACAATTTGGTCGATTAGATGCAAGACATTACTTTTATTCATTGAATGGACGAGCGAACAACTGGATGTGCATTGAGCCCGCCCCCCCCCCCCCACTCAGTGTTATTTAGGGTACGCATATGCATGTTCCCTCCTTTTGAAAAAAAAAAACCCTAAGTCCGGTGTATACGGAGCAGATTTGTGTGTACTACGTCTACGAGCCGGACTTTGGTGCGTGAAAAGTACCCCTTTACCGGACATTTTGGGAACACGCACGTGGGGGGGGGGGGGCGGGGCATTGACATTGAATAAAATGACTAAGATTGGTTACAAGTCTACACTGATTAAAGCCAGTATTTGCTGTATTGTCATGTAACTCTACTGTTACATGATGCATATGTTCATTGCAATGTTTATAATTACTCCGTGAATTTATAAATTTCACCATACTGTCAAATGCATTGAAATCAGAATTGGAAAATAAATGATACTCGATAATTATACTTGTTTTGAGGTAATCGAAGTTTGATATAAAGTCCTCATTAACCTGACACAGACCCTTGCAATGCTTTTTTTTCGGATAATGTGACCCCCCCCCCCCCCCTCTTTCTTCCAACCCTTTGTAACTAAACAACAAACTTTCAAAGCAACAGAAGCAGACCTTATATTTACTTTAATATAATGACATTCATTTTTTTGTATCATATCTTGTCCGTTTACAAAGATCGCCCTCCTTTAACACGTATTCAATAAAGCTTGGTAGATGTATGACACAGAAGATGTCTGGACAATATCACTTAGAGTGTATGTGTTCGACGGTGTTGTCACTTCACGTTCAAAGGTGTGGTACGTAATCATTGGCAGAGTCGAAAACAGCCCCCTATTTTACATTTTTTCCCGAACGTTGTCCACAGAATATGACCCCTTTTTGCATGAAAACAGGTTTTAAAAAACGGCTTTGAATTAAACCCTTTTGGGTAGCTTTATCGATTACACATTTACAAGAAATACCCCATTTTCGAAAAACTTTCTACATAATAGGCGTTCACATGATTGCGAACATCGTGGAAATCTGGCCCCTTTTCATTTCATCTTTATTTTAAGTTCTGAATACATAAGAAAATCAGCATACATTAAAACATACAAGGACAGATATAAACTTATAAACGTATTATAAACAGAACTGGCTAGGGCTCCAAGATAAGCATAGCTTGATGCCTAGTGAGCCATGGAAATTTAGTACAAGCAAAATACATAAATTTGGGTGTACCTGGTGATGCAAAAGTAAAACAAAGAGAAGAGACGAATGATAGGTAGAGATTGGAGAGTGATTGGGAGAAAGAGAGAAAGAGGGAGAAAGAGAGAAAGAGGGAGGGAGAGAGAGAGAGGGATGGGGGAATTGAATTGAGAAGGAGTAACAGATGATTGCACTTTTCGTTGCTAACAAATTTCTTGAAATTACTTGCTCTTTCTGAAAACTTATCCCCCCCCCCCCGTTTTTTTCAAATCCAAAATAAAACTACATCTTTTTTCTTTTTTTTACAAATCCACGAGCATCCCCTAAATTATCATTTTTTAAGAAAAAAAAATCAAATTATCATGAGTACACAAGGTCAATATGAACTTGAAGTGATAGTGTGATACCACTTGGATATCTTGAACAATACAATATTTAAAATCATGATTCTTATACGGTGCTCTCACGGGTTGCCACAAAACATTTCACACGAAATTGAAATAAATGAAACAATATCCATTGAAATCTAGTCTTATCTTTATTCCAAAACAAGAATACCAGACACAGGGTACTGGGTACTCATAACAATTATGTTGTCATATTACATCAAAGTTCTTGTCAACTAAACACTTGATAACTATTCAATACGCCAATAAAGTTAGGATAATTTTTTTTCTTTCATGAAGTGATTGTGAGAATTTGATTTATTCTTGATAGATAAACTTTATATCCTCTCTGAACTTTATTCAATACTCTAAAGGGTCATAGGGGTTGATCAATAAAGTTCTGAGAAGATCTAAATTATACTCTTACAATCACTTTATTAAAAAACAGTTTTTAAAAAATGATTCCAACTTTATGGGCAACAGTGTATATTGCCTGCCAACTTGCCAAGTTAGAATGGTGTGAATTTCTACATTTTATGTACATGTATATTATGCAAACACCCTACAAGTTCTCAGTAGACAGAAGTATTATATTCTGCACACTATGCTCTTTATATAATCAACCTGCAGCTAATAAATGTAGGAAATAAAAGAAGGTCACAAATTATTAATTAGTGACCTAATTAAAGTTCATACAGATCTAGATTCTTACTATTGAGTTTTATCTGTATGGATCCTAAAGTTTCAAATTGTCTTTTCACATTTTTATTATGAATAATTGACAATACTCACAAAATTGAATTTAGAAATACATGATAATTAAATTGGCACTTGATATATATGAATACAAATGCCTAAACTACCACATTATTTATGTGTTCATAATTAAAAATGACTACAAACAATTTAATTCATCAATTGATTGGATAATAATACATGTAGCTATATTAGGCACACATAATGCACATACCCTCTTTTTCTATTATAACAAGTAGGATAAAGTTGCAATTTCTGTAGAAAAATGATTACAAAAAGGGAACAACCAATGATCAACCCAAGAAAATATTTCTACCATGAATCTGCTGAATACATATTACGTCATTACAATAAAAGTAGCATGTAATTGAATTTCATAATGGCCTCTAAATTAAATATCCAAGAACTCTCCCCTCCCTTTTCTCTCATCTCTCTCTCTCTCTTTCCTTTTCTCTCTCTCTCTCTTTCTCTCTCTCTCTCTCTCATCTCTCTCTCTCTCTCTCTCTCTCTCTCTCCTTCTTTCTCATCCCTTTCCATTCTCACTTTCCTCAGAGCTTAAGGAATTTATATCATAAGAGAGTTGTAGAGCTGGTTGTGTAGCACATATCATTCAATTAAACATAACATTTGTTTATATACGTATTTAGAAGAAAAACAAAAACTGATGGCAAGCAAAATGGTCAGAAATTGGCATACTAGGAAATCGCAAGTCTTGTTCACCATCAAGTTTAAAGGAAAGACACTGGCTAATCAGAGGAGCACAAAAGCCAACATGAATCATACAATTCCATTCTAATACATCCTACAGTCAATTGATTAAATGCTGACTCTACTACTACTACGCCTGTACAACGTGTCTCTACAGAATGCATGTTATACTTTGTGAACCTTGATGATAACATGCATACATTGAGAGTTCAGTGACACAAAGATGTAACTCCATATTTTGGCAAAATGAGTATTTGATATCAAAATGTTCAGAAAAATGTGGGCTTTCGAGGAAACACAAAGACTTAACTCCACCCAACACCTCATTGAAGTCAATGGCTAGTGAAACATAGACTTAACTCCTAAGACCCAAGTGCTCAGTGACACATAAACCACTTTTTCTCAAAATGGTCAAAATGGAGTTACGTCTTTGTGTCACTGACCCCTCGACATGTACATTGCTGAACATAAGTACACATGTACCAACTAGTAGTTTCCATAAACTCTACAAAGATTCATCAATCAAAAGTGAAAAGGAAGCATATCCATGTAGGTGTCCTAGAATGATGCTGTACAGTTTACAAAAATTGCTTGGCATACTGGAAGAACAAATGTTTATTATTATGTAATACTTAAAATGCAATTGTATGTGCAATCGTTTAACAAAAGTGTAAAGCAGAATGCACTTTTTTACTTTTGCATGGAATTTTTTTTAATGTGTGGTTGTTTCCTGCAGCATATACATGCATGCGCGGATCCAGACATTTTGGAAAGGGGTGGAGGGCATGATAAAAGACGGACAGAATCGGTGCGTTCCACGCTTGCGCAGACAGGGGGTTGTCCTAGAGGGGTTGTGCCCCCCCCCCTAGTTGGAGACAATTTCGATTTTCAAACGCAATTCACACACCTTGGTGTATACTTTATGTCAACATTTTCATGATAATTATTGGTTTTATTATTTCTCTACAGTTGAAAAAAACTAGATGGAATTCGACTGCGCGCAGTCGAAAATGATGCCTCCGTCATAGAGCAATTTTACAAACCAAAACAGAAGAAATTTTTCAAATTCAAGTTCATTTGTAATCCATTAACAGGTTCTCAGAATATTGTGATTACAAGCAATTTCTCATATACATATATGACCCTTTGAACTTTGACCTCATGACCCTAAAATATACTCAGTACATTGGCTCTGCAAGATGTCCTGAGTTAAATAGTAATCCATCTGTCAGTTCTAATGAGAATGCGTTCACAAGCTATTTTTACATACATAATGAGCCCATGACCTTTGACCTCATGACCCAAGAATCTACTCAGTTCATTGGCTCTGCAAGATACATACATGATCTAAGTTTGGCAGGAATCCATCAATCTGTTCTAATGATAATGCGATCACAAGCCATTTTTGCATACATAATGAGCCGCGTGACCTTTGACCTTGACCTCATGACCCCAAAATCTAATCAGTTCATCGGTTCTGCAAGTAACATACATGACCAAAGTTCGGCAGGAATCCATCAATCTGTTCTTGAGATAACGCGATCACGAGCTGTTTTTGCAAATATAATGAGCCCTGTGACCTTTGACCTTTGACCTCGTGACCCCAAACTCTAATCAGTTCATTGGCTCTGCAAGATAAATACATGACCAAAGTTTGGCAGGGATCCATCAATCGGGTCTTCAGATAACGCGATCACGAGCTGTTTTTGCATACATAATGAGCCCTGTGACCTTTGACCTTTGACCTCGTGACCCCAAAATCTAATCAGTTCATCGGCTCTGCAAGATACATACATGACCAAAGTTTGGCAGGAATCCATCAATCGGTTCTTCAGATAACGCGATCACGAGAACGGGACGTACGGACGTACGGACGGACGGACAACCCGAAAACATAATGCCTCCGGCTACTTCGTAACGGAGGCACAAAAACTTGTGAAAATTTTACCGACTGTTCTTAATCCCTGACCATATCAGAAAACTAGGACTGAATCAAAATGTTATGTGATTTGACCGGTCCATTAGACTTAAGGGGAAGGTCGAATTCTGGGGAGAGGTGAAAAATAATTTGTGATCGTTATCATTGTTATTAAGCAAGTGTACCTAATAATAGAAAGAAAGTTTGTATCTTGAGGAAGCTACTAGATAAGACAACTAGTAATGACTTCCTGTTATCACATCGGGATGCCATTGTCTCATTAAGTTACGTCATTATCAAAACTAAAAGACACCATAGGCAATCATACAGGGGATAAGCTGTTTGGACACGAGATAAAAATTGAAGTGATTGACAGCCACAGACTACTATCATTTATTAAAGGCCTTTGAAATGCCCTGATTTTTCCCTAATTTTTAAAGTGATTTCCCTCGAATTTCGCTCAAGATAGCTGGGAACCCTGCCTTATTCATCATGCCAACTGACCACCTTCTCAAGAGAAATATAAATTACTGTTCCTTAATTGCATAGCCCAGTACAACTCTAATTATAAAGATTTCTTAAGTATAAAGATAATTATAATGGTTATCAAACTTTATTGCCTTCACCATGATTATTTGTAATCATACATAAATGTTTCCTTTTACATATCAGTTCAGGAAGACTTGATCGTATTTCATGACTAGGTGACATTTATCTAGGAAGAACTTATCTCGCGTTTGCGTCTCCTCGTACAACCTGTAACGATCCTCATCAGAGAGGTCAGATATGAGCTTTCGCTGCTCCGTGAGGTAGAGTTTGGGTGCTGGAGTGTGTATGCGGAAACTGAAGCTCAGGGAGCAGCCGTGGACGACTTCCGTGTGATGCCTCATGTTGGTGTACCAGAACATCATGTCACCTGAAACAACAGCAGGAAAATATGTACTGAAAAAATACTGCATGTGACTGATTGTCTATTTATTAACATACATTAAGAGCAATATACATCTATTTCTATAAGGCCTAAAAAAAAAAAAAATGTGGTATTGCCCTTTGCGACCGACCCCAAAATTTAAAAATTTGACGGTCAGCTTTTAAATTTAAAAAAAAAAAAATTACTGTATTTTAGAGAAAAAAATGTATTTAAGCATTCAAAACTGAAGAAAAACCAGCCCAAAAAGGGAGTTTAAAAAAATATATATTTCTGACCGACGACCCGTGTTTTGGCACCTAAAGCGCAATACAACATTTTTTTTTTAAAGGCCTAACGTGGAACCTTATAAAAAATACCTTGGGGCCAGAGATGTTACCTCTTTATATCAAAGTTGTTATATTGAGGCTAAAAGACAATGGCATGAAATGAGTGGAACCAGCAATCTCTCCAATTTCTGAAACTTCAAAATAACACATAATGCTTGAATGTTTATGTTTAAGTATACTTCTCTATATCATAGTAAATATGTAATGTAATTATCCTTTAAAAAGTAGTTTGTAAATATTTTGTTATTATGTTGTAAAATGACTCTTTCATCATGTGCTGCAAGCTTACTCTTGAAAACCAATGAATGAATAAATGAATAAATACATAAATGAAATATAAATGATTGAAAGAATAAATAAAATGAATGAATAAATAAATGAATTAATGATAAAATTCAAGTAAAAAAATAAAACATGTGCGATCAACTCTTCTGAGGAGAAAGTTTACCTGGGTATAGTGTGAAGACGACTGGCTTCCTCCACTTCACAACTCCATCTTCTTTCACCGGCCATGACATACTCCAATTCTTTACTCCACTGAACTAAAATAAAAACAGGCAGATTTAAATATATAAGCTTTCTTGAAATATATAACTATTTCTCCCATTTTTAAGATTGCAAATGTTTTATATCTATTGAAAGTTTCACCATGTTTAGGTAGTTGATTAGTTAATCTTATCTTTTGTTCCAATGATTTCTCCAAAATACACGTAATGAAATGTTTACACCACAATGTTAGGGCCGCATCTTTCCAATATAAAAGGTAATAATACTTCAGAAGTTATTGCCAGCTGATGGTTGTATTCTGGCAGCAATATGCCTGGGCCGCGCCTAACCTAAAGTAAGGTTTAAACTATACAAGTGAGGATGTTAGTCCCATGATTTACGGAGCACCATCTATCAACTTCTTCATGACATTACAAACAGTATCACCATGTTATTAAATGAAGAAACAAAATTAGGTCATAATAAAATTACTTTTTGATATTTATCTCAAGACTTTATAAAAGAATAACAGTCATTTGCATGGAACAATGAACGAATCTGACACATGGTACTCTGTAAATTGGCGGACCATGTTGAACATTGTTGAGTTCACCTTTTTGATATAGGTATACTATTTGCTTTTTCTCAATAAACCTGTAAAGCTAATTTGTTACTTTGCACATGTTTCATATTCTATGATTGCTTTTTATACAAGTATTTGTTCATTCATATATTTCTGTTTATTTTTTAGGCGTAGACTTTTTAAAAAACAGCTATTAGCTGATGCGGGCATTCCTGATGATTACCAGCCCTTGTCTTTACCTGTGCTGTCATGAGCGTATCACAGGTTTCATCCAGATGAGGAGATACGCCCGTTCCTGGAACCCCTATGAACCCTGTAATAGGTGTATCATCGGGCAAGGCATTGCTTGGAAGAAAACTAGGTAGCGGAGACATCTTTTTCATCCAGTCCTGATCAGGAGACAAACACATTTTTACATCAGTTAGGAAAGTTATTAGAGATGTATAGAGCAACGGAGTGGAAGCGAAAGGTGTGCACCTAGTTTGAAACCAAATCAACGTTTTACTGTTTCTTGCTCAGGCATTAAAGGGTTCCACTCACCCCAAAATGTTTGCTTTGAATGTAAAGAGTTCCATGTTGCTATACCTCATTCAAAAAATTCAACGAATAATTCTAGAAAGAGGTTTTGTAAGTATAAATTCATGTTCGGTAAACATAAAATCATCTTGTGAGTTGACGCACTTGTACACACTTAGAACCTGAGTCCGACTTTATGATTTAACCCTTTTGTGACAATCATTCCACATTTTTGTTGTATGACCTTATTGCATTTGATGACAAATATTTTAAAAGGAAAATGAGCTTCAAAAACATTAAATTGACTACACGTTGAGAGGTTTCAAATCAATGAATTTTCAATAAAAAATGTGCCAATTTTTCCAACTTCTCAACCAAGTTTCTACCCATGCTTTTGTTTTCAGAGACATTACATGTCATTAAAACAATGTAGCAATAAATGAAACAAATTTTGGTTGTCGCTTTGAAGAACATGTGATCAATTTAGCCCTTTAAAAAAATCCTGTCCTGAAAGAGTGAAAATCTTTAACTTTCTCTACTGTTAACTCATAGAATACCAGGTACAGTTATTGTTCTTAGGTGATTGGTAGCCTTTAATCCTAAATAAACTTAGTCCTTCTGATATTAAAGATTCACAGCAAAAGGTGTCCTTGATGCTCACCAACACAAAGAATTTTTTTTTTAGAGTTTCATTGATATCACAATTCAGAACTTTTGAGCATATTTTAAAAATTCAAATTTAGTTTTACTTTCCCCTTCCTTTATTCTCCTTCAAATATTACCTCTCCATATGTTCATCAACCTTGGAAATCCTGTAACATCCTACTTCTTTACAACGGATATATCATTAAAAGTAGGTGCATATACTGACAAGTCAATAGAGAAAACTGTTGATGGCGCAAAGAGACTATGCTTGACACTACTAGGCAATATTGAGGTCTTTTGATAATTGTGTAAAAACTATGAACTTTATCTTATAATTGACAGATTAAATGTCCTGTTGGTTCTTTCCTTACCTTTACATATTTTGAATTCTCCGGCCAAAAAGGTTCTATGTATCCAGCTGCACATTTCATTCCCTCATAGCCAGGTCTATTGCTTATATTAGACAGCTTAAATTTCACATCAGCCTGTAAAGAAAAGTAAAAATCCTTTAGTCAAATTTATACCCTGGAATAAACAAACGTTGTCTGTATTTATTTGTGAAGAATTGCACATTTACAGAGCGAGTAGGTAATTACCATCATATAAATATTTATCGATTTTTGTATAAACACTACTTAAGTACCGGTAGGGGTGCTCATGGCATTGCAATGTCACCCTAGATTATGATTTGGCAACGTATATACCTTTTTTTCCAGCTTGGCTAAATGAAGGGACTTCTCTGAGTAGATTTTCTACATAGATGGCGCTATACTACTTCTACTACTAATGCATTAAGTAAAACAACTGTAGAGTGTAGATCCAAAAACTTGTCTACAGACATACAGACCCGAATTCACAAAGAAGGTTTGTCGACACACCTTGGTTTTCGTACGTCATATGACGCGTTTTGAAGCGTTTTTACAAACCAGGTTTGTAAAAAAACGCGTCATATGACGTACATAAGTGAATTCGGGGCCACAGTGTATAGGCAATTGACAGGGAATTGAACTCTCAGCCACTTGAATTTTAGCCAAGTACTTCAACCATCAATCAAGCAGACCTTAATTAATTACTCACAAGATGCGGTAAACTGATTAAGCAAAACAAAAACAATTCTACAGGAAAATGTACGCTAAAAGAGGGTGAGAAAAGGTATCTGCAAGGAACAATGGTGCCTGTTCATGTTCAATATTTATCAGTGTGTTATAAGATACATAAATGTGAGCCGCACTCAGATAATGTCATTTCATTTTGCTATGTTTCTTTTTCTTTTTCTTCCTCCTTTTAGAACAGGGGGGGGGGGGGGGGGAGGTTACATTATCGGAAAGGGAAAGAGCTTACTTACCTGCCAGTCAAAGTAGTCTGCATCTTTATATTCCTTGGTGAATGAATCGCAATCCCATGTTCCAAAACTCTCCCATCCTTAAAGAGAATAAAAGAATACATATTCATATAATGATAGTACTTATCTATAAGAATAGACACCACTTCTTTACAACTTCATTTGAGGACAATCGTGTGAACTTCTAAGGGTTGATTCCAGCTGTCATTATTTTTTTTATTGTTAAAGGGGAAGTCCATCCTGATATAAGGTTGGTTTCAATAGTAGCAGAAAATGAGAGGAACAGGTAAGTGAAATTTTGATAATGAGTCATCAATAACTAAGAAAATTAAAGTTTTTTTCTGAAATATCTGTACAGGGCAAATTGAAGAGAACCTCACAAGATTTGTCACAGCGTTGCCAATTTGTATTTCACTGAATGACAACTTTAAAAGTTCATTACTTTCCTACTTTTAACCGGATACTGCTGAAACTGTCACATATTTGTTTCTCTTGTCTTTCTGCTTTTATGAATACTAGCTAATTATTATGGGTGGACTTCCCCTTTAAATAAATGTCTCAATAAAAACAATAAACTCCCTGTACTTGTATTTTTTGGAGAAAGAAAACAATAGCTAGTCTTTATAATTATGTGGGGCATGAAATGGACAAATCTCTAACTGTCTTTAAAAAAAATGTCAACACCTAAAAGTACTCTGCATCAATTTCCTACACTAATCACATTCTTAACTTTATCCCTGAACCTGAACACTATACCTAACCCTAACCCTAATCTAAAATCCAATAGCAACCCTAAACCTATAATACTAGAACTTTTAAAATATAAAGCTCGGGGCAACTGTCACCGGTGCAACTGTCAGGCAACCCTAAAAAGATCTACCTTTCATTGCATCTGTGATAATGAGGGGTTCTCCAAGCTCGATTAGATCCTCAAACTCTTGCTGTGTTTTTGGACTAGGTATCCTTCTCAAGGTCTCTGACAGCCTGTCATCAAGATAGGATCGCTCCTCAGCGGGGATCCAGGATGGACATTCTGAAGTTAGCCTTTCAAAAACATCTGTAAATACATATACATGTAGAGACGGAAGATTATACAAAATTACAGATGCAAAAGCATAGCTGGCCTGGGGCTTTTCTTTCAATATATAAGATGGAAAAATAAAAATAAAAGTGTTTAAAATATGTAGAAAGAAAACAACAACCACCATCACCAACAATCTTTAAATTTTAATGGTTTCTATATTTTCCTTTCTTTCGTTTTTTCTAAATATTTATTATTATTATCATTACTATTTTTTAATTTATCTTTTGGGGGCAGTGAGGGGGGGGGGGGGGTTACCTCGAGAGGGTGTTTACTTTTGAGGGATTAAGCACTTTAATTGTGTAGACCTACATGTATATCAAGACCATGATAAAATACATAACTATAGATTGCTTACGAGTTACGAAATACTTTTTTTTTAAAGTTGATACTCTAAGACAATCCCAAATACTGAGATAATTACATAAATAGAAAGCTTTTAACCCCCATAATAACATCAAATGCCCACCCGACAAAACAAGTTTAGAATAATGAATTTATTCGAGTAAACTCTACCAAAATATCTAAGTCTGAAACCCGGAAGTGCACGTAGAGTCGGGCCTCTATCCGTGACGTCACGAACGGGAGTCATGGGCTCAGTGAGAGTGAATGGCAGTGATATCCCTACGTAAATGCTATCCTGTCAGAGCTTAGATTTGTTGTTGTTAAGGAGTATATTTGATGGATTTTCTGTTTTCATTTGAATGAAGAATAACGAAGCAACATTTTCCAGTCGCTGATTTCTTTTTATATCCTCATATTCACCTAATTGGTAGAGATTTAAGACGAGTTTACTGCTTAGGAATTAAAGTTAAATCGTGCACGTATGAATAGGCGGATGCATTATATTGTCATCAGATAAGGTACAGGAGCAGTTTTGTAAAACGAATAGGTCTAGAACTATGATAGAAATTATCATAGATGTGTGTGACTGCCTCAAAAAAGGATACAGTACCATGCAGTTAAACATTTTATGTGGTAAAATATCAAACTTAAACGAGATCATGCAAGCGCGCTTCCTCTATAATATTTTGGCGAGTGATGCGGCTCTTGCATGAACGTTCGTGAAGCGAGCAGAATCGGGAGGTAAGACCAAGCCGCTGCTCTAGGCGCTGCTTGCTTGTGATGGAACGTACGTGCGCTAGTTATATGTTTATCGGCAATTGCAAGAGAATGAAAGCGACGTTGCCAGCTAAGAAAAACAACTAACAAAGACTTGCTCCTGACTACCGGTGTCAGAATTGGTAGATGAAGGATCTTCAGGGCCAAGGAAGGCGAAAGACATGGGAAAAAGGAAGAAGAAACCATCGGGAGATCGCTGTAGCGTATGGTAATGAACTGTGCATGGGTAGACAGGCTACTGTTCACTCCGTGCCTGGGCCGATTTCAACACCAAAACCAAAATTACATGGTGAAAATATCGACTAACAGCACATCGTTGGCATGTATATGTCATAATTTTTAAAAGGGGAATTGATATTAATACTATGAAGTACTAGGGGAAGGTAAAGAATTGTACATAGATTTATGATTTATTAGACTTTTCAGCCTTTGAAACAAAAATATGCAGAAAATCGTATCACTCTGCACACGTTTGCTATGGAACATCCGGGTACGTGAATATACTCTCTCCCGGACGTGAGGTCATAAATAGTAGACCAGCGCCGTGACTGATTTTCTATGCAAAGAGAGGCGGATATTTTCAACATTTCAATTGAGCATTTCGAGTAGACAGAATTTTTTTGTGATATACTAAGTAATTGAAAAACTTAAAAATAACATATACTTGCCGTAGGTAACAAATTAAGGGACATTTATTTGCTTAGAGTATCAACTTTAAGTTATTGTAGCTGCATGAACTTTTTAAACACATTAAAAGCCAACATGCAACACTCAGCCAACAGTTAATTCGAAATTGGTTTTAGAAGTGTCAAAATTCACTGGTTCTTGGACTTGAATCTATAGCCTATAGGGCTAGGTAATGATGTAAAATATGATATTGATATCAATATCATATTTTATATTATCACCTAGCCCTATGATCTAGATCAACATGTATTAAACAGATGCAGAAGACACTTTACAGGATTCAAAATCAATTATGTCATGGTCACATCACATCATCAGTCATCAAATCACTTGCCTTGCTTGAAGTAATTGAGTTTAATCACAAGTTGTTCTCCAAGTGCAGTTTTCATGACGAACCATGTCACCGGAATAGTGACCTTCCAGAAAAAAATCAGAGCAAGAGGCAATGTTATGGCCATGATCACTCCAGTTTTATAATCGACAGTCAGTTGCTCACTTGACAGTGGCTGTAGGCTCGACGCTCCTTTCCCCAGCCCCGCAGACATGGGGTCCACGGTCCTAGCATTCCGCTCGAGAGTACTGGGGCGCTCATTTCCTTTCGTGAGTCTTTTTCTCGGAGTTGCTTTCTTTGCAGGCATTTTAGTATAGTTTTATACCATTCAAATCTTTAACCGATTTACATTACTGATGTAAGTTTTTATTTTCTACTTTATTTGTCAATTAATCAAAGTAAATTCAAACTTCCTTTTTGACTCCTCGCTCTTCCTCAAGGCAGTCAAGCAAAACATATTCCGCTGGACCTTTATTGTGATCGAGGAAGATATGCTACATACACATATTGGTAACTCAGTGCAGTAGCAGCGGAAATTTAAAGGGTTCGAAGGATCAAGGATTTGAACTTGAAGCAACAATGGGGAAAATCAAGCGACAGAGAAGAAAATTACACCCATCAGTGGTGAAAGACGCAGATAAAGATGCTGTGAATGAAATGGACACGGTGAGCATAGTATTCAATTAAAGAAATATCACACTATTGTATGAAATGATAATTAATCTAGGCATGGCACTTCACACGGTCCCATGTGCTGTTATATTTGTGTGTCATAGACATACATGTAGTATTTATAGTAACCTCATCCTTCTCAGTCCAAAACTAAGAATGGTTTGATGGTTAATTTGCTTTACCCGACTGCTAAGAAAGCATGTGTAAGTAAGGAGATTTTAGTTTTACATTTAATTTGTAGTAGATCTCTATTGGTCTGGTTTCTTGCATGATCAGTCAAGGACAATGTTTGATCATATCATAATAAATTGAGGCTCATGGACATGGGGAAAAAGCGATGCTTGTCCGAGTTGTCGTGTCTTCTTAGTCTTCTTCTTCTTCTTCTTCTTCTTCTTCTTCTTCTTCTTCTTCTTCTTCTTCTTCTTCTACTGTTATAAAAAAAACTTGTAATAGAACAGAGTTTTGGTCAAGCAAGCTATAACAGTTGTAATGAACAATGCCATGGCGAATGTTACAAACTTACAAACAAATCCATGGTTTGCCTTTTCCCAAAGCTCTTTGGAAGTGAATAGAGACATTGTATGATGTATGATGTATGATATGCACTATACAAGAACCAAATATTATTATTGATAAAATGGAATAAGATATTTGTATTGTAGGAGTGGCCTTATTTGGCACCTATTAGTGGGGAGGGGTGGGGGGTTAGGAGACGGACAGGAACGTGAAGATCGGGGTCCGGAGTGTTTAGAATGAACATAAAAAACTGGATAAATAGATTCGTTTTTCTAGCATTTTAAGAATTCTAAGTTTTAGACATTATTTTTATCATTCTTGTGTGTCTCTTTTTATTCTTTTTCTTATTATTGACATGTGTAGGGCCTATTACAGAGTGTCTTGTTTCCAACCAAGGGTCTCCTTCCAAGCTCTGCTACAGAAGATGCATCTCTACCCCTCCAAACAGAGGATGATCGAATGTCCTTTGTGTCCAAGAAGAGCATCAAAGGCAGCAAGCAAATCACTAAGCTGGAGAAGAGAAAACTTCGACATGACAAGTGGTTGGAAAGTGAGTTTCTGTAGGATTACATGTTGTTGTTTTTGTTTAGTTTAGGCAATTCATTCAGTTTATGACCATTATTGCTGAATACTATTTAAAAAAAATTGTTATGAATTCAAATTTACGTATGTACACTCACTTAATATGCGTGTATATATGTGTATGTTTCTTCTTCTTAAAAAACCATCAACAACAAAACAAAAAAAGGGGAAATAATGATATCATGTTTGTGTTTTTGTTGTGATGTTGTCACATGCAATGTATGATGTGTGAGGAAGCTCTGATTAAATTACATACATCAGATATTTTCCATCTATATTAAGCAATTACATTCACTAATTTGCTTGGTGTAGGAAAGTGTCAAAGTGTCAAAGTAACTTTGTGAGAAGAGAACATTGTTTTGGGGTATGATTCCTTATTTTAAATGTTATAATATATGTTTTAAAAGCAAAAGAAAAAAAATCAGGCTAATAGCTGAAATTTCACATTACCGTGTGAGGTTTATTTTCACTTTGCCTCACATTTTCACAACAAAATGATATCCTTTTCCTATAAGTATGGAATGGCATCTCCAGTTATATATTGAAAAAAATTTTGGCCAGAGAAGTTAGCATTGTTTTATAAAATGCTGAAATGAAATGTCAAAAGGTGGTAATGAATACTGATGATGTGCTAAAAACAAGTGTGTGTGCTTTTATAAAGGATTTTAAGGTAAGGGATTAGCCTATGACATATTAACTTCCCTCTGACAATATTACCATGTACAAAACAGGCAGATAGTGCATCACTGTTATATGTGATTATCAAAATGCTGACACAGCTGTGACACACCTTCAACAATGAATGTCTTCTTCATTCACTCAACAGAAGTGGACACCATAAGCTCTGCAAAGAGGAGAGCGATGGATGCCAAGAAGAGAGCGGGAGTACCGGTCGTGGGTGACATGAACCCTCTTAATGAAGCCCTTCCAGAGCTTTCAGAAATCCTGAGGATTGGACCCCACTACACACCAAACAGCTCAAATAGCAGGTATCGTTTTACAGTTCCATGACAAAAAGAAATTGCTCTGCTAACCACATTCCTAACGTTATCCCTAGCGTTATACTTAATTCCCTGAAGCAAACACTAAACTTGACCCTAACCTAACCTGAAACTCAACCGCATCCCTTACCCTATATATTTAATGAAATGAAGCCCCTAGAAATTTTTGCCAGAGCATTTGTGAGAGCACCAAATATTATCAGGGAACTTCTGAGATGTCGGGTGTTGCATTTGATCATTTTAATTGTGTATCCAAATGAATACTAAACAAATGTACACCTGGGGGCCGTTTCTCGAAACCAACTCCATGACAGTCATATCTTTGTCGGCGACCTACGGAGATGTCATGGAGTGGATAAACCGTTTCACAAAGCCATGACAGACATGATATCGATATATCGCGATACTAGCAGCTCAAGAACATAGTCTTTGTCACGATCCATTTGATTTATCACGAATAACCCAAAACAAGTTTTGGGGCTAAAATTGTTCAAAAAGAAACATATACATATTAATTCTCCTAAAATAAATAACAAATAGTGTCATTATCAAATGTAGATCATCAAACGATTTGCATATTTCTGTAAAGATTCTTAAATTGAAGAAAAACCGGTGAGTTTTTTTTCCTCGACAATCCACTCAAAAGGTAGTTGAAGGATACCGTAATGTGATAGTTTATCAATACGTACTTTTTTTGTTTATTGTGACGAGGAATTTTAGGCAAAATACCTTTTTTCAGCCAGTATTTATTCTAGAGTCTCATAAATACTCGTTATATAATTGATTTGATATTTAAAATATAATTTAAAAGAAGTAATTAGAGAGGGAATAATAATGCACATAGGCCCCAAAGGTATGATGGTATCATAAGAAACACTATGGAATGACTATGGACAACGGTGTTTAACATTCTTATCTCTTTTATTTATATGTTATAGTTTAATGATTTGTGATTTAATGTTTATATTCAGCTTTTTTAAAATTTCTATATAATTTGTATTATCACTTCTGTACATTTTCATTTCGCATCCCAGAGAATTACGTACCGAACTCGTCTATATTTTTCTCAAAATGAGAGTGAAACTAATCGTACATTTCGCGGCCCAAGGAATAGCAACAAACTGACTTGTGATGGCGCTTTACAGCAATTAAAAAGATATGACGGGTTCGGAGCAGTGACAACTCATTGTCGCGGAAGTTGTCGCTCATCTTGGCAAAGACGGCTTCGTGAAACACTTTGCTGACAAGTTGCGTGACAGTGGCGAGATGTCGTTGATCTTGTAGTTATGACGGTTTCGAGAAACGGCCCCCTGGTAGCTCCAACACTAGGACATAGGCATTAATTTGACCTTTCAAAAGAAAATAATCAAAGAAAGCTACTGTTTGCAATCGAAACCTACCCAACATCCCCGGTTATCCAACATATTAATTATAAGCGATAACTAACTGATAGCTGTACTATGTTCATCCGGGGGTGGGTGGCGTGAAAAAATGGTAAAACAGTTTTGCCCTCATATAATGGCACATAGTATAATGAACCTTTTAATATATTTGTGATGTACATTTCAGTGAGGGATACTTGTTTCCAGTATGTTAAAGATATATACAAAATTGTCTTTACACAGAAACAGCCAGCCAGCAAAAAAGCCAAGAGCCACCCTAAAAATGAAAGATAAGCAGAAGATGATGTAAGTATGACAAGTTCAGCCCTTCTATATTTTAATCATCTTGCTTTTTCTTGCAAAAACAAAGAGTTCTTTTAATATGTCATTCTTTATTTTGTTATGCACCTGTATGAGAAAGGGACCATGAAACCATTGATGCAGTATTTTGCAGCTCACTAAATGAGTTATTAAAATGCAGTGTAATTTTGTCACTTGTTATTTACATTCAATTTTTTTTCTTACCAGTTTGTTTTCTTCCCTGTTATTAACCAAACTTAAACTATACGCTATGGTAACGGGTGGTTCCTGTGAAAAGCTTACAGAAATGAGAGAATTCAGCAGTCAATAGTAAACAGGAGTATTGTGTGAACGACATGAAATTGTTGAATTTGTAGAGCTGACAGAGCTGACACTCACCCCCCCCCCCTCCCCCTTCCTTAAATAAAATAATATTTCATATTATTTCTCTTTTTATCCCTCTTGTTTCTAGGCTTGAAGAGAGTGCAAGATTCCAGGAGGTGCTGAAGCATTCAGCATTCAAGAAAAACCCCTTTGCAACCATCAATGTACATCTCAAGAACAAACTCAAACAAGAACAGCAAGCGCAAGAAACTTGATAAAGGACTATCATGCCATCATTTTAGTGATGAAATGAACTATCATGTTTAAACCTAAGGATCAAAGCAGAATATGGGGGCATTCTAGCTCTGCTAATCTGCTTTGTAAGATCTCGTACATATGTATGTGCATGGAACCCAAGTCTGTTCAGTGCACAGTGCTTTTATGTCTTCCTCTATATTCGTCATACTGCACCACTCTTCACCCACAGAATACAAGAAATGGTTACCTTTTGGACGATTTTATGCTTCAAGTTATTCACAAATTACAAAAATGTTTATGTGATTGGTTCCCTTAAAGATCATCAACTTGGAGTCTTTCCCAGTTTTATGTACAGCCTCTGTTTGTGGCAAAAGGCATTTTGCTTTATTTCTATTTTGACATCTACTTAGCACAAAGTATGTGTAGCTATTTGTAAGTATGTATGTGCATTTTTTTAATATCACCATATTACTTACATAGAGGTGAATTGTGCAAGATCGATCCTTATTAATTATTTGTAAGTATGCATGTGCATTTTTTTTAATATCACCATATTACTTACATAGAGGTGAATTGTGCAAGATCGATCCTTATTAATTAGGTGTATTTTTACTTACCGAAGGCATCACAAATCTGTGATTCATTTTTTTAATGTATTATTTTCTTTAACTCGTGGAAACTTGAATGAAGATGTACTGCAAATGAAATGGATATACATGTACATGTATCTAAACTACATCATAAAATGCAAGTTATATAGCATCACTGAAGTATTTCTCAAGTATATAAGAAAAAGACAAGATGATGTACCACCTTTATGATGATCAAAGTCAATACTTAATAAGTATGAAATGCATGCACTTCAAGTTTACTATTATCATTTTTAATCTTTAACTTATATATATGTTTTCACCATAAACATGCATGTGTGATTGTATCACATATTTTTAAGCACAGATTTTACTGTCATACAAATTGCCTTCCACTTATTGTGATGAAGAAGGTATAAAATCAACTACCGGGGACTTTTTTGTTTTCATATTGATTTTGAAAAGGTTAAGGTATAACAAAACAAATATAACACTATGTTATTTTTTTTTTAATTGCTGATATTCACATGTACATGGGAAAAGCTGCGGTTTCATTTTTTTGTCTTATTACAATGTTCAGTTATTTATTACAGCAATAAATCATCTGTGTGGAGCCAGAAGGGCTGTAACTCATATACTTAATGCCGAGTTCATGTCCTTCTGGCTCTGAACAGACAGAATTTTGTTTCTTATGAAAAAAACATTATGATGCTTCTGTAAGTCTGTTATTCCTTGACTTCTTTCTTGTATTTCATTAATCACAATTAAAACCCTCTGAAATTCAAATGCCATCAATCTTTGTTCAAATTCTAGGTTGAAAGGTGCTAAAATTCAACATACACGTACCTGTACAAATAAAAAACATACAACGTTTTTCTCAGAAAATAAAAAAACATGGAATGTGTAATACAGATGTACCAATGGATATATGAAGTATGTAAATACTTTGTAGCTAGATTGATGATTACACCTTTCATAGCTGTATACATGAACTTGAAGCATCGCATGTCACACAAATTACCCCTTCACTACCACCTTTACAATTTTAAACTGTATTCTTGAAAGTTTGTGATCAGAGAGGAGGGAGGGAGCATTCATTACCCAATATATCTAAAGGTTTTAAAAAATAGGGGGGAAATAAAAAGTGTAATAAACTACAGTCTGTATAATAATGGGGCTTTACAGAAAATGCAACCAGTAGTTGATGATCTATATATTTTAAATGTAACTTCAGTATATAGAACACTGATAGCAAGCTCTCATTCTAACAAGGTGATTTTGCCGGCCCCTCTTCTTTGCACTACATTTCTCTTCGGCCTAGAATATATAACAACCGATTTTCCCAATGTCTGATGATTGTTCTGATGAGGTTCTCCTGCATTTGTCGTTAGAGGGCGACAATGCACACGAATGCCGTTGTGGAAGTATCGAACAGGCACACTCGTAAACGAGAGGCGGCAAAATATACTTTGATATGACCGGTCACCAGATCATCAAATAATGTGTGGGTTAGATGAAAGATAGAAAGTGAGTGACAGAGAGAGAGTGAAAGATGGAAGGGGAGAGAAAGGGAAGGTGAATGAACACAGACAGAGAGAGGGGTCAAACAAACGGACATACAGACAGGGAGAGAGCGAGAAGGAACGTCAGAATAAATTTGCCGACAAGATTGCAAAAATAGAAATATAATGAGAAGAAAAGGATATGACTGATCTTATTTGTATAAGAATAAGCGATACATTTTAATAACAGTTTTCTCACACACGAGAGCAAATTTTTCAAGTAAAATGAAGCAATAGAAGAAGAAGAAGAAGGAAACACAAAATGAAGAAGGAGAACAAGGAACAGAAGAGGAAACTAAAATGAAAAGAAAAAGATCAAGTAGAAAAAGAAGAATAAACAGTAAAAGTTTCTACAAAATTTATAATGCTATCAGTTAACGTAAAACACCCAAAGTTTCTGTAGACAAACTAAGAAAACCCGCTCCACTCACTATAAAGGAGAGGGGGAGGGGGGGGGAACTCCGGGGATGGGCATTTCACCACCTTTGTGTGGATGATTTGACCTTTTGATTCGTTAATTGAGTTACCTGCCATAAAATGTCAATTTTTAAAATAAAGATATGTAGTGAATAGGTCCAATAAATAGCTTCAGGAGCATCGCTATTTGCATACCAGCCTACTCGGTGAAATCCAGGTAAAATCCCTGGTAAAATCCGTAATTTTCAATCGGTAGATCTGTAGTATTTAAAGAATTTTGTAGGTTACCGCGGTTTTCAGGACATCTACCATACCCTGCAATTGAAAACTTGTGTATGCCGTTTCAGAATTTAAAATATAAAATCTATTTGATATAGAAGTTAATTTTTATTTTGTTGTCGGAGATTCTATTCCGACGGTATAGCGGCCTTCCCAACAAATTATAGTGAAACCAGTGGCGGATCCAGCCGGCGGAAAGAAGGGGGGGGGGCCCAATCCGTGAGCAAATATTAGTTGCGACTCAGCCACCGGTGAATAAGCGGGGGTGGGGGGGGGGGGGGGGGTAGGAGGCACTTTTTTTTGGTCCAATTTTTCAGGAAATATAATATTTTGCGCCGAGTTAGTCAGCCGGTGAATAAGCGGGGGGGGGGGGGTGAGACAACTATTTTTTTTCCCACCTAATTCGTGAAAAAAAAAGAAAAAAGGAAAAAAAAAAAAAAAAAAAAAAAAAATCAGTTTTTGTTGACCCGTCAGCCCCCCCCCCCCACCCCCGTGGATCCGCGCCTGCAGAGGATCCAGACGGCGTCAAGAGGGGGGGGGGGGTAGCCAAATCTTAATACAAAATTAGTGCCAACTCAGCCGGCCGGCGAATAAGCGGGGGGGGGCGCCTTTGTTTTTATCGTTTTGGGTGGCTAGGGGGGGGGGGGGGGTGGGGGGGGGGCCGGGCCGGAATAATCTGAGTGAAACCACTTGGTAAACCTTCGTAGGACTTTCATAACCAATGCAGAAATCATTATATAAAAAGAACAAATATAGCTTGATGGTAGTTAGCGTTATTTCAATAAGATCATTCTTTCAATGGAACAGGTTTGAGGTTTAAACGAGAAACAAAACTTTATGGTGATACTTGATAGCCTAGTAATTTAGTATAGTTCTGACGAAAAACGAATGTCCTATGTGAGAAGGGCGTGTCTATTCCGAAATGCGTGAACAAATTCTTTCTCATGTATCATATTGACTACTCACCTCCCTACACCCGCAAAATAATTTGTTAAAAAATAAAATAAATACTGATCAGATCGAGACCTCAATCGTCCCACCCCGCCACGCCCACTGAGTTTGGGAGGGGAAATCCCCCTTTCTCTTCGCTTGAAGTGCCAATCATGACAGGAGAAGGTTGTTTTTACGAGCACGTACGTGTGCGTTACATAAAGTAGTCTTAAGTGCAAGCAATGATCGAAATATAAAATTGTCGAAATAAAATCATTATAAAAAATCCCGTTAAAATAATTGTTATACTTAAATAAGGTTCATTAAATTATGAAAATAATACAACTCTCATTCCGCCAAAATAAAAATGGTCTGACTTGACTGACTATGTAATTATCAGGAGGCACAATTAGGATATTATTTTCGTTCTGAAGGGAAAAAGACTAACCGTACGAGTAATACGCGCGCGCTGTATATGAATCCCATGTATGTTTGAGAGAGACACACGCGCTCTCCGGTGATGATAATTGAAATCACTCATCGGTGCCACTTCATCCTGTTGTAGCGGTGAATTTAGGGCAAAATTATGCGCAAAATGGCGTCTGCAGGCGTCTACGGTGCTGTAGCTGATGATGACAATATGTCTTTGAAGTTTGATTCCAAGACCCTGGAAATAAAGACGAAATCCATCGAGCAAACCCTCGTTCCTCTTGTCACTCAGGTAAGCCGGTTTCTCTATTTTCACGGTCGAGTCTTCTGCTCACACACTCCACACTATTTCTACACTGTCTTCCCATTAGTAGCCCATCGTCGAATCGCGAATCGGGCTTGCAGTGTTGCACTTGCTAGTTGCTTCAATTCTTCATCATGTTGTTAGGAGATGTGAGTGCCTGACTGAGAATGAGATTAAAATAGATACATATAATGGTACATTACAGAGCTAACAAATTCAGGGGAAACTGGAAGACGAACCAGAAGGCAGAAATAAAATATGTCTACCGGGAAGCTGAATTCTGCTTTTTATCTGCTCCACGGCCACCCTCCAGAGTCCAGGCAGCCACCAGCCATCATTTTGTAATACTAATAGACAATAGTTAGTCTAAAATTGTTGTCAAGAAAGATTGTGAAAATATCATATAAAAACTTAGTATGATTTGCATGGAATGGAATGAATAGATGAAAGGAAGAACTTGTGTGCAAGTGAATCACCACAATTTTTGAGTTATAAAAACAACAACTTATCCCTGTCTATAGAAGTCTATAGGGTTAAAAGACAATGTTTTTATCTACATGTATAATAGTGTATATTCTATCAATGTATCAATAATTATATTATTAACTATGAAAATATATTTTTTCTTCAGTTCATCAGTCAACTATTTGTTATTCTTATACTATTTTGTTTACCTGTGCATAGTTCATTGACAAGTCAATTACGCTTTAGTTGATTTTAGTAGTGAAAGAATATGTTGGGTACAAATCTATTTGCATAACTGAAAATTCCCTGGTGCCTACTGGCAGCAAAGTGAACTAAATGTAAATAATTGTATTCAGGGCTGGGTCAGTTATTAGAAAATATTTGCAAAGGAAGGAATATCATGGTTTTAGAGCTCCCACTATTAAACATGTACAAGAAATTATACTGTAATTTGTAAATTAGAATACAAGAATTCAATGAGTGGGCAGTTTTATGTATTATTTACACATACTTACAGGGACTAACAACCAAAGTGTATTTGCTTTGGTAATTCTGGGTTCCATGCCTTATACCCTGTCGTAAAAATAGCGGCTCAAGAATATTCCTTTTTTAATTCTCTAGAAAAAAGTTAGGGTTTTGATCGACTTTAGAAATATATCTGTCTGCCTGTCCACAATGTGCAGGTACATGTATATGAGTTGGGTTTATAATGAAAATTCTACTCATTTGCTTTGCCACTGCTAGTGCTAGTATGGGTTGTGAATTGCAATCTATTCATGACTAACTCATTCAAAAATACATTCAGTATTTAAACATACATGTCAATGTACATACATGTACATGTACATATAAATGTTAGTTACTAATGGCACTCTCTTGGGGAACTGGTGGCAGTTTCACACCGGTGAGGACAAAGCTAAGAGCTATCGGTACCTACCCACCTTTGCAAGCAGCCTTCATGTTTATGGGGGTTTTTTTAAGTAAAGGCTTCGCGACAGACAGCTACTACTACTACTACTATGTAGATGTACAGTACATGTAGGTGTCAAACACTGTTTACAGTTTTTACACCGTACATATGTACTTCACTACATGTGCAAACTTGTATAAAAAAGCTTATAAATGTTATCTAAACTTCCACATACTTCCTGTGATCCCCAGAAACGATTGTATTATCTTCCTGTAATCTTGTGCATATGAAGTAGCACACATATACATGTATGTATACATGTACTGTACATGTATGAAATAATTACCAACATTTATAGCGGGTTGATGTTGTAGGAAGTGGGATTCGTGTAAATCTCAGAAGTAAGCAGTGGCATTGATGGCTTCCTGATTTATTTAATGTGATAGAAAGAACAGACACTGGGTACATATATTTATGTAATTCATGTTTATATTACATTTGTACTATATGCATGTATGGGACTATGGATTAATGATTGGAATTATAGTGAATCAATACATGACTTACATGTAGATCTGTTGGGGATCATTTCCATTCTTTTTCCAGTGAGTTCATCTGGCTCAGTTTTTTGGATACCTTAATGGGAACAAGTGATTTTTCCATCCGGCATACATGTACATAACAGTATCATTCTGTAGTATACCCCTGTCTTATAGATCTAATTTGGCAGTTTTATGATCTTAGCAGCCACATATGAATGTGTGTAAGGGAAGGCAACTTTATTATCACTCGCGTTCGTCCGGGTTCAGGACGATCGCGTCCCCTCCTTTGTTAGCAGAACGCGACTGTCCTTAACGCGTAAGGTATGGGGGATTAAAACCTTCTCCATTCATCGCGTACCCTCCTTTGTTTAGAGACCGCGAGCGTCCCAAATGCGTCCCCAATGAAAGGGGCAAGAATGGGGGGATTATCTTACATAATATTACATAATTCTTGAGAGGAATAGGGTTTCTATTTGTCGCGCTAAGAGGGGCAAGAACTCGTTTAATCACCTTGCCAGTAAAATTCCTTCCTTCCAGCGATCGCGAGGCTTTCCCCATTTAAAATGAAATGTAAATGAAATGAAAACTGTGTGAATCGCAATCAATGCAGAGGTCCGTTGTTTGAGGTTGAGAGAGAGAGAGGGAGAGAGAGGTAGAGGGACGTAGACATGCATGTTTTGTTCTTTGAAATATTTACTCTACGAGACTGTTATGTATTTTTTATATGTCATCTATTTTGGAGGTTTGGTCTTATGAAAACTGATTTTGAATGAGTGATACAAGGCCGTGGCCGCCTTGTAGTTGTAGCGACCAGCAGCGCTAGAACAATTTATAATTTGCATACCCTGTGCCGCCCATCATGAACCCTGGGAAGGGTAATAGACATTCTGACATTTCTATCGATCTTTTCGTGGGTACAATGAATAGGCACAAATGAAGTACTAGAAAGTTGGATTGATAACCGTATCTTGGAAATGTTGTAATCAACACCCAAGTTCAGACAGACCGCGATATTTACGATTGTCAGCCTACGCCTTTGTTCTGAGAGCGCCGACTTGTGGCGGGAATGTCATAATAAATCTGTCATTATTTGTATGTCGTTGTTGCGACTGGACAATGGTGAGGAGAATTTTTGTTATGATAACAAAAACAGATCCAACAATACCCCTTTTTAATTCGGGTAATACATCTGTATCTCAAATCAACACAATTTCCTTTCTTATCTGTTATCTTTCTCTCCAGGCCCTCTCTACGCCCCCTTTTTTTTGTTAGCCCTCTTACTCTCTCTCTCTCATCCAGTCACCTTTCTAATCTCTCTCTACCACTATCTCTCTACCACGTACCTCTCTCTTTCTTTAATCAACACTTTCTTTAGCTAGTGCGTCCCATGAGAAAACGAAACGGAGAATTATCGATGTTTTATGATAACTTGATCAAAATTATAATGAATAAATGACACATATTTGTACAGGAATAACAAAGTTCCGTTTGTTTAAAGTAATGCTTGCATTTCCATTGTTTCCATAACTCTGTTTGTTGCTACGGCAGGCAGCCAGTGAAAACGAATTTGTTTAATCAAATTATGGAAGTGCTAGCATTACTTTAAACAAACAGAAATTTGTTATTCCTGGCTCATTTTTTCTGATTGAGCCGAGGTTTAATTTATGAAAGGGCAGAAAGTGAATTTTCTAGAAATTCAGATACCGTTCGCCAAATGACTTTTTGATACCCTGTGGTGGTGGTTATTTTACCTGACTGCTAAGAAAGCATAAATGCTTGTTAGAAAGCAACCAGACGGCCGACGGCTTTAGGTTCTCTCCGAGGGACCTGGTAATGAGGATTAATGCCTTACCAAAGGACCCTGCATGTCTTCAAATTGTTTTTTAATCGCTCATTCGTGAAATATGCATAAGAGTTGCATCACTGAAGAGGATCTAAGCTTTACCAATATGTGTCATTTATTAATTATAACTATGATTAAGTTATGATAAAACATCGACAATTCTCGGCTTCGTGTTTTCTGAGGCGCACTGTATAGGTCGATTGCTTATCTGAAATGAGGCGAGTCATGTCAATCAACACCAAAGTTCCAAAACATCGCGTATATTAAACATCGTTACGCGCCTTCGTAATGCACACCCTCCCCAATTTAAATGCAATTCCGAGAAAAAAATATATGATATAATTAAGTTTGTATTTTAATAATTGAAGAAAAAAAAAATTATTTTAAAGAGGTGGAATTACAAAATTAGAGGGGGCAGATAAAGTAGGTGAAGAAAAAAAAAATTAAGTTTCAAGATAAAGAAATCGGGAGATGTATTGAAGAATGAATTCGCAGTTTTGAACACAATTCAAATTTCTAATTTCAATGAAAGTCTGAAAAAACGATATAATAACGTTATCCTATTAATCATTGAAAACAAAATCTAATTGCTGATACACGCAATGCAGTACTGATTAATAGGTTGGGGGAATACAGACACTACTAAATATGATTTATATATTTGCAGTGTCGCACAAGAAGCTTTTATTCATATGCGGTTGTATGTAGAAAGACTTGAGGCGTTGCTGGTTAGGTTTATTATTTTAGCGCGCGACACATTTTTTAGACAAACACGGGAGGATTGCAGCTCTAGCTCTGCTTTCAAGACTGAAAATTCATCTATGAAAATTTACTATCTTGTATTTTAAACACGAGCTAGACGGGTGCAACTTTATTGTCAGGGAACACCAGATTAACGCGTTCTAGACGGGTCAGCTATTGTCAGGGGACGCCAGATTAGTAAGGATTAGAGAGGGGCTGGATAGCGGTGAGGTTGATTGACAGCAGTCCTAGCAGACGGGATGGCTTCTTTTCTGGCTGCCTGCTCTATTGTCCAACAGACAACAATAGACGCGAGCAAGGGACGCCAAGGGACCGCCAGCGTACAATACGCGTCCGGGAACGGGGGATTAAGAGATAAGTAGGCGTCCCGAACCCGGACGAACGCGAGTGATAATAAAGTTGCCTTCCCTAAACAGACTTTGACCCCTGTGAGATACAGCTTGTACAATGTACCTGTATATCATAGAACAAATAAATATATTTCTCATCAAAACAATTAAATAAAAAACAATCAAGCAAACCAAGGCCTCCTTTGTTGTAAGCGATCAGGCAGATCTACATGTTGACTGATTAATATTTATAGAACTTCTGGAATTACGTGATCAATCAAGTACTTGTAGATTATAAGCTTTCAATGTGGGCCTTAAATTTATTGTGAAAAATACATTGAACTATTAAAATGCAAAAAGACGGAAAACAAGGGAGGGTGTCGTATGTTGATACACTGAAATAAGTGATTTGAATATTTCACATAATTGAATAATCAATCAAGCAATGAAATAGCCTCTACATGTAGATTTAAGCAATAAGCACCCTTACATAATTCACCTTCAATAAAATTGACTGTGAAATAGAGAAGAAACAAAAAATCACTCCAACCCCCAACAAATAAAATTAACCCATCAAAATGCTAGCAGATGGGAAAGAAAGAAGGGAAGGGCTTATTATGTCCTACAAAATGTCTACTTGTTCTCTACTATGCTAGTGTACATTATTAAAGTACATTTAGGTTACACTTTTGATTGACTGTCAAGAAAATCAGTTCTCAGTTGACCTACCTATCAAAACTGAATCTAAATGTAAATTATGAAGATCATCAGCTTTGACTTTGAATAGTGTGCAGATATCAATATTATGCAAATGTATCCTTGCGGTTTACAAATAGCATTTCCTTTTTTGTTTTTGTGTGTGTACAATATATCCTTGGAGAATTACCAAGGAAATTATGAAACCCCCCCCCCCCCCCTTTATTTTACTATCCAGAGGAGAGGGATTGTGTAATAAATCATTGTTTTGGATGATAGATGGGTATCCAGGGTAGAGTAGCAAATTTATTTTATAGGCAGCCAAAGCAAAGTCCGTCAGACTCAAGTTAATCTCATACCAGGCACCAACAGTAGATAATTAATTGATTCACTACAACGTTCATGTGCGTTCAGAATGTAATCGTAGCTTTTTTTTCAGCAAAGAATTCCTTGTCACAGGAAATCTGATTTTGTTTTAAGCTTTTACTTGGTTTAAGAGGTTGTTTGATCATCTGATGGACATGTTATGCAATTGGTATTGTTCGTCAGTTAGCATGTAGGTCTACATGTAGTTCTCCATATTGGCTATAATACTTAGTAGGAACAGAGTGCATATAATCAGTACCGGTACCTAGTCCCTATTCCGTGTACTGTATTATGACAAAAAAGTACCTATTCAATTCTCCGCACCAATTTTATGACAATGGATCATCATCACACAAGAATAATTTTTTATTTTTTTTTAGTTGTTTAGGGGGGGGGGGGGGGTGGTACGTACTAGTCTCTTATTAGTGTGGACTCTGTGGAACCCTGCTGCCATTAGTTTTTAAATATTTTAAAATGCATAATCATTCAATATAGAGAAATGAAGAGGAACATGTATTTTATAGTCCCAATGTTTTAACTACAATGTGTTTCATGAAATCAACATACCATTAGCACCTTGATATTATTAAGCTATCAGTATTTTTTCTTTTTAAATCAAACGGCCTAAATTATTTCAGTAGCTATTGTGACAGGTAGTAAGACTAGCATGACCATGTGCACAGGGCTGTAGTACGTTGCGGTGGCAATTGACTGTCAGTTATGTTCAGAACAGATGGAATATGGCTTGGATTAGCAGACAGCTCCTGGCTTGAATCATAGCGGGAGGTAGTCCATGGTGACAGCGGATTGTCGCTAAATAGGTCTATTCTGGATAACATTTCCATGGTGTTCCAGGCAGGCAGGCTTGGAACACTTGGCTTATTTGTGTACAACGTTGGCAGAAAATGTTTGGCTCCTAGTTTGGTTTACAGCTGTTTTTTCTCTTTCTTCCTCATACCATGTATAGGTCCATGCTCATCATACGCTCTGTAAAAATGCATATGAGTGTGTAGTAATCACGTACCCCATTCCACTCTGAGCAGATTTTGTCCAACAATTTTGACAACAACAACAACAACACCACCCTCAATCATTCTCTACTTTCTGTTCTGGTGCTTAGTGTTGCATGGACAAGGAGGCCTAATGTATCATATTGTTTTAGCCTTCGCTTGATCTACAGATCTGTGGAGTACATGTACATGTGCATATCCCACAATTATTATCCTACTGTTGATCTTCAAAAGGCTATGCAGCCTATCCCGAAGATCTGTATACATATCATGTACATGTAGATTACCAGTTATGTATGCATGCACACTTAACACCAGGTGTACACCCTACTCTATACTTTGTCCGGTTAACATTATGTTCAAGGAATGGAGTGTTTTCCCCTGAACCTGAGCCTGCAATCAAGATCAGAGGGGAGGGGCGCACTTGCATAGAGCCACCATAATCGGGAGATTACTAGATGATGAATGCCACCTCTCCCACCCTAAATAATCCCTTGTAATTGTAAATAAAGGAATAGGCATATACATGTATACAGTGTATATGCAGCCAAATATAATTTCTTAGGGTCATATTGCATACATTTAGAAAAGCTGTTGTTTGTTTGTGTGTATGTTTGTGTTATATATTTATGCACAATCCTGTGCCTGCTTTTAATACCCATCCATTAACCTGCCCGAGACCCCTCATTGATAAGTAATTAGAGAAGGAGAGCATCCCTGAGTAACCCTAGCCCTCCTCCAACTCCAAGATGATCTCTCTTGGGGCTTTTAAGAAAATCTTCAATCAAATACCATTCAAGGGACTAATTCAGTTCACTAGGCTGTGAAATGAACAATATTTGCAACAAAGATTCCTCAAACCTTGATCCCAAACCCTTGGCAAAATCAAGTGAGAAGTGATTAGAGCAATAACAAATAGGCCACACAATGATGTTGACTTCAAATATTTGTTGCCATTGGGCAATCGAGCATTCCACAATAGAGGTTAATGATACAATTGAAGAAAGCTTAAATTCAAAGAAGTAAGTATGAGTGCATTGATTTTTGTTCATTTACAACTGAACTTTGAGTTGTATAATATATCGTATACATGTTCATGTAGCCATGGTGCAATGAAAGATTTTTCGAAAATTGAATTCACACATCTGATATGATAGTGGTAGGGAGACCATAATCTTCATTGTTAAATATGGGATTGTTTATATTACTTATTTAAATAAAAAGATTTCTTTCAACATAGACATTAAAGAAATAAAATTGGACCTGACATGATTATTGAAGAACATTTCATATGTATCTTGTACAAGAATATGGTAAATAACCGTTATTTTATCACTGACAATGACTTTTACATGTACGTGTAGGTAAGACGCTGAAGTAATGAAATGTTAGTCTTATATGTAATTACATGTATAGACTTTTGACGAGTCTCATAACTTGTAACAATGTAATACTTCAGACCTGTTTACACATTATATTTACAGTGAATGGCTATGTGACTAATCAATGCATAATTAATGGTAAACCTGTCCAAACGGTTACATAACGTACTCGTCATCGAGTTCCCACTGTCAAGTGTTGTGTACATCACTACCTCAGCTAGTGTAGAGAAATTCTATAAAGTGACATACAGGAATATCAAAAGCTTACACCAGGTTTTTTGTTTATGTTGTGAAGAATGTTCTCCTTCAACTGGAAAGTGGATGTATACATTATAATACAAATTACAGGGACATTACTTTTCAGAAACAATGCACAAAGATTGGAAAATTCATGTAAATTGAAGTGATGAATAAAATCCTTGAATAAACATTAAACTGTTTACACATGGACATCTACATGTAAATGTATAGATAGAAGAGCAATATTTTAGGGGATCAATCACATTTTATATTTTTAGAAGGAAATACTGTCTTGCTCTAAACTCTGAAACAACAGTTAAAAAGAAAACAGTTTCCATACTGGTCAATATTGGGTTTGGGACAGAGACTAGCCCAAATATGAAAATATTGTATTTTCTATGGCTGCTGAGTCCGTGGTTGAGGTTGGGATATATTACGTTTGAAGGAGACCCGATTCTCTCTCCCTCCGCAGAGTTACCCTCTATAACATGTTTTTCACTTACGCTGCAATATGTATGGCAAGACAGGCTTAAGCACTGGTTCCGCTTACTCATCATACAGCTGGAGTAATAGATGAAATATCATGATGGCATATTTTGATTTGGGAAACCGATGGGTAGCAAGTGCAGGATAGTGTTTTCCATCAATTGAGTTAATTCCCATGTGCATGTTGTACTTGACCTTTGCATCAGAATGGCAAATGTTGGGGTCGGTCTTTTGTTGTTGTTTTTTAGTACAACTGTATACAGTACATGTACATTTACATGTATGTAGGCCAACATGAATGCATCACTTGAATTTTGGTTATGATATCAGCAGCACAAGCAAGATATATATGGGTAGGACAATACAGCCCTTGAACAAACATGTATTAGGTCTACAGTGACAGTGACAAGCCTACACTTATGTGTATGTAATAAAGAAAGAATTTCAATTTTTTAGAATTAAGGAAGAAAATATATTTGTGGGTATAAATAATGAAATGAAAAATCCACCATGTCTGTATGTCTAATTTGCTAATAAAATTGTCAAATGATTATCTAAAGTGAACATACAGGTACATGCATGTGCATGAGCTTAGTAATTCAAGTATTTTTCCTTGATAAGAATCTTCATGAATGTTGAACATGGTACTGTACTTGTACATGTACATCATACACTTAACATGAAAAGCAAATTTCATGATGGGATTGAAAATTGTACAGTATGCAGAGTGCAATGTGTACATGAATCTACTTCAAGTAACATTTTTTTTTGATAAAATCATTTCTCTTAATTTTTTATTAAATAATGTTTTTATCCCAGTGAAATATATGCAAGGTTCTGTACAATAGAAAGAATGTCTCTAGAATAATGCAGAGATTGAAAGAAAATTTCATTAACAAGATCTTCATATTTTCTTACTTTGATCGGGGTTTTATTCAATCAAATATGAACATACATGTAATCAAATATGATCATGTTTGGACTTTTGAGTATTGGAAATCCCTCAACACCCGTCATCAGGAAGAAGAACTTTCTTTTCACAACATAGTCATCCAAGTCTGAAGAAGAAAAAAGTATAATTCTGCTGTTGAAATGTGATACACCCTAACCTGGGATTCTAGCAGCAAACTGTGGGCGTCGTGTCCTAATGTGTCCATTCTTCAGCCGGCGCCCGGGTCCTCCAGTCCACAAATGTCACACAGAGAGAGAGCAAAGTGCGAGCGAACTTTGAGACTTATGTTTGTGACCGCAGCAGACGAGGAGAAAAGCCTGATGGATTGTCATCTGATATTCGGAAATTCGCATTTATTAGTTTAACTACATTCAGCAGAAATTGGGTCCAGATACTGTGTCTTTGAACTTTGCATACAACAATCGACAATCTGCGTTTGACAATTTTCCACATTGCTGCTAGGTGTGAGTCCAGGGTGACAGTGTTCAAGTCAGATAATGGTTGTTTTTTTCATGGTGATTGCGGCTTGTGAAATAATTGTTTGTCCTTGACCTTCTCAATGCAGTTATTACAATAAAATGGAAGTCATTTAGTTCATAATTGCGAACCTTGAACACTTTCAATCTCCATCTGGCTTTCCAGGTCTTTCCATCTTTCCATCTTTCCATTTTTCCATAATATTGAATTTCAACTAGTGTCAAAATGACAAGTTTATGTATGAAGCCTATTTCTAGGCCTATGGTGTACAGTTGCATCAATCACAGCATCATAATGAGGAGGATTCTTTCAAGATTAATGAAAGTAGTTATAAAAATGAAAATAGTGTAAATAAAAACCGAAAGTATTATCATAACTTATTTATGATTCATGTACCCCCAAAATATGTGACAAGCAAAAGCCAAAACAAATGATACACACAAAAAAAACAAAAAAAACAGATGAGCTAAGTAGCTAACAAACTAACAAAACAAAAACAAAACAAGACAAAGAAGAAAAATTTAAACAAAAAGAAAGACCTGAGGTTATCACTTTTTGGAGCCTTTTTTTCAGCACCTAACCTTTAGTGGTGGGGGCACAATTTTGGGGGGCACATTTTTATATTCCATGGTATGCCAGAGAGTGGGTTTGGGGGGACGAGGGGGGGGGGGGGGGAGGTGGGCTGCACTTCAAATCCCCCAGTATCTGCCAATATTTTTTATTATTTTGCGGAGACGTATTTCTGCGTGTGTTTGAAAATTTTCACATTCTATCATTAATGACTTGTGAAATCTAAAAACTGCAGAATATGCTATGTTTTTTTTAATTTGTGCAAACATCACAAACCGCAGTTTTTTCCCATGATGGTTAGACTTGTGGTGTTGTTTTTCATCTTCATCAGCAATAGAATACCAGCGTATGTCAGCGGAAAAAGCGGTTGGATTAAAATCCATGCAATGTTGAGATGCTAGCTGTCTCCTCTGAGATTGGATTTTGTAATGCCATTATATGGTATTACAAGATTTGTGCTATTCTGCCTCAGGAATTTGGAGGATCAATTTCAGGCATTTTCTGAAATTGCCATGGCAATACCCCCAGCTTTCAATAAATGGCAAATGAGTTCATGACATGGTGCAGTAGTCTTATACGTTCAGACAGTTTTCTTTCAAAGTCGGCTTCTACTACTCATGTATGGCTCATGTACATGTACAGTACATGTACGGTATGCAGCATGTTTACATGTAGTTGAGAACACTCAGGTTTGGCCATTTGTGTGGACATTCAACTCTTGCAAAGTTTAATGGACTATTAAAAGGTTTTTAAACGATTTTAATCACATGTAAGTGGAAATACTACACCCAGCATAGTCTAGATAAAGTGGAGATACAATGTACATATTACAAACCCTTCAGCTTTAACAGTAGATCACTCTTTTCGAATGGGTAGTTGACTAACATTAGTTAGGTTCAAATAGCAGTCCATTAACTTAAGGTTTAAAGGTTAAAGTTAGGTTTAGGCAGGGACTGTGCGGACACATTCGTGGTTATGAAACTTTAAGTTTACTTAAAGTTACAAACCATGAGCAAACGTGAATTTAGCGCAATATCTATCAGCAGAGGGGGTCCTCACTTGAAGTTATGTGACATGAAATCGTAGATAACTTCAAAATTACACCAGCTTGTAGCTAAAATGACTGCTTGCCCAGTGTCGACCTACTCTAGAACTTTCATTACTGTTGTTTTGGTCTCGTGTGAACTCTGGTTGTTAGTGGATCGTTGTTTCGCACTTTAAAGTTTTACAAACTTAAAGTTTAAAACTGCGACGGTTCATGTGAACCTGGCTATTATTGTATGGCAGGTGCACGATGTCCTTGTATGGATCCTGCAAAAGGTGTCCTAGAAGTAGAAAGGATATTGGTGAATCTTGCAATTTGATAGATTTGATTCGGACTGCCACTACAATTAATGCAGTTTGTTTGAACTATGTACAAAATACAAGTTGCAGGTCAGACCTAGCTTGCAGGTTCAGGTAGCATACTGATAAGCTAGTGAACAACGTTCAAATACTTCTTTCAGGTCCAATTATCATCTTTACTCTAAAACAATCAAGAAAACATGCGACCCTCTGGTAGTTTAAATTTAAATGTACTGTAGCAAAAGAGTCTGGTAGGAACAACATATGAAAGTTCTCATATTTATAAAAGAAAAATTTAAAAAACTGTCGCAAGAATAGGTGAGAAAAAAATACTTTAAGCACAGGAAATCTCTGATATAGCTTGTGAAGAATTAAAAATATCTTTGGAAAACAAGCAAACAAATATGTTTAAATTATCTCAAGAAAATCTCATGTTTACCGTGTAGTGAATCCCCAGATAGCTAATATATTTGTCAGTAAAACAAGCACTTTAGTGTCTGAAGAGATTGGTAGCAATGATAAAGATTAACAGTTTGACGATCTTTATCTATTCTACTTTTTATTGTCTTATTTGTTTAGAGGTGATGCACATTTGGTGAAGAAAACTTAAGTGGGCTGAACTTTCATTTGCCTACCCCACCTTCACCTCCAATTACTCCTCCATCTTCTCTTCCTCTTCATTATGCTTTTCTCATTTTCCATCTCCTCCTCCTGCTCCTCTCTTTCCTCCATCCATCTCCTCTTCCATGTTTCTTCCTTCTCCTCCTCTTCCATCCTCCTCTTCCATCCTCCTCTTCCATCCTCCTCTTCCATCCTGCTCCTGCTCCTGCTCCTCCTCCTCCTCCTCCTCCCTTTCCTCCCTTTCCTCCTTCCTTTTCCTCCTTCCTTTTCCTCCTTCCTTTTCCTCCTCCCTTTCCTCCTTCCTTTTTCTCCTTCCTTTTCCTCCTCTTCTGTCCTCCTCCTTCCTCCTCCTCCTCCTTCTTTCTCCTCCTCCTCCTCCTCCTAATCGTGAGGCTTCTTGCAATCTTCTATCTTCTCATCCTCCCTCTCCTCTACCTCCCCTTCTCCTCCTCCCCTTCTCTTTCTCCTCCCCTCTCCTCCTCTTGATTGTAAAGCCGATTTAGGCGTATCTGAAGATCTTCAGGTTGGTAGGGTTGTCTCAAGAGGCTGGATGGTAGCTCCCCGCTTTATGGGGGATTGTATGGGATGAAACGCTGGGATTTATGAGAGGTCTGATGTCTGATTTGCAGCATTGTTGGGTGACATTTCTGGGAGGCTTCCCGTTTGCCATCCCATTAGTGGGGAGATGCTGCCTCCCAGTTTACCTGTAAACAGGTCATGGCGGGCAGGCCAGCGCGTTTAGTAGCACTCCCCCTAAAAAGACGGAGGAGGAGAAAGGGATGAATGATGTAATGAGATAAAGTGCACAAAGCTCTGTTGATGTAACCTGCACAAGCCTGATTGTATGACATATCATTTATTTAGAGCAAGAAGGGTGTTAATTAAGTCTGTGTAGAAGTATAACATTTTCAATAGTTAATGCCCTTACTGTAGGTTTTCAACTGATGATTTGTTCTGATGACAGTTGCCCTGTAGTCAATACCTAATCGTAATCCCAAATGTTTTAGCCGCAAAAAGGCATACATGTGTGTAGAGAGGGCACCAAGTGCACTCCTTGCAAAGAGATGGTGCAGAAAGCAGGTAAGAAAATGGAAAGGAGAAAGACGAACTGACCCTTTTCAGGAAGTCTATGAACATGAAAAGGGAAGGATTTACCTATTGCAAAGAAGGATGACTTAAGAAGGATCATGACTGCAGAGATGAAATAGGGTGAGGATGAGTAGAGAAAGATGAAGGATGAGGAAGGTAGCCTGTTGGAAGGAGAAATGCAAGCCTACGGGCAGCTGTAGTCTTACATGCAGAAGGTTGGTTCATATTGAGGTCATTTACATCATTGAAGATGGATTGAGGGCAGTGAGACAGCTCTTCAAATAGAATGAAGAGGTTAATCGGAAGGGTGGAGGAGAGGGGAGGGGGAAGAGAGGAAACATAGGGGAGGGAGAAGAGAGAGGAGAGGGGAGAGAGAAGAGGGAGGGGAGAGAGGGAGGGAGAGAGAAGAGGGAGAGGAGAGATAAGAGGGAGGGGAGGGATAAGAGGGAGGGGAGGGAGAAGAGGTACGGTGGAAAGAAGAAGGGGAGGTAGAAGAGAGAGAAGAGGAAGGAGAGAGAGAAGAGAGAGGGGAGGGAGAAGAGACAGAAGAGGAAGGAGAGAGAAGAGAGAGGGGAGGGAGAAGAGAGAGAAGAGGAAGGAGAGAGAGAGAAGAGAGGGAGAAGAGAGAGGAGAAGGAGAAGAGGGAGGCGATGGAAAAGAGGTCAGGGAGGAAGATGTGGGAGTGGAGGGAGGGGAGGAAGAGGTGAGCAGGCTGGATGGGGATATATAAAAGTAAGAAAAAGTACATGTAATAAAAGTAGAGGAGGTACATGTACATATAAAGATTCAATCTCAAAATGGAAGAGATGAGAAGGATTAGACCATATTTATCCAATTAGGATTAATATTGCTTAAAGGGAGGATAAAGATTAATCAAAGTTTGTTTCTTCTTCTTGCCGTGATAAACCAAAGAGAAAAGTATAGAGTCAGTGACAACAGCAACTTATAATACCGGTATATCATATTCTGCGATTCAGGAGGGCATACATGCATATACTTTAAGACTGTTTTAATGCCTTTCTGTCTCTCAACAGACCATGCTTGATTTAATACCAGAGAAAATGAAACCCTTCTCTGCCTGTACATGTAGAAAGTGCTGAAAAAGAGGAGGATAGAAACTGAAAAGCAAGTGATAGGGGGGGGGGGGGGGAGGAGGACAGAAGTGAGATAATGGTGTTTCTTGAAAGTCTACAGAGACCACTTGCATGTGGTAAGAGGCATTTTGAGATTGAGATCATGTAAAAGGTAAGGACTTGAAAGGAGAGAAAAGTGAAAATGGAGAGCTGTTGTTATTTGAAGAAATTGCATGAAGTCCTCTACAAGGAGAGTCTTCAGATAAAAGCCACTTAGGTAAAGATGACAGAGGGGAGTGGGAGGAAAAGAAGGAGAGGGGAAGGGAATTTCATGTTTGTTTGCAAAAGAGCTTAATTTATTTTTAAAAATTGATAAAAGTTGAAAATGAGTGCCATCTCATATTGTTTTGGTATTTTCAATTAAACAGACAAGCCTCCAACTCTGAAGCCTGTGAAAGAAAAATTCTGTTTTGAAATCAACGGATACAGATACCACTTGTCTGCTCAAAGCGCAATTGCCTTGACTCTGTTTTAAAAAACATGTACAGTAGGCCCTTTTGAAGTAATATACCTTCTGGCTAACAACAGATGATCTCATATGTTGTTAGCCAGAAGGTGAGCCAGAAGTGAGGCACATTGGCTCAGTGGTATAGAGTAGTGGTCTCGTAACCGGGAGGTTCAGGGTTTGAAACCAATTTGATGCGTTAGTGCTCTTTGTATTACCAAGTCTCTCGGAGAGGCCTTAAAGCCGTCAGTCTCCCGGTCGCCTACGTACAAGGATACACATGCACTCTTTAAGCAGTAAGGTAAAAACAAACAAACCAACCAGAAGAGCATTAAGACATGTGTGAACATCACCCTTTTTAGCTCTCAACAGACGATACATTCATTCAAGTGGATCAGGCTTCGTATTCTTACCTGTTAGTGCTATGCATGGGAATCAAATTTGTTCCCAAATTAACCCAAATTTGCTATGTACATGATCTTTTCTTGAGGATGTTTAATAGGGCAGAAACACATACAGTTGCATGTCTTCTGTGATGTATTATTTCTAGATGTAAGGGCTTAAAAGGCTTTTTGTCCATGGTAAAATCGTAGAACAGCATTCAAGGTCATTCCAATTGGAAATATATCAATTGAATCAGAGAGCTTGTTTGTCAAGTTTGTTTTAGGGCGAGCGCAGCATGAAAGGATTGCCCTTTTTGGATTGGCAAATTGCGTAATTCAATTGTTGGAGGTGTCTACCTAACGAGTAGTTTCTAATTCAATTTGATTCAATTTATTGTGTTGGTTTCAATCAGGTTTACAATAGTGCAGCCACAGGGTGTTCAGGTGAAGAAATGTAAATACACAAGTACAGGTGAGAAAGGGGTACTATAAATAATATTTATACATATATGTTTGGTACAAGGGTGCTAAAGGATGCACGACCAGTGGATGTACATTACTTGAAATACTGATTAAGAAATCATTTAATTGTTTTGACTGCAGTGAAAAAAATATTTCAGTTCTTTATCATCCAATTTGTTAACTTCTCGGTATTGTTTCTTTCTCCTCTCATCATAAAACTAAAAAATCAGAAATATTTGACAAAATTTGTGTCTTCCATGCTGACAATTGTACAGTGTGTATTGAATCAAATTTAATTATACCACTTTTTATCAGAAAAGCATTAAAAGTGACAAACTTAAGAAAAAAATATTTGACTATGAAAAACTGATGACATAATTCAAAATTATAGAAGATATTATTGTGCGTAGGAGACATCACACTGATATATTCCGAAATGAAGAACACATAAATAATGATGAAAACATATTGGATGATGCATTCCCAGATACAGGGAATAAACTACCGGTAGTGATGCAAAGGGAAATGTGAGAGAAAGCTTGATTGTCAGGTGTGTGTAACATGCATGCTAATAAGGAGAGCCTCGGGGCCGAACGGGAGGTATTTGTCAATTACTCCGGTATGAAGTATTTCATTTTTATTTGGCGGAAAGGCATGAAATATTTTTGTCTGTCCGATGTTGGTTGGTGTGATATGTCTTTGTACCCAGACATATACAGTGATTACTTTAGGGATTGCTTGTATTATGTTTCCGGGATACAAAACTACATTTTGCTAAAGAAAGGATTTTCTATCGTTTTGTAAGAACACAATGAAGAAATTATATATATATAAAGCCGGGATAGTATGATTGCAGGGCCCTCAGGGAGAACAGTATTATTACTGATGAGCCTACCCTGGGTAAACAATACACATTGTTGTTGTTGTTGTTGTTGTTAATATTATTATTATTATATATGTTGAATAACCCTTTATTTATTGAAAGTGCTGATTGTCACAAAAACTTAAGGCAACAATAATATAGGATTAACCCATAATGCAACATCTGATGAGCCATTTCTGATGTTAATGAAAGCTGCAATTAAGTGCGATTTCTTATTTTTGAAGGCATACACATGTACCATACTAGAAACTCCTAATTCTTATTTTCAAATGTTGGCAGGTATGAACTAAGGTAAATGTTTGCATTTTCATGAGAGGAAATGTCAACTTTATTAGGTAGAAGATAATTATTGGACTTGTTCTTAAAGAAATACATGTATAATGAGGCAACAAATAAGTTAAATGCAGGTGTGCTTTAGTAGTATGCTCATTTCAGATCGCTACTTGAAACTTTTTGAACTTCATCTACATTTAAGTGCTTCAGGGACATTCAAAGATGGGTATAACCTTGTTCTAAGTAGTGTACATTCTGCAAAGATGCTTAAATTTTGTTTTGAATTATTCATGAATGATCAAGGATTAACACGGGTAGTGCATTTTAGAGTATACTGAGTAGGCAAGAGATACTAGAAAAAGAAAAGAAAGTGGGTTTTTATCACAAAACAGAATTTTATGACAGCAATACAATGTGCACTACATTTGAACTTAGGGGTTGATTTTTGCCTTAAAGTGCTGAGTGATTCGTAGAAAAAATCATGGTTTTTATTCTATAATCTAGAAATGTATGTTCTTACTATCAATATGCCTTTTGAATTTTCAAAAAATTCAATCGGGAAGTCTGCTAAATTAGAGTTTATAATTTGGTTTCTGACACTACCCAATTCGTTTCTCCAGCCCCTTCGTTAAACGATCGAAGTGACCTCTATATGCAAATTTCGGCATACTACGTCACGGACAGTACTCGACCGTACTAAGGATGTTGCCTTATCCGTACAATGTGTTCGCAATGTCATAGTACACGAAAACTTACAAAAATCTGGACTGGTTTACAACATTTACTTTGTAAAAGATCCCTCTCAAACTTCAAGAAAAAAGAGATGCTAGCCTTGATGAGTGAAAGATGTATTGCATAAATCCCAATTTCCTCCATGAGATTCACAGAATTCGCTGCAATCCTGAATTGCTGAAATCGAACCATCAATGTGCGTACGAATCAACGGTGATTGTACTTGTAGTTGAAATAAAAACATGCAATCTTTAAAAATTAATTTAAAATCAAATTTAGCAGGAAAGAACTAATTGATTAAGAATTACCGTAGATTAAAGTTGTATTCCAATATTGGAAGTATTTTCTTCACAAGTAGAATAGTAGAATCAATCAAAATATGGCAGTGAAGATGAGCTCTAATTCGCCCATTGGCCCTTTGCAAGCGTTTGAAACTCATTGTAGCAGCCATGGCACTGCTTTTCTGTGACTCTCTGAAAAACTGCGCATGTTTACATCGAAATCTAGAGGTGATCCCGGGGAAACAATGCCCAAATTTGGACATGCCATTCATGAAACTGAGAAAAGAATCCATGCGTGTTGACTTTGTTGCCTACCCCCGTACTTTTAATATATTTGAGCGGTAAAAAAAGGTTCCAATTTATAGCGATCTTTTTCTTATAAAAATGAAATTTTTGCAAAAGTCAGGGTTAGTATATATATATGTGATATTCAAGCTATCTTTGAGCCAAAAATCTAAGGGAAATTCATTTAGGATCAGGTAGAGATAATCACAAACGTAAGTCTTGACACTCGATCGCCCTCAACCCCTGGTGATTCTGTGCTGAACACGTACGGACCGAACGAAATATTTGCAGCTACTGAAACTACTTTCCATGGATAAATTGCAAATTTTGATAGACTACAAACGTTGAATGTAAGTTTTCCATAATTAAAGACTCCATTATTAAAGCAATAACTCGGTATTTATTATAGAAAAAGAAGTTGAAATGTTGAATGTGTGTACGAGTGAAATGCCGGGAGGAAGTATAAATGAAAGAAGAGCGTGATGTTATCATGAAAGTCGTAATGGCCACGTGCGCGCACGTGGAATTTTCCATTGTAAGCGCCAGCATGTGGCTCTTCTTCTAAGCGTACAAACTCCCTCTTTAAAAAAGATGAAATGCAAAAAATTATTAAAACACTGTTTCGAGGGAAATTACGTAGAAATGAGCAATTCTAGTGACTCAGCTGTAATTGTAAATATACAGGTGTTATTCTGCTGATAAATTTGTAACATAACAAGAGGTTTTCTGGACATTTACCATATTTGTTTTCCTTTATCAAAAAGCAATTTTACATGTATTTGGAATTGATATATTTTCCCACCATGACTGCCAGAATTTTAATCCAGGTTTACATTGAAATATCATATTAAATTTGTATTGCTGTTTATTTGTACCAGGTATTGATATCAGCAATTGTACTTCAAGCTTGGGAAACTTTACTTAAAAATCATCGATCCTCCAGATCCTCAAATCGATCCTCAAATCGATCCTCAAATTTTATCAGGAAACCTTTTTCCTGTAATATATATATATTTTGTAATCTTTATTTTTCTTTGTTTTTTCTTTGTTTTTCTTTGTTTGTTGCCATGGCAACCTTATATTTTAATTTAAAAAATGTTGTGGAAAGATGTACCTGCCATCATCTTGGAATGCAAAGTGTTTTGAGTAGCAATTTGATCTGGAAAGTAAATATATTACTTTTTAAATATTTTCTTTTATTTTCTTTGTTTTGTGTCCATGGCAACCAATATTTCATTTCAAGGTTTCTCTTAAAATTTTTGATAAAAAGAACTCCATTTTTTTCCATATTGAAGGATAAATTGTGTACTCCAAATACAGTGCAAAATTGTCATGATTTAATGGACTTCAATTTTTAGTCTAACATCCTAATGCCGATGAGATTGTTGTGATGGTGATCGCTGGAAGTTGCATGGGTCAAGTCTGCTGAAAAAAACTTCATATGAAACAAGACGACTTCACAAAATTCATCTTTCCACTAAACAAATCATATCCTGTCTGTAATTAAATGTTTTGATTGAAGTTTTAACATACGTTTGGGGTTAAATAGTTTTTAGTGTGTCAATGACCGTTAGATCTTTATAGGCTGCCGCTGTGCGAGCCGTGTACAGCAGGGCGATGAACGAAATTGTTGTTGTTCGGTACACGGCTGGCCCTGGCGGTCGTCGTGTGGGCATTTTCGGTGGCTAGCGATAGCAGAAGAAAAACGAGTGGCCGCTGGTCGCGTTTTAGGCAGGTGGTTGTTAAGACATGTTTGAATGAATGCTAATGTGAAATAATATGCATTGTCTGTAAGTTCCCGTTTAAATTCGGCAGAAAATGTCCCTTCCTTAAGCAAGTTTTCTGCTAGCTTGTATCTTTTCACGAAGTCATTTTCTGTGAAGTGGGCGTCGCATATTTACACGGTTGTTATGGCAGACACCGGGCCCTGTAAAATCCTTGCGATAACTTTTCACAAATTTCACCCATTTGTTTCGTCGGCTGGGATCCTTCTTTTAACTCAGAAAGCCGTAAAAACTTGCTGTCTTGTTTCGAAATGTTCTAGAACATCCGTAAACGATGCAGTTTGTCGGCATTTTGCCGAATTTAGACAGAAACGCGTTTTTTGATAGGGTGGTTTATTACTATATCGTGATGTTCGTAAGTGTAATTCGCGGGTACTTTCGACATGTCAGATCAGCGCGCGGTCAACACTACTGCGAGTGACGTCAGTGGTGACGTCAAATCCCGACCTGCATCACGTGACTGTTAGTAAGCTTTTCAGAATTGAACGCTTGTGTTGGCTGAAAAATGCCAATTTCAACACTTAATAACAAAAAAACGGTAAATCAGAGAGTAAAAAAACTTTGATTTATTTCTTCAGTATATATCAAATAATGTATACCCAGCATTTTTTTAAATTTTTGAACACATCAAAATACGAGTAACTCAGCTCTTTAAATAGTCCTGCCATACATGTATTAGCGTCTGCCATCTGTTATGTGCACGTAGGGAGACTATCGGGAAGATGACTTTCATCAATCAATAAGCTCATTTCCAGGGTGAAGCTCAAGTTTAGAGAATGAGAGATAGACCAAGAGAGGTAGAGAGAGAGGGGGAGGGAGAGTGAAAAAAAAGGCCAAATAGATATAAGAAATAAGAAGACGGAGTAAGAAGGAACAAGAAGAAGGGGAGGAAAGAAAGTGTGTGTGTGAGAGAGAGAGAGAGAGGGAGAGAGAGGGGAAGGGGGAGGGGGAGAGAGAGATTGTGTGTGCGTGTGTGTGTGTGTGTGTGAGATGGGAGGGGTTAAAGAGAAAGGAAATTAAGATAAAGAGGGAGAAAAGATTGAGGGTGGAATGAATCCAAGCTTGATATCATGAAGAGGGACATATGGAATGCAGGCAAATGTGTTTAAGAGTGATGAAGATGAAAGTAGAACTTTTAAAAAATAGGGGTAGGAAACTGTAATCAATACAAAAATAGGCCTGCACATAGCCAGACAAGAAATAAGTGTTCTTGGTGCTGCCTAGAGCAGATAGATAAAGGGTGCAAAACATTTTAATAAAAAGAACAGTGTTATGACAAGGTTATGAAGTGACAGGAAATACAGGAAATACAGGTGAACATGACGAAAATCTCAAAGTCTACCGTTGATATGTTGCATGCGGAATCCAGTGACAATTTAACGAGGTATGATCATCTCTGGCTAGGTGATTTAAGTAGGGAGAGAGATGCGCATGCATAAAAAGACACTCCGGTTGACCGGGCCATCTGTTATAGGGTGTCATTACAGAAAGACTATCTGGGTATGTTGACATTCATCAATCAATAAGCCCATTTGTGGCCTACTGCTCAAGTTCATCTCCATTAAAGTTGGGAGAGACGGTGGGAGGGAGAGAGAGAGAGAGAGAGAGAGAGAGAGAGAGAGGAGGGGGGGGGGGAGAAAGGGAGGGAGGGAGGAGGGAGAGAGGGAAAGAGAGAGAGAGAGAGAGGGGGACAATGAGAGACTTAGGGATGGAAATATATGGACAGAAAGGAAGAGAGAGAGAGATAGAAAGTGAGAGATAGAGAAAGTGAGAGATTCAGTTATTGAAAGAAGAGGGAGGGTGAGAGATATGAATAGAGAGAGTGGAGAAAATAGATAGATACAATGTAGGTAATTAGACAGAGAGAAAGAGGAAGAAAAGAGGGAGGGATGGGATGGGGAGAGAAATATATATATATATATATAGAGAGAGAGAGAGAAAGAGAGAGAGAGAGATGGAAATATAGAGAGAAGAAAGAAAGAGAGAGAGAGAATATCAGACAGAGTGAGATGAACAGAGATAGACAGTGAGAGACAAAGAGGGGGAGAGAGAGGGAGAAAGGCAGACAGACAGACATAGAGAGAGAGAGAAACATAGTGGGATGGAGTAATGAGGTATGTATGCAGACAGATAGAGAGATGATACTCTCCCATCTGGTTTGTGGTATAACGGTATAGATCTAAAAATACAATGGGTATGTGAGCTGTGTCATTGCGGGATGTGAGAAGAGGATATAGACATGGAAAATTAAATCGAAAGATCAAAAACCAGAAACTTTCCCAGGCATGGAACTTTAGCATGTTTCGCCTTTGGTCGGGATTCATGAAAAATTTCATGCAGCAATGTGCCTGAATGACTGCTGAATTTTTGCAATTTTGCAAAAGTGTTTGTCATCAACAATGAGTGAAAGTTTCAGATCGTGACATGAATGAGCCGAGAGAAAGTAGTGAAATTGAGAAAAGAGATGTGATATGCTAAATCCAGTTTTCTTTGGATTTAAGTGCCATTGATTCTTGCGGTCTAATCCATATGCGATCCAGATTTGTAGGATTGTGCGTGCGGTATGCATAGATCAAACTACATCTAATATTACCATCTTCATCTCTGAGCACTATGAAATGCAGCTAATGTAGCATTGGCACGGATGCGAGTGTTTCGCCTGCGCCTGCCACTCAATAATCCAGATCTTTTCATTATTGGATTGGAGGTTGTAGAGGTCACGAAGCGGTATAAATTAGAATAAGAAGGTCAATTCCATTTTAGAAAAGAAATGGACTGTTCGTGCAGTTTATTAAACTACGGAAGCTCTGTAACCAAATCTGTGTCTATATACATGTAATAGAAGATAATTGATATTTTCTAAATTCTTATCCATTAAGGTGTTCATAGATCAAACAGCATTTTATGTTACCATCTTCATCTGTGAGTAGAGCAATGTGAAATACAGCTAGCATTGGCACGGATGCGAGTGTTTTGCCTGCCTGCCACTCAATAATCCAGATCTTTTCATTATTGGATTGGAGATGGCAGGGGTCAGGTCACTGAGTCGGTGATCTGATATTTGCTCTGGCGACAAGTGCTCTGTTAAGAAGCACACAAGAAATTAATCAAGAAACAGATTGCTTTATAAGTCATTTGTTTGCATAAAAGAAGCCCTAGATCTACAACAAAATCAGTAATGATGGCATTTAAAAAAGAAATAGATTCTTTCGAAAAGTCTTTCCATTGTACACATAGAACATCCTAATTTTTACTTTACAATATTCCAATGTTACATACAGGTGACCTACATGTACAGTGTGCATGTGTTAGGATATGTGGTAGAAATATGAATATACCCCTGATTGATAGCGAATAAATGGCAAAGAGGGCACAGATTTGGTGCTTTGACTTGCTATAGCACCTTGCAGAAATCACAGAATATATTCAACACATTTGTACTGAATAACCTTGCAGTGTGTATGGCAGATGTACCAAGGAGTTCATCAATTTGAGGTAAAGCTACTTTATCTTCTGCCCTGCAATGTTACCATTTCTGCGAGGCTTCAAGGAAACTTGACAGGTAGTTTGAAGTATCCACGGCTCCCTCTGAGCCAAAGTAGCCCCGTATTTACCCCGATGACTCGTCGCTTTAATCACCTGCCCGTGTTTGCACACGCCGGAGCTGGAGAGGTGAAAACGATACATCTTGAAGCCTCACGCGACATGATTATTTACCAAAGCGGTAAGGAAGGAGCCCCGACGCATGGAACGCCATGGCCCTGGGAGCACGGCGGTGATACTTAGCCTCTAGCGTGGTGACAGTCTCAGACAAATACGCTCTTCCGCAGATACCCCTCGTGCCCGATATCCTACCTGTCGTGTAAATGGAATTAACCCGGGTATCATCGCAATAGTATAACCCCCTCGCGGCAATAGTCTGGTTATATCACATAGTCGACCTGGAACATATCTGCATCCCACTCATACTATTGATCATCAAATCTTTATTTTCAGATGAATTAATTGTTCAATTGAGCCGTTTATGCGGTGTGATTCGTTAGATTATTCTATAGCTACGTTTAAAGATTCTTTTGACAATGTTACGGTAGTAAAGATAGCACCTCAGGCTAAGTGTTGTTGTCCCATATTAGTTGCCTAATTTGATACATGATTTCTAAGAAGACTCGGTCGAGATCTTGGAGAGAGCAGAAGGAGCGAGAAAATAGCGAGCAAACAATTCTTTAAACGTCAAGCTCTTGTACGGTGCTGATTTCCCTTGAGTTCCTCAAGGAGAAGTAAGCAAGGCACATGTATATGTATCTAAATCAATTGTAGGCTCTGAAGATGTACAGATAGATGGACGTGAAGATGCAAAGTAGTCAGTCTGATATGTATTCAGTCTGGTCAAATCTGATGTAGCAACCACCTGTATAGAAAAACCACCTGTCTATAAAAAACATACTTTTGTTTCTCTTGAACAATGGTCTCCATTGAAACATGCTTGAAATAAACTTTCATGTGAAACACCATCTACATGTATGAAGACGACACATTTTGTGTCCCATCAACGAAATTTCCCATTGGAACATGGATGAAATGAACTTAATTGCACATATATAGAAGACCACCTGCCTATAAAGACCATTGTTATCACTCTAAAATGGTCCTTATATTCAGGTTCCAATGTAATGCCACTTCTACGACAAATGTCATGTGGTACAGCTTACAACTTAGCAACAAAGAAGTAATTGAAAACTACCAGTATGTCCACCGTCATATACACAATTACACATACATGTACCCACACGAGAAGATGACCATGACTGACTTTCATACATATTCACTGTTAATACTGAAAAAGCATGTAAACTATTCATCCATTACAGACAATGTGACCTGCGAATGTATTCTCTGCTATACTGCACACACGTACTATCATTACCGTGCCGAAAATAGAATATGTGCACAGCATTGTAGTCATGCAGAGGCAAGCCTGTATGTATACAAATGTACTCATGAATAATGATTTTACAAGGTACAAAGGGGCAATACATACAAGGAAATATCAAAGTTATGAAAGGAACTATAAAACATCAATCTGTCCGAGGGTGGTTTAAGATGAAATCTTTCAAAAACAAATCTTTCTTTTTTTACCTCAGATATCTATGCAATAGCTTCATATCTACCTGTGATAGACTAGAAAATGAGTAAGCAATTTTAAAAAGAAAACGATGGCTATTTATGCCATTAGGGAATGATTTGTTTACATATCAATCACCACATTTTATACTGCGTGCAATATTGTAAATAATGTTTCCAGTAAAACCAGGAGGTAAAGCTGTTGTTGTTTTTATTGAAAAAGCAAAGTACTTTGGACTATTTTAATCTTGATTTTATCATTTGGATGGATTATATGCATCACACACACGGCTGAACATACTCATTATTTTGTATGGGTTAACACCCATCCTCGGCTACGTTATCATCTTCTTAAGTAGAGCTAAAGCTCTTCTGGCTCTCGTTAGACAATATCATTCATGACAAATATCATTCATAAAGAATATCATTCATGAAGAATATCTCATAAATCTTGTCTGAAAATCCCCCCAGGGGCTTGTTTACATGTACATCATTTAGATGGCTATACAGTATTTGCTGGCGATAAGGCCGCAGCACCGTATAGGCCGCACCCCCGATTTTGACATAAAAAAAAAAAAAAAAAAAAAAATTTTTTTTTTTTTTTTTTTTGGTTGTTGTTGTTGTTTTGTTGCCGAAAACCCACGCGGGGAAGGACCTTCATTTAACATCGAGGTGCAGTTAAAGGCGCTGATTTGTGCTTGTAAACTTGTCACAAATAATAGTAACAATGTCGTTTTTAGAAGAATGTGTAAGATCATTAATGTGAATTAAAAACAAAAGAGTACTAGGTCCTAGGATAGAACCTTGTGGTACACCATTTGTTATATAAAAAAAAATTGAGGAATTATTATTATAAACTACATATTGAGATGTATTAGAAAGATTACTTTCAAACCAAGATGACAGACAAATTTTAGTGTTGTTGTAGTTTCCGAGTGGTGAGTCAACACACTGATTACTGAGCTGGGAGACATTGCCAGGCATAGCGCCATAAATCGAAACTTAAAAAAAAAAAAATTAAATTTAAAAAAAAAAAAAAATTTTTTTTTTACTCTTTCGCCGCATAGGCCGCCCCCCCGACTTTTTGATATTTTCTCTTCCAAAAATACTGTGGCCTTTACGCCGGCGAATACGGTACATCATATACACACCTGTGTCTCTTCATAACATTGTAAGGGTTAATTAACACCCCTCCTCAGCTACGTTACCCTATTCTTGCGCAGAGCTAAAGCCCTTCTGGCTCTTGTTTTATAGACAATATCATTCATGACGAATATCTCATAAATCTTGTCTGAGAATCCCCACAGGGGCTCGTTTACATGTACATCATTTGGATGGCTATGCATCATACATGTACACATGTCACACCTGTGTCTCTTCATAACATTGTATGGGTTAACACCTATCCCCTGCTACGTTATCATCTTCTTACATGGAGCTAACGTCCTTCTTGCTCTCAGGAGACGTTATCATCCATGTGAACGCCCTTTTGGCTCTGGCAGGCAATATCATTCATGAAGAATATCTCATAAATCTTGTCTGACAACCCCCTCCAGGGCCTCGTTTACATGTACATCATTTGAATGGCTGTACATCATACACACACCTTTTCATCCTCATAACACTGTAAGGGTTAACACCCATCCTCTGCTACGATATCATCTTCTTATACAGTGCTAACGTCTTTCTGGTTCTTGTTCAAGGATATCATTAAATTTAACGCCCTTTTGGCACTTGTCAGGTAATATCATTCATCACAGGTAACTCATATATCTTGTCTGAGAAGCCCCCAAGGGGCTCGTTTACATCGACCCTCCGAGGATTGATGTGTCATGTTGTGTGATATTAATGCGCCCTCATCCAGCTGATGAGGGCAGGCTGTTCACCTCTTATCCTGTCATGTGATCTGTCACATGACCCGGCCAGTATTGTTACAGAGGCATGTAGTTGTTATATCAGGGTGTGTTGTACGATGTATGATGCAAGGCAATGTGATATTCTCCCTCTTTCCTTCAGCCCACTGCCTCTCCCCCTCGTCTGAAGAAGAAATATTTCATTATTATAAGAGTTGGAGCTAATTGAAGCTGATAAACTATTTTGTGACACTGATGATGCAATACTGAGGTTTTTGTGACTTTTTAGAAATGATGCCTTAATGTATTCAATATATGAGTAGTCCATTTGACACATTTATTTAAAATGATTCAGAATACCGGGATGATTCTAAAGTGCATGCAGATGAGATGTGTCATGAAAATGCCATCAATATTTCCCCTATGTTAATATATTATTACTATTCTCTTTTTTTTATATTAATTTTCTTTGTACGATAAACAAATGAGGTGATAAAAAGATGGACACTTGCTAGAACTTTATCCACATCAAAAGCCCCAACAAATTTTCTTAACATGTGAAATCAGTCCCACTTCCCCTCTCCCTATCAGCATCGAAGCTCTATTTTTCAGACAGGGGTTGTTCACCTACAGTCTCTCTCCCTACCTGTCGACCTATCAATATTATTCAGCTCAGGGTAGCAGATATGCTGCAATTTAGCGAATCCTCCCTTAGGTCAAACTGTTTTTTAATCAAGATCTCAGCCATCCCGACACATAATTTCAGTGTGAAGTACAACGAGTTAGGCATGTTCGGCAGAGGGGTGTCTCCGGCGTGTCGTGAAGTCTCACCAATGCTTGGGCTATCGTCTTATGTTAAAGGGCAGCTATGTTTGCTAGTATTGGATATTTATGTCTGTCTCTTTAAAGATAAACTCCAGTACTGGTAAAAAAAAAAAAATTATTCTCACAGAATCAAACGAAACTTACACTGAATGTTCAAGATTACAAATAAATGACATGTGCCAAACAATTTTGGAAGAAAATGTATACTGGCTGAGTAATGAGCATAGAAAGACAAGGAAATCATGGTAGTACTAGCCCCGACACCATGTGTGTTGTCCCATATATAGCTTTCTATGTGAGTGCTTGTTACTTTACCAAGACTCGGTCAAATTTATTATGATTTTGATGACTCCAGAACCTTGCAGTGCACACCAATACTTACATGCTACATGATCAACTGTTTCTGATCCTTTCCACACCTTTTCTTTCACAATGCAATCGCATTACCAGTACTAAAGTTTATCTTTAATGCATCTGATATTAGAAAATACCATCAAGCAATCAGGAATCTTGATTATTAGCATTGGTAAAAGATTTTTTTTTCTCCATAAATTTGGTAGTATTGTAAAATGATTCCAATGCATTTAATACAGGATAACAAATTAGCAACTTGAGATCTTCTGCTTGAGAGCGAGAAGAGCATTAACTCTGTGTAGAAAATATATGAATTAACGCCCTTTTTGCTCCCAGCAGAAAATATCCTCCTTGCATCATGCTTCTTGTGGTATAAATTAGGTTAGAGGGAGTTTTCGATATAATTTATTGCTAATTTTTCATGGAACACAGCTTACCATTGAAGTCTGAGAACTGAATTACGAGGATTAAAGTCTCTTTCTTGGTTGGCATATATTTAAATGTCAATTACCTTCAAGATTTCATTTTTACAACTAGTGTGCACTTAAAGCAAAAAATGAAGGTACATGTAGGTTCATGCTAATTAGATTAGGATGCACATCTTTAGAATGTGCTATGGCAAATTGAGTCCATGTTCTTGTGTTTCATAGTGCAGCATATTCATGATAAAAGCTTGTTAGAGCTTTACAGAAACATTTGCTTTAGCTCCGTATGTTGTGAAAACCAGTAGGTGAAGCAATTACCTGCCCATAATCTAATGCATTGCGTCTCACGGTCTCCATGGCCTTTGTCACTACTCGCGATTCTTTGGGCTTAGGAAGCTCTCGGACAAATTCCATTTGCGGCTTTTCGCGGCTCATAGATTGGGTAGGACGTAAACCAAAACCTGAGAGATGGCATTTTTCAATGCATGTCTGCCTCCCAGGCATGCACATCGAGGAATAAAAACAGTTGGCAAACCTTGAGACAAGTAGCACTTAGAGTTTAGACGTATAACATGACTCAAGCCCCTTTCACACGTGGCGATATAAACTGCCCGACAAAATGCCGCACTGCAAGATCAGAAGCATATGACGTGTAAATGAATAGCAGCTTGGAAATGGCTTCATGTAAGTGTGCATGACAAGGCCACTCCACATACTCACTTGTCTGTTTGCTATGAGATACTGAAATAAGTGAAATGTGAAGAGCACTATGCTTTTGTAATTAATTTTGCTGTAGCAATTTGTGTTGTTTTTGAGTTGGCTTACCATGCCATGTGTGAACAGGGCCTTATGAAATATCATGGTCATGCTATCATTATTTGTCATATATATAGATTATTACTCTCTAGCATCACTTGAGCACTAATGGACAGGGGTACAGGGATATTCTTGAAAGCAAATAGATATAATTTGTGTAGACTGGGAATGGTGTAATTAAATTAGAGTAAAACTAAAGGAGGATAAGTGAATTATTGATTTGATTATTGTATTTGTTGTGCACTCATGTGCTGATGAATCCTTTGTAAGTTGATAGACAGAAAGAGAGAGGGGGAGAAAGAATGAGAGGGTGGTAGGAGAAGGAGAGGGAGTGAGAGAGAGGAGAGGAGACAGAGAGGAGGAGGGAAGGGGAGAGGTGAGAGATGAAAGATGAGATGAGAAGAAAGGTAAGGGTGATTTCCTGAGAGTAGGAGAAAAGAGAGAGAGAAAGAGAGAGAGAGAGAGAGAGAGAGAAATCAAAATGTAAGAAGAGGAGGAATAAAGAAAAAATGAGCAAGAGAGGAGGAGAGAAAGGACGGAGATAGAGAGTAAAAGAGAACGAAACAAGCTGGAGACGTCATGGAACAGTGGAAAATAGATTTCGATCGAAAAGAAATGGTATTATTGAATTTTCATCCTTAATTAAATCGTGATCTTGTCCCTTGCACATGATATTTCAAAACAGCATCTCCCCGTCCTGTTTCCCTCTCTCCAAACACCCCATCCAAACTCCATATGTACGGTACGTGGCTGGCCTTCTGCAAGGACGTCCATCCGCCCGCCTCCGTCTAGCTACTCCCGCTCCCCAACCAATTTAGGTACAGTGCAGAAAGCCTTCGCCTCTGCCTATCGATTGTATTGACGTGACTTGCCTCTAATGAATATTTATAGCCGTGTTGTGATAGCGGGTTTAACCTACTGCAAGCCCATCCTCGAGATATTCCAAGTGAAGACCTCACGGGATTTGCAGCCTCATTACCTTATAAGATATGATGGACAGTAGCCCAATGTTTATCATCAAAGGATTTAAGTATACATTACAAGGGTCACAGAGTCTTAAAAGATGTCAGTGATATATAGCGCCATACTTTAAGTTCACAGAAGGGCCATGGCCTGGTTAATTAATTTTTTGTCTGTGAATAGAGAAACAACGTGATCCTGTCATCGATGACAGATGCTGTTATTAATTTGATATATTTTATCCCTTTTTAAAGCCCCTCTAAAGTGCTGGGAGCCCCAAATATTTGATGGCAAAATTTCATTAAATTGTATCATACTTGTGAAAGAGGATGTCATTTTAGACACATTTCAAAACAAGTGTGTTTGAAGTCGAATATTGATGAAAGAATACAAAATGTAAGTTTTCTGCGTACAACATAAAACCCAAATTATGTATTCTTTTATCAATATTTGTCTTCAAACACATCTTTGGGGCTCCCAACACTTTAGAGGGGCTTTAAATGCTAATTTAGTGCCAAGTGTATCTGTTTAGAGCTAGGAGGGCATTAATTCATATACTTCAATAGTCAAAGAGATAATGCCTTTCTGACCCCCATTGATGATATATATTTTAAGATTGCAAAAACAACCTGCGATGGTAAAAAATGGGGCATGTTTAAAGAATTTGGTTTCAATTTTAAATATCAAGGTTGATATACTGGGTACATATTTGATTCTTAAAACGTGTCTAAATTTTATTTTCCAACTAAATTTGGAACTTAAATGAGCATATATATTCTGTAGCAATATTAATTCCATCACAGTTTATTGAAGTTGCAATATCTAAAATTAACTTCAGACCAGAATCTAGGGCCTTAAATATTGAATTATTTTAATTTTTTAAAGCCTTCCTTGTTCCAAAGAAGCCAGCATAGGTAAATTGTAGAGACTAATGTAATTAAGCATGATTTGAATCAATATAAATTTGTGCACCTTGATGAACATTACTGTGTGCAATTTCATGCATTAACGTCATAAGAGTGTGTATAGCTCAGCTCACACATGAATTAACTGCCTTTAAAAGAGTGCTATGGCAAAATAGAAACCATTTCACGTTTAAATGAATTGCAAGTTGGGATGGAAAATAGTACATGTACCTCCATGCGACAAGGATAGTACTCTATTTCATGTTTGTGTGTTAAAATTATTAATGGGAATATGAAGCACACCATGATTATATCATTTTTTTGTACCGCAGTGGTATGTTTAGGTGCATGGTTTACCGCATCAGGTTTAAATGCAAGTCTTGAGTCTCTTGCAACCATTCGTTAATCGTTTTGCCTCCACATCTTGGAGCATCAAAAGGAGGGACGTGGAGGATATACATGTAGAACTTGATCTAAAGAAGATGCAAACTTAACTACTGTATATGATTTCTTCTCCCATTTGAATATTGAGAGTAGTTCAAGAGCAATCCTGTTCATAGGAGAATTTTACTATGACTTTCTTTCCCCTCAACACAAAACAAATGAGGAAACTTTTATTTTTATTTTTGTTTGTTTATTTTATTTCCAAGCAAGATGATATTAACAATACATAGCAAACATCACAGGGTTGCCAAAATGATATAACATTAACAGTATGAAACAAAATATAAAGATAAGGTAAACATATACATGAATGTAACATTAACCCTCATATTAGGCACATGTGAGGGAGATCGGAAGCAAATAATTATTTGATTTTAAATTTTGCTTTCATTGGAAGTCGTCCTTTTCTGTAGTCAAGCAAACATCTCTTGATGAAATAGTGAGCTGAGCTTGCTGTGAAGCGGTCTGATCAGGCCTAGATTCAGCCTGCTAAGCTCTGCACGAGCATATATCAATATGCAGTCACTATGCAGGGCATAAATGTGCATAATTTATGCCCTGCAATTTGCGAGTGTTTACAAGCCTGTGTATATAGATTAGGAACCAGCCGTATTAGCCGGTCACCTCGTTAAAAGTGACCGCAAACCACAAGTCGCATCTATGATTAAGTGATGTTTCAAAAATTGATTAAGTGCTGCGGAAAGTCGGTGTGCATGGAGTGGAGAGTGTGAAATGTATGGGGCAGAATTAATTGCGATTGAAACAAACGACCAAGATGATTTATTGTCAAATGCTTTGGTCATTGACTTGTACTTTTATTGTTTAAGGTGCTGCATGTATATAGAAAACAATGTCTTTGTTTGCAAAAAATACTGAATAGTGTTGGCAAACTGGATACACTTTCATTTCTAATGGTTTGATCATCTAGTCAGTATTTTTGAGGCATATGTCTTGGAATGAAAAGGGAATTCGGACTGACAAAAATCAGTTCAAATTGGCAGAAAGAAAGAAAAAATGAATAAAGTGGTGAGAAATTTGGCATAGGGCAAAACAAGGCAAAGCACTATTTTTCAAATCATTACTTTTTCATAGAATGCATTCATTTTATTCAATCATTCCATTATCTTTTTGCCAATATTTCTTAGAAATGGCTAATCATGGTTAAATACATGAGAAAATACTTATTTTACTTTGGATAGTTTCCTTCTACAGTATATTAGAAAGTTTTTTGGGTTTTGTTTTCTGTTTTTTTTTTGTTGAAAACTTTATTCAGTGTATATCATGGCCATTAATTGCCAAATGCATAACAGGCCAGAACATTTCTTTTCACATAATGTTCATTCACAGAACCATTATTGAAAGTTTGCGGACTGATTTCGCGATTGGCAATGAAAGCATGCAAGCGATTCATTTCTGCTGATAGGACTTTTATCAAGATTGCTAGAGAATGATGATTTCACTTGGGAAGCTTAAATTGAGCTTTAAAAGCTGCCACAGTTTACGATGGCATAGATATATGTGAACGAGCCTTGATAAACTGTAGCTCTACAGGGCATCCATAAATATGAAGTCTGGAAGATGTGTCAATATATTTATGAGAACTTTTAAAGTTATTACAATTGAAGAACTAGAAGACATGCCACAATACGATGGTATGATTCAAGCAAATGAGATCCTTTGTTGGAGCTACATCTTCAAAAAATCATAATATTTTGGTAATTTCTTTTACTGTTTTGAATTCATTATTTTTGGAGGAAGAATATTACTCGTACCGGCATTTCAATGGATGCATGTTTTTAGAAATGCGTGGGTTGTGCCCATTTATAGTAAATTTACTTGTAAGCCTTCGTTCGATAGTTTTTTGTGGCTTTCGTATTCCATATTCATCTCGTTCTGTCGTCATGCTATTTACCAATTAAGACTGGAACCTCTGCCATTTTGATGATCGGAGTTTCTCTAATGCAATCATGTGCTGTAGATGAAAGTGTTTTTTTATGTTTGCATTTGCATTTTATACATGTATGTGTACAAATACACCCATGCATATAATATCAGCAGAGCTTAGCATATATCTTCATGTACGACAACTTAATGCTTTTGAACTTTTGAAAAATTGATTTACGGCACATCACAGCAAGTTTTAATCAAAAAGCTTTCGAAAATGTCAACAAATTAAGCTTACAAGGATTTAAAGAAGAAACTAGTACACAGGATATTATAGTAATTAGTATTTATAAGTACAATGCTGAATATGAAAACAATATTTAGTTAGAAATGGGTTGATATGAAAACTTCTAGATTATTCTACAATTTATTTTAGATGAAATATTTGGATGTATGAAATATGTATATAATCATTTTTAAAAAAACATGTGCTTGTTAGTACTTCACAAAGTACAATATAAAAAGTTGCCATACATGGTATTTATTAATTTTCAGGCAAAAAGGAATCTGTGTGTGCTTGAAAAGCAACAAATGTGAGTAATTGCACCGTAGTTGTCAATAGGGATAGTACATGTAGATGTTCTTTTCATTTGTACAATGAACTGATATTGATGTTTCTCTGCATTTTTCATACACATGCTGTTGATTGGAATTCCGAAGCAATATTTTTTTGAAAGACGGATCGATGATAAAAATAGTACTTCATCTGCACAGAGAGAGAGAGAGAGACACACAGAGAGAAAGTGAATAGCACGTAATTAGAAATGAAGAGAAACCGACAGTGGATGAATCACGAATGGAAGAAAGGACTGCTTTTGTGATGATTAGAAATTCCTAATGAAATTTGTGTAATTATAATTTCAGCATCTGATTCTGAGAGGTATTGAACTTGGCTCCGTATTGATATTGGTTTTGATGGATGAATCCGGACTTGGCTTTATTTGGACATAATCTTTTCAGCATATTAATGATGATTAAGCTGCATGTTGAATTGATTGTAGAGATGATACTTCATATGAGCAATCATAAATGTAGCTTTCTATGCTCATACCTGACAGGAATATATATATATATTGTCTGTTTGGAGTCTGAAGGATGTTTTCTGTGTGTAAAATGATGTAGATGATTAGCAGGATGGTAAGCCTCAAATCTAGAAAAAGAATTAGACAGCTTCTTACACAAAATCATTACAGGCAGTAAGACAACAGCAGCAACAAAAACAACAACTACAACAAACAAAAATAACAACAAACATCAACAATATCAACAACAACTACAACAAACGTCAATAATAACAATTACAATAAACATCAACAAGAACAACAATAACAAAAACTTCAACTAAAAACAGCAGCAAGAACAACATCAACATTAACAAAAACAACAACAGTGATAAACACAGCAATAGCTCCATATTCACAACATTTAATGTTCAAAAATATTTCTTCAAAAGGTAAAGTTTGTAGAAATTATTCAGGTATACATGTACATGTAGGTAGGAGGCACTAAATGATAATTACTCTGCTTGATATTGTCTAGCAATTAAGAATATAGAGTTGCATATGATTCAATCACAAGGCAGGATTTTAAATTAAAAAAGAAGAAGGTGTTTTGATAGTACTGGAACATCCATGTTTGCTCATGTGGCTCTAAATTGTTGCTTCTGATGTATCTGGGATTTAAAAGATACCATCTGGCCTCTGTGGTCCGTATGACTCTGATAACAATCCTTCCCTTTAACCGTATCCAGTAATCTTTGGCAAAATGGCAACATTACAATCCTTGCCATCAGTAATAGCCCAGTACACGTAAATGAACAATTAATTGCATATTAGCTTTAGCTGGCATTCACCCTGGCGCTCATGCATGGTGCAAGTAGTCTGCAGGTAGAGACTCTGTTTTGGACAGTTGAATTCAATTCTATAAGGTCTGAAGCCTAGCCTAACTCTGCCAGTCTCTGGTTGTGCTTGGAGCAGCTACAGTACAAGTCCCATGGAGTGCGATAGACCATGCAGTGTACATAGTCTTGGAGTTCAGGCACCGGTGTGCATAACAACTGACAAAGTTTGTGCCTGCAAGCTACGATTCAAGGGTGATTAGTAGATTTCACTGTCCGTTCCCAACCATGAGATGCACGCCAAATTGAAAGTAAATAATCCACTCCATCAAATCTTCGTAATCAGTCAACTCTTCAGATTCATGCAATTGTCGTTTGCATGTTATGTGTGATTCAATCTGACATTGCAGTTTCATGAAGTCAAGCATATTTTCCCTCTCTCTTTTAACTCTCTCTCTCTCTCTCTCTCTCTCTTTATCCTGTTTCTTTTGTCTCGGCTCTTGTAACTCTCTTGATTTAGCTCACTTTTCCCCATCTTCTGCCTTTCTCTTTTCCTGAAATTACCATTTCTTCATCTTTTCCCTCAACATTAGTACATACATCGATGCTCCTTTGAAAAGGCTTCTTAAACACCGACGAGTGAAGTAGCTCCGGATGCTTGAATCCTTGTAACTCTCTTGATTTTGCTTACTTTTCCCCATTTTCTGCCTTTCTCTTTTCCTGAAATTTACCTTTATTCATCTTTTCCCTCAACATTAGTACGTACATCGGTGCTCCTTTGAAAAGGCTTCTTAAACACTGATGAGTTGAAGTGGCTCCGGATGCTTGAATCCAGACCATAGTTGAACATCCTCCCAGCCCTCCCCTCATACAAGTATCAATGTAATCTCAGGGATTGAATTTACTTGTCTCTCCCTCTCTTTAGTTGACATAACCCAAAGATTGTGTATGTTGGGCAGACAAGCCTAGCCGAGACCTGGCAGATATCATCGGATTTCTCATTAATCAAGAGGGAGAGATCGTCTTTCAGGCATGGGGGGTTTCCCCCCTGGGACGTCAGCTCATATAAACAGTTTTAATAATGTCACATGATGCATGCATGAATGATAGCGCGGAGCGTTTCATCTTTAACCTGTCACTCTATCACTCCCATTGATAGCTATATTCTTGTCTAGGTTTTTTTACTTTCGGATATGAGTTGTGTATTCTGGATATGAGTTGTGTTTTCTAGTATTATCAGTGTTTTCTAGTATTAGCAGTGTTATCTAGAAGTATCCTAAATGTTGAGATAATGTTGAATACATATTTGAAGTTGAGTTTAGAAAAGGCAAGCGGGGGGATTAGCAGTGAAAGAGATACATGTACATCTTTAGGGAGTGTACTGAGGTCATTGGTTTAAGCTACCCCTTTTTAGATCAGAATAGAGAAATTCATCCTATGGTAAACAAAAACCATACAGCTATAGAATATTAGTATTTTGTCAAATCTGAATGTCGTATAACTTTTTTTATTTTTTTATTTATATGTCTGTATGTCGTATAACTTAGCGTCGTGTAACAAAACATCATATAGCAAAATGTATGTTTGATCATCGTTTCGATTAAAAAACTGTATTTTGGAGGTGGCTATCATGAAACTACACTGGCCAGCTGTCTTGTCAAGCCTCGATCTTCAGAACTACCCTTATGGAAATTGGTGCAAGCTTGCCGCGAGCTTGCAGTGCAAGCTTGCAGCAAGCTTGATCTGCGAGCTTGTTTCAAGCTCGCCCGTGAGCTTGTTTCAAGCTCGTTACTAGCTTGCAGGGTTCCAAAAATGCAAATGAGTTATATCTGTCAGCCAATCAAAACAGAGGAAATATATTTTCAGGTCTAACAATCTGCAAGCTTGCCTGCGAGCTTGTTGCAAGCTTGCATGTAAGCTTGCAGCAAGCTTGTTGCGAGCTTGCAAGCTTGCAGATTGTTAGATCTGAAAATATATTTCCTCTGTTTTGATTGGCTGACAGATAAACTCATTTGCATTTTTGGAACCCTGCAAGCTAGTAACGAGCTTGAAACAAGCTCGCGGCAAGCTTGAAACAAGCTCACACAGCAAGCTTGCTGATATTTAATTATATTTGCAGGTCTTAAAATCTGCAAGCTCCCAAGCTTGCCTGCGAGCTTGTTGCAAGCTTGCTGCGAGCTTGCATGTAAGCTTGCAGCAAGCTTGTTGCGAGCTTGCAAGCTTGCAGATTGTTAGATCTGAAAATATATTTCCTCTGTTTTGATTGGCTGACAGATAAACTCATTTGCATTTTTGGAACCCTGCAAGCTAGTAACGAGCTTGAAACAAGCTCGCGGCAAGCTTGAAACAAGCTCACACAGCAAGCTTGCAGATATTGAATTATATTTGCAGGTCTAAAAATCTGCAAGCTTGCGCAAGCTCCCAAGCTGGTAAAAAAAGAGAAGCGTGCAATCTTGCAGCGAGCTTGCATGCTTTTGCAAGCTTGCATGGTAAAAAATCCAAATGGTACCCTCAGCCAATTACAAAATATGCAAGCTTGATGTTAGCTCGTCGCAAGATTGCCGCAAGCTTGCTACAAATTAAATGGAATAATAGTAACAGTATGGACAATAACATTGACAGAGATCTACAAAAGATACATCATATATGTATCAACTGGTTTTAATGTTACCTGAGTTTTAAGTACATTTCAATGACATTGTAGTGCTGCAGCTAGACTTCTGAATACTTGTACATGTAATAACGACTGTCTGAAAACATTGACAAAATATTATTCACACTTTTGATATCTCTATAAACAAAAATTCCCTCTCAAAAATGAAAGAAAATGAAAGGTATTGCCATGGCAAGTCTGGCACAAATTGAATACCGTAAATAACGTTGTATAAACCGCCCTCGTGTATTAACCGCACCCCTCTTTTTCGCCCTCAAAAAAAAAAAAAAAAAAAAAAAATTGTATTTCTTCTTTTTTCTTCTCCCCCAGAATAAGTGTTGTAACATCACAGATATTTTCAATTTCGTTTGAACGCTAGTTAAAACAGGACGGTTTTCTGTTAAACGAAAATTAATCACTTTTGCCAAAGTTTGATAGTAAGAATAGTGGTCGGGATTGGGCAGGCGCTGGGCCGACCAGCAGGGGGGATCTTCACCCACCATTCCTGATGAAAAGCACTGCTTTCGTCCGGCACTAATTTCACATGAAAACGTAATGAAAAAGTGTACTTACATTCATATTCCTGTCCTTAATCATGTTTTATTTGCAAGTGTACATGAATCTTGATTTCAATTTGACATTAAATGATTATTTTGTCAATATTTTGTCGGTGTTGTTGTGTGAAATTGAGACTCATGCAAGCTGCCATATTGGATTTACAATTCAGGCTCTTTCATTACTGTTGTTATAATTGTTTATTTTTAAGAGGTTAAAAAAAAAAAATTCTCGTAATTTTCCAGAATAAATAAATTACAATACTACAATATATATTTATTTCATCATTTATATTGTAAAATTTGGCCGAATTCTTACACTTATGTATCATGTAACCAACACACGTACTTACTCACACTCAAAATACGAAATCCATCCAATTACCACCACTAGACATATATTTAGAATCAACAAACATCCATCTTCACGTAAGTTAAAATCATCAATCAACCAGAAATATTACAATAATAATAGTTCAAAAAATAAAATATTACATATTTGTAGATTTGTGACAAGTATTTTCATACAAAATATCGCTGGAAATATTTTTTTTTTTTTTCGTCACGTATTTCTTCATCTCACTACATGAATTATCACACATGGGGCAATGCAAATTTTTTGTCCACCGCACGTACGTAATAACAATCCCAACACAATTATGATTGACTTGGTAGTGACAGAGCACAATTCCAGGCCCCAAATTTCATATTTTGCATCATCAGAATTACATGAAAATTTATCAGATTCAAGATTATAGTATAACATTCACATTAGAAATATTTATAAACCGCACCCCCGACTTTTGATGTTTACCGGCGGTAAAAAAAGTGCGGTTAATACAACGTTATTTACGGTACATAGAAGTGGAGAAAATTTGTTCCCGAAAGACCTGTGGGTGCCATCTTTTTTTGGGGAAAAAACACATAGATCTAGGTCTAGTCTAGTCTAGTCTAGTCTAGTCTACATAGTATAAAACCTATACCTTTTCACAATTGATGTAAAAACATACACGCACGCACGTCAACACAAACACACACACTCAGAGACACAAACGGGGTTGAACAAAATGCAGATAATTAATGGATTTTGTTGAATCATTTTTTTCTCTCCCACTTTACCTTTGTTACCTGTTTACCGCACACACACACACACCCTCACACACACACAAACCCTTAGAATCAGGGTAAAAACTAAAACACACACACATATACAAACAAAGAGGTAGAGAGATAGACTGAGAAATTGCGTCCAGAGCCGTTTCAGATTATACTAGATCTAGAATTGGAAGTTATGGGCCTATAACTAGTCTAGACCTAGTCTTGGTCTAGACCTAGACCAGCTTAAACCAGAGACTATCGCCCACACTGACCCTGTCAAATTCAAAATTGCCCTGACGTCCCCACATCTACAAACTAATATACACCCTACCCGTTAAGTTAAAACTCAGACGAGTATCTTGGAGGACCAACCGACCAAGTACCAAGTAGACTAGGCTACCTACTAGTACTACCTAGTCTAGCTAGTTTAACTAACATTTTTTTGGTGATGTGGGACTGAGTCTGAGTTTTACATTATTTCATGAAAAATTATCAAATTATTACAATTTTCCTGTTTTATTTTCATTTTAATATTGCTTTCCAGAGATTTATATGTTAAATGTTGTTGTGAATTATTATAATGTAAGTGCAATATCTCACAAGTACTTACCATTTTGAAGTTGATTCACACTTGACCAGTTCACAAAATGTTCAACAAAACTTTGAACCAACCACAAAAAATGAATTACTTGGAATGGCCAATAGAGGGCGCGTGACATTTTTCTGATTAGGATCTTGTTGGCACTGGGAGTGTTATCTTTGGAAGTCAATAACTTTTTAGTAAGAGAAGTAATAAATATAAAATTTTCACAGTGTAATAAATGAATATAAATGCATTTTTTACAGTAATTCTTTAGGATTTTCATTGTTTCCTCTTTTTTTACAGATACAAACAAAAAGTGATAAATTATGATTTTAGTGAAAAAAGTCAAAAAATTACATTTTAAACCCTAAAAAAGGTTCAAAATATCATCAAATATTATAAATATTCATATCATGTGATAGATAATTTCATTATCTTTCATTAGACACAATATTCATTAAAATTGAGGCTCTTTTTAACAAATGACATGTAAAAAACAACTGTTAGGCGAAATCAGGGTCAAATAAAGGTCATTGACCTCTGAAATCAGGCTCCACCACCCACAACACACAAGACATCACTTTTCAGACATGTCTTAGGAGACATGTCTTAGGATGTTTTATCCAAAAATTAAAACAAAACACTTGGTCTTTTTTGTCAATTAAAGAAATTCAAGCAGGCTATTGGACTATTAGTTTTGCTTTTGTTTAAGAATATAGTTTTTGAATCAAATCGTTTTCCGGCTAGATTTTAGCAAGGTTTGATTAAACGCTCATTTAAATTATATATTTCGTTTCAACCATTTTTGTTGACTCTTGCCTGGTCTCTCGTAAATCACAGTGAAAAAGGAAATCATTTTTAGAGTGTTGGATGGTGTACCTTTTTGTACAGTGAAAAGTGAGTCATGATGCGATATTTAATGTTTGTTTTATGATCATCCATCTTTAAACCTTTTTCAAAGGTATAATGCGCTTTAAGAACTGTACTATTATTATTATATGTGTATAAAGATCCCCTATTTTATACCTCATTAGCAAAGAATCAAAGGTTATGAGAAAATCATTGAACAATTTAATTGTGCATATAAACTTTTGTGCTGTATGTTTACAGTGACAATAATTTGGTCATAGATGGGGTTTGTCCATAGCAGTCTGACATAAGTTTGCGGCAAGCTTGGCAGGGCTTTAGATTGCACCCAGCAAGCTCCGCAAGCTTGCTGCAAGCTTGCAGGGCATACACTGTCGGCCTGCAAGATTGCCAGGGCTTTAGATTGCGCTCCTGCAAGCTTGCAGGGATATCCTCTTTGTCTGCAAGCTTGCAAGAGCTTTAGTTTGCGCCCCTGCAATGTCCGCAAGCTTGCTGCAAGCTTGCAGGGCATACACTGTCGGCCTGTAAGATTGCCAGGGCTTTAGATTGCGCCCCTGCAAGCTTGCAGGGATATCCTCTTTGTCTGCAAGCTTGCAAGAGCTTTAGTTTGCGCCCCTGCAATGTCCGCAAGTTTGCTGCAAGCTTGCAGGGCATACACTGTCGGCCTGTAAGATTGCCAGGGCTTTAGATTGCGCTCCTGCAAGCTTGCAGGGATATCCTCTTTGTCTGCAAGCTTGCAAGAGCTTTAGTTTGCGCCCCTGCAATGTCCGCAAGCTTGCTGCAAGCTTGCAGGGCATACACTGTCGGCCTGTAAGATTGCAAGGGCTTTAGATTGCACCCCTGCAAGCTTGCAGGGATATCTTCTTGGCCTGCAAGCTTGCAGCAAGCTTGCATGAATATCTCTCTTTGCCTGCAAGCTTGCAGCAAGATTGCTGTAAGATTGCGCGCAAGTTTTGCAAGCTTAAATTTGTAATGCAATCTTATTAAGCTTGCCGCAAGCTTCTAACAAGCTTGTAACAAGCTTGCCGCAAGCTTAAGTTTCTGTAAGGGTAGTCTGTTCACACACTGTATCTCTATTCTGTATATGATGTTTTTATCCAATGCGTATGCCCTTTTCCCCGTAAAATGATTCTTTGTCCAGCGTTTCTTGAAACAAGGTTCATATAAATTTGCTCCTGTCTGAACAAGCTATGAAACACAGATTTTCTGAACACATTTACATTTAGTGTAATGTGTAAACTCTTTTTGCTATTTGTACGTCTTATGAAGATATGAAGTCATTCCCCATTGCCGATTTTCTAAATTTTTGTATAAGCAATGGTTCCTATTTATTACTGGTCTGTTTTAAAGGTGGAGATTTGTTGAACGTTTGTTGGTTTTGCAGTTACGTGATGATATTTGATAACATCTTTAAAATCTACCAAAGAGGATTGAAATCTAACTTAGTCTGCATGGGCTCATTTATACATGTAGATTTAGAAATTAATGATACTAGTATCACTGTGCTCTACACTCTGTATATGGACTTCTCAATTTTTTTTAAGAAGAGGCTTTACAAAAACATACATACAATTTTGCATACATGAGCTGTCTGTTTAAAGTTTCCGTATTGTATTAAAGCAACTGCAAATGGTTTGTCAAAATCCTGGGAGAAAACATACTTTAGATTTATACTTTTGCAGACAAGTATTTTGTAACCCCTGAGCTGTCATGATTTTATAACCTTCAACACATTATATATTAGATGTAGGATTATAAGATGTCGGGTTTTAACCTATTAGGGTTTAAAAATAAGTTGTTAATGCGATTATTAAAGAGGAACGGAGACTCTGAACTGCAAATAGTAGGGACTAGGGTTTAGCACAACAGCCCAGTTCTTGAGATGCAATGACATGACACGCAAATGCGGTAAATCAAAGTACTTTTCCAGTCTCTCTTTGTGTACCCTACTTTCCAACATGTTCCGCGTAAAGCTTCTCTTTTGGGTCAAGACGTCAGACTCTCATGCTTTATTCATTTTTTTAATTTGCTCTCAGTGTGATCTCCCATGAATAATGGCAGGCAAAGGTAGAGGGGGTAAAGGGAGATGGGTAGAGGGATATGCAGGGAGAGGGTGGATGAGAGAAGGGCGCAACAGAGAGAGAGAAACATAGAGACGGAGGGATAGAGCCAAAGAGAGGCAGACAGAAACAGAAAGCAGACAAAAGAGAGAGAGAGATAGAGGGAGAGAGAGAAACATAGAGATGGAGGGATACAGACAAAGAGAGGCAGACAGAAACAGAAAACGGACAAGAGAGAGAGAAAGAGAGAGGGGGCAAGGAGAGTGAGGGAAGGAGAGAGACAGAGAGAGGTCGGGAGGAGACAGCAAGTGAGAGACAAATAGCAGACCAACAAGACTGTAGGAGAGGGAGCAAGGGGGGGGGGTCAAGTTTACACAACTTCCCCTTTCATAGTTTGCCCCATGTAGCCTCAGTCAGAAAAAAGATGTTGAACAAATTCAAAAGATTGGAATGATGGTATGATGTGGGGTACATTTTCATATTGGGGTAGGGGGAGGAGGGAGAGCAAGAAAAAGAGAGAGAGTGATAGAGAGAGAGAGAGAGCAAGAGAGAGAGAGAGAGAGAGAGATGGAGACGGTGGTGGCTTAGCGGGTGAGAGACATTAATTTCTCTGGGGAAGTGAAGTTTTTCTCCTGGTGTAATCTTTTTGATGTGATTACTTTCCTGAGGCAAGATGATCTATCTCCTGAGCATCCATTATGAGTAATGTGTGAGTGCACACAACGTTTGCCCGCATATTCCTCAAGAATTCCATCATTATGTTAACCTGTGAACCCTTCTTTGCTGTGTGTAAACTCTATGGCAATAGCCTAGGCCTACCATTGGAAACAAACTATAAGAGGATAATTTTAAGTGAATGAACTGCTTTATTATGATGCAATCCTCAAGAAATAACAGTGTCACATATAATTAGCCTCAATTTATTCTTAAGATTCTTTCATATATATTCGTTTAATAAATCAACGGTTGTGAGATTCATGCCTGCTAAATATCTAAACCTCTTTCCAAGTTCCAACCCATTCAATAAACAATTATTGAATTAAATTGATTATGAAACGAAAAAATGCATTTTAAGTCCTTGTTAAAAGTTGAATAAATGAAATCATTCATTTGTGGGGTAAAAAAAAAAAATCCTGCTACATTGCCTTTATGAATGCTATACACAATGGGTGATATGACTAGTACATGTTGGAGACTTCCAGCCACATTTTTTGCATTGAAAAAGTAGCTGATCGGAGTACTGGTAGATAGAAAGTAGATAGATTTTGTTTACATTGTCAATTTTCCACCATGCCGTTCTAGTTTTCTATGTACCTAATATAATGGAAAATATTTGGTTGAGGGCATTCTCCTAAAATGTCACTTGCACTTTTGAGTCCTGTCCTGCTTATGAATTATTCATATCTTGAAATTGGCTATAACAACACTGGTTCATTAAGTCAGCTAAGCCTGCCGATATCCTGATGTGAATTTTGTCATAGAATTGTTTGTAATGTCTACCATTAATATAGTCCTATACTTGACTATAGTGATGTATGAGGGTGATGAAATTCATCAGGCAGTTTTGATGGATGCCAGATCTAATTTTCTTTTGAATAGCAGTTAGTTGCATGTAAGCGCCAAGAAAATGATTTGATTCATTTCATTTCACACCTTTTAATGTCATGTTTGAATATGAATAGAAGAGAATACATAATCTCAGCCTCGGTCTTTGATTGGGGGTGAAGTTTGGGTTATTACGTCTTCATATTTATGTCAGAAATGCATTTGATATCATGTTCTGTATATAGTTACATGTATGATGTACTCACTTCGATCGGGACTCACAAGTAGTATAACTATGGACCAATCCTCTTATCACTCTTAAAAGTATAACAGTTAGACTTGCTTCAAATCTTTCTCTTAAAGGGGGTGTAGCTTGGCAAATACTGGTTAACGCCATCTACTTCTTCTTTTGGACAACGGCACGTAAACGAATGGACTTGATTAACGGTAGTCAGCGACTTAATCTCTACATGGTCAGCGTTCGCGAAACATACCAAAGTTCTCCTCATGCTTTGGTTTTGCTTATGTTGCACGCACGTGATTGCTGTCCGTAGTCATATTATGCTAAATTGGCCTGCGGTCTTGTCAGGCTACACTCCCTTTAAAGAAACATTTTCCCTTGGCTTCAAAGTGTCAACTCTGGGTCCAATCATCTTAAAAGCTTTTTCTCAGAATTTTTTCTATTTCAAACCAATCTGTCTGATAGTGGAAAGTGAGTATTAAAAACTCATCCTGTTAACCAAAGCAAGCCTACCCTCTATTTTTTTAATATACATAGTCAAAAGATATTTTCCACTTGGGGAATAGTCAACTTGGACTGCTATGTGAAGAGCTGCAACATAAGCCGATCTCCTTTCATGCTCTTGAGTTTTCAAGGGCGTCAGTCCCGTGCATTTATATTGGCGTTGTTTACATAGAGGTCACCTCTACTGGAGAGCCGAGAGACAAGTGATCTGCTATATTGCAGCAGACACCCTAGATTGGCTCAGAGTGGGATTTAGTTTAAAACCCTGAACGGCATAAAGAATGAGGCTACTGAGGGTATGGGACACACAAGAGAGCTTGTTATAGATAGACCCCGTTGATGATCAACGTTGAAAAATTGATAAGATGTAAACCAGACGTAGAGTTGTATCTTTCGTCTTCTTAACCCCTCCCATACCACCAAGTTGATGATCAATTTGTCTATTTGGACTCAGAAAAGCATTGACTCAATACTTTGACACATAGTTAACACCCTTCTGGCTATTAACAGACAATTATCATAAATGAACATCTGTGAGAGAATTCATTAGTTTTAATTCTTCAGAATTTGGCATAACATATAATTACATTTCATGGAAGTAAACTTTACAAAGTATACTTTCTTTGCTTAGACTGAATGGAGAGAAAAGAATATATGTACAAATTGTACACACTAAGAAATAAGGGTGCAATTGGGGTGCAAATGTGCATCCACCTACGTGTATTTGGCAGAGGGTTCTGCTTTTGTAGCAGAATTGTACCTTTATTTCTTAATGTCTTCCATACTGTCTATTGGTTCTTCCTTCCCCCTGGATTCTTCCATTATGTTGTACTATTCCATTTTTATGTTTCTGATTGGTTCTTTATTTATGATGTCACTTATGTTTTGATCTTGTGTAATTGAGCTTCTCTTGATAAAGTCAGTGTACCTCGAGTAGGACCTAAATTATTGTTTGTGTTCTACACTATGAGAGAGATGATTTATGATGGTGATGATTTATGGTGGTAGTAAATGTCCACTGTATCTTTCTAGTTCAGTCTCATGTCTAACAAGTTCCTGTTGATTTATGGCAAGCATATGGCTTGGCATTTTGCAGACGATTAAAGCTAAATAAAGGGTGGAGGCGCATTAAACCCGTTCTCACATTGTAGAGATTCAGGTATTTGGAGATACACTTGAAATTTAGAATTGAAATGACTTGCTCATTTTGTAATGAGGACTCTTGGAAAGGCTTCTTGAAAGTAATAGATCTCATTAAATCATTATATTTTCTTCCATGAGGAATTTCAATAATTTAATTAAAAAATGAAGGAGTAGTAGAGTGATTGATTATATTAAATCAGCTAATTGCATGAGAAAATTCACGGTATAGGGCGTGAGGGGGGGGGGAGGGGTTATTTGAGTTAATATTGAATTTGCCTAAATTATCAACTTTGGTAATAAGAATAATTATCTTGTGTACATTTAAATAAAGAATCAAAGGCTCTGGTTGTCCTCATAGACAATTTCAATTCCAAAATCATCTGTGAAAGTTTCAGCTTAGCCGTTGCTAGAGCATCTTGTAAGATTTCCCTATTGCTGGAAGTGGTGTGGAAGTAAACTGGATTCCTCTGTCAGCCAATTGTCTGCACTGTGACAACCAGTTGTTTTCTTTTTCAATGAGTAAGACAATTAATCAAATGTATGATGAAACTCAAGTTTGAATTCCTTTTCGTGTACATGCTTATGTTTGATATTCTCTTCACATTTTTAAATGTAAAGTATAAAGCAATGGTATGACAGGAAGATTTGTTGATTAATTTATAATTTGTTTAGATATTAATGTATTGTAATGCATTGATATTTTATTCAACAATATTCTGTTCTAATATCTAGGGGTGAAGATGGCATAAATCGAGATTAAGGATTGATTTATTTGATTGCAGTAGTACTTTGTGTACATTTACATTACTTCTCACAATAGGTAATACTGAGGTGGGAACTCCTACAAGCTTGCAAATTAATATCCTGTTTGAGGAAAACAAAATATTCATTAGTTTGTTTCGAAACAGAGACAGATGATCGTCTGCACTTCTAGTGCCGATATTAACCTAAATTTTCTTCCGTTGCTGTATTTATCAGCACCCATTACAACAAATTATCTAATTAGGTCTCGTTACAAATAGCTGTACTAATGGGGAAAGTGTTGCTTTTGTATGGCTGGCATATTTTGTTGCATCAATCTCAATTTGTCTCCACTTTTTTTTTATCCTAGGTAAGAAATTGTCTGCTCTTTAGAAAGTCCCCTAATTGATACATGTGTGTCTTTGTGATAGAGAGAGGAACCAAAATGATTTCACACGCTTCTCTAAATGAGTTTTTCATTATTAGGAAGATCTTTCTGACATTTGTTGTAAGACTGGCTGAGAATAACATAAAGTATATTCAACCTGCAGACTGTCTGGAGAAGGATGGCTTTCTTCTATAGCTTTCAACAGGAAAGCTGCCTAAAAGATCTTTTTGCTGGTGCATCAATTTATTCAATTAGTTTTATTTTATCTGCTCAAAGCCACAATTATATGATTTAACACAGCGTAATCCTGTTTCTAGCTCTCTAGAGAGTTTCACAACCAGGGACCCCTTTCATAAAGCCTTTTTTCAAAGACAAATGACAAAAATCAGTGACAAATCTGCTGATAACCAATCAGAAACAAGGATTTCACTAGATTTTAACAGAAACTGTCATTTGTCACTGATGACAAGTTGTGTGAAATAGGGTCCTGATCTGATATACGCAATGCATTCACATCCCCACGTTGCAAATTAAACACTTGAAATGATAATGAATTATTCTTTCTTTCTGGGAACCTATTGATGCTAACTACTTGACAAGGTTCTGTAGTAATAGTGTGAAATGTTTGATGGCAGGAAAAGTAATCTTGATTTTCAGTGAGGAAAGTTAAATTATTTTGGAATCGGAGGAACTTACACTGAATGTTTAAGATCAATGATATCTGTTAAATGCTTTAAAAATATATATTAGTTGAGTGATCGAGGAAGCAGCAGAATATTAGAAAATGAGCAATTCATAGTCATTACGACACACATCCATAAAAAATGGTCTCCTGTGTTCAAATATGAGTTGTGTTTTTCGGTGAATGGTATTTCTAGCAAGCTTTTTCTTTCTTTTAGAAACTTCAGTCTAAACATCCATGACAAACATACCATAATTAGTTTATGCCACTTTGTCAATTACTCAAGATTAGTTTTAAAGCATGATGTATACCCAGGATACATGCTTGCGGGTAATATTTAACTACATATGTAGACCTACCTCACATGTTCCCCAAGCACCCTACCTGGTTTACTCATGCCCCCAAGATCTGTTGCTCTATAAGCAAGATGCATTATGTCTTTTCGGTGCATAATACTTTGAAAATGTCAAAGATGAGCCAGAGCTCTCTATTAATTCCTACAAAGAGCGAACATTTTCATCGCTCATCTTGAGCAAGATTCCTATTAAATGGGATTCACGTTGACCTAAATGATTCAGTCACGCATCCGATAATACCGGTCGGTATATAGTCCATACCTATTTGCGGAGGGGAGTCGTGTCTCTTCATGCAAAGGGTATTTAGTCATGTATCCCTCGATATACTTGCATAACACGTTTTAGGGGAAGATTAAATTTGGCTAAACGTGTCCATGCTTTTCGATTGGTCAGTCTGTAAACCATAGCTATTTGCTAAGGAAAGTTGTGTCAATCTCTTTATGCAAATGGTATCTAGTCATGTATCCGCCAATATACTTCTAGCAGTGGGTCAGTATTGTAAACCATAGGTGTTTGCAAAGGATCGAGAACTATGTCTCTTTGCACAAACTGTATTTAGTCATGTATCCCTCAATATAATTGCATGATAATAATAATAACTAGAAATGCAATCGTGTCACAACGATGTGCGTGCAATGACGCCATGTTTCTACGTGTCAAACGAATGAGCTTCTCTCGGACTATCCAGAGCAATTTGTACGAAGTCTATAGCTTCTGTGATATTGGAGATAGGTAGGGCGAAAGAAAGGCCTCAACAGTGACCTTGATGGGATGGTAGTGACTATGCCTACGAAGTTTGAAAGAAATTGGGATAGGGGAAAGAACGTAGAAAGGGCTCGCAAGCACTGCGTGCAAAAACCATTGGGATTTGGTGCATGTTCCTCATTGCAATATAGATCGTTCTGGGGGCCAACAGCGTGAACCCGATATGCCCCATAGACAATCCGTGTAATGCATGGGCGGAAAACGTACAGGATCTGTATTACGACCGGAGTTAAATTGTTTTTTCTCTCTCTCTTTATGTCTCTTTATAGGCCGTATTTGGTATCATTAGAAAGAAAATTTCATGGTTGTTATTGTAAACCACTCTCTTTTTTTCCATGATAATCCTATCGAAACACGTGATGTAAAATAGATTTATAGTACAAAATGGCGTCTTTAATGGCCCCCTTGACCAATTTCAAAAATTCGGCCACGAGGTGCCCTGCGTACTGCAACTCTAAATGTCACTGCAAAATTTCAAGGAAAAAAAGGATGTTTAGGGGGCGAAAAAAAGTCTGAGAAATGACGTCTTAGCCGATACGTGTTATAATATTGGGCGGAAACTCGACGGAAATCGTATAGTGACCCTTATTCAAATGTGATTTACTCAACATTTTCTGTGTGAACATATACCATACTTGGTATCATTCGAAAGGGCACTTCATTGCGGTCAATTTCACACCATTGTCATCTGCGCGCAATGTACTGCACGCATTATAGGCGCTATTACGTAATGCATAGCAAATTCATTATTTTTGGCGATAACTTTGCGCTGACATATTCGAATTTTACTAAACTTGGCAGACACTTGTCACGTATATGGATACATATGTCTGCCAAGTTTCATTGATGTAGGTATAAAGATCGCCAATTTAGAGCAATTTGAAGTTATTTCTCAATTTTCTTCAAAATGGCGAATTTGGAGGGCATTTTTCGCAAAGTCGGTCAGTGTTAGGGTATATAATTTTGTATATTGCTGGAAAGGGCATATCTTCAAGTATCTAAATCCAAAAAAGGGTACGGGTCTGCCAAGCCATAATGGAGATACGGCCACAGAGAGAAAGCCAATTCCCAGAACTTTAGAGGGCGCTATTTATGTTGTGCAAAGCCATTGGAGCGTGAAATTTGGCATGGCTATGTGCAATTAAGAGATAAAGATACTGTGAGATTTAAGTACAAAACGGAATTTATATGAGAAAGTTATGGCAGTTTTAGATTATTTAGGGGTCCATTTTTCAAGAACTTGAGAGATTTTTGACGGAGTCGGTTTAAGACTTGAGTTTCGAGTATGAAGATGGCATTTTGAAGGTCAAGTCATGTGTCGCAGATGAAAGAACATCTCTCAGACTATCTAGAGGAATTTGTTAGAAGTTTGTAGGATCTAGGATAGTGGAGATAGGAAGGAAGATATAAAGGCCTTAAAATGGACCAGAAACGGACAAAATGGCGCCTGGACGGTCATGCATGAGTGATTTCGAAAATCGAAAAAATAGGTGACCTTGATGAGATGGTAGAGATGATGCCTACGAAATTTGAAATGAAAAGGACATGAGGAAAGCACCTAACTAGGAATAACAAACACTACGTGCAAAACGAATGCGATTTCCTGACGATAACGATAAGGAAAACACTAAGGAGGAGAATATTAATGGGGCAGAATGTGAACGAAAACAAGGCAATGACGAAGGTCGTCATTGCAATAATAACATTTAATTTTTATATAGCGCTTAATACAAATATGATATGGTTAGTGGAGGATTAAATTCAGCACTAGCAATCGGTCAGTATGTCAACCATAGCTGTGTGCTAAAGGAAGTTGTGTCTCCTCTCACATCTATAGGATATTTAGTTATGAATCCTTCAATATGCTCGCATAAAACAGTTAGAGAAAAATGAAATTCAGCTTTATCTCAATTGGAGTCGGCATCTTCATTGAATTATGGTATTAAGCCTTCATTGACATGGAATTCATGCTGCCCTGAGTGATTCGGTCACGCATCCCAGAATCCTAGTTGGTCTGAAAAGCCTTGTCCTCGATCCACCGCAGCCGTCGCTAGCGCCACCCCATGTTTTCCCTCATCAGAAGATCCAATCGAAAAGAACGGTTAAGTGGATACGGGTTAAGATGTGTAATGTGGGGTCAGGATGGTGGGAACTAATCGGTCATCAAAAGAAATCCGGCCGGTTCTTGTTTACCCGTCATCAATTTCGGCGAGGGCGGGTGTAAGCGGGAGATTTTCAGCCCAAGTCACGTCTGGAGTTGAGTTGAGATGAATCGTCATCCGCTTTGAATCAATCCTCAATCTATCTCAGCTAAGGAGCTCAAGAGGACCACTTCACGTTTTGATCTTTTCGGGAAAGAAAACAGTATGAACGTGCCTGTATAGAATGCATGTGTTAATGCAGCAGACATATATATGACAAAAATTTGAAGTTAGATATTAACATACGGTACATGTTTGCAGGGCTCCACATTAACCTTTTTGGAAAAAGATCCGGACTGAATGTTTTACAATCAGTATGCAGGAGTCAGCCCTATGTAAAATCTTAAAAGAATTTGGGGGGTTCTCACTCAGATTTTAGTAAAGCCCTGATGTATGGAACAGTATAAACATGCCTTTTAATATACTATTGATGCATGCATACATGTGTTCAGGGATGCCAGTTTTCATCCTTTTGCTCTATTTCAGACCCTGTCACCACTCTGTTTAAGACTTTTTCAGGCTTTATGTTTTGGAACCTATGGGGATAATGATAATAAGAATAACCTAGGCTATAGCCCCTTTCATCTTCAGAGAAAATATCAATGTGCGTCTGACAATTGATTGAAATGGTTGGGACTCATTTCAGGCAAACATGGGGGAACCAAGTGTTATCCTCAAGTAATGTATGCTTTAAAGATTTAATACTACTTGTGAAAGAAAACAGTATGAACATGCCCAGAAGATGCACGCATAGATTGTGAACGTGAAGCATATATGTTTGAAGCATACATCGTTTACATGCAAGTATCTACATGGAATAGAGAACAGTCTGAACAGGCAGACAGATGCATGCATGCATGCACGGTCGGTGTGTACGTGAAGCACATGTATGAAGGATTAGTCGCTAGCGCATAGCTACTTCCATAATGCATATGGTTGACCTACATGTAACTAGAGCTGTGTATTCATGTAAATATAATGCCGGGCAACCCCTTTTTCAGCATATTTCACATCTCATATCTATCCACCATGTGGAGGACTTGCTGAAAAGATTGAGTGGCTTAAATTTAGTTATTCTATAAGTGATTTTTTTTTTTTGAGGGGGGAGGGAGGTGGTTTGAGACTTCCCGATTCATTTGCTACATGTGCTTTTGCTTAAATTCATTTAAGCTTTGAGGGGGATTGAATATCTCCCTCCCCCCTCCCCTCTAGAACTGTGGCTGTTATTCATCTCTTCCTAATTTATCTCTCACATCCATCTGAATTGCTCTTTGAGTGGCATAATTCATCTTACTAATTGTCTAGGCTTCACCTTGAAAATTTCCATCTTCCCTTGAAGAAAACATACCCTCAAGTCTTTCTTGTTTTTTTAACTCCTAAAATAAATCATCATGGCCCATGAACTTGCAGAGAATCTCATGCATACAAGAAGACCCTGATGACGAACTAATGCTCATTTTCTGCCGTAAACAGTGGCAAAAGGTTGGGCAATTTAACGGTTACTGAATCCATCTTCGGGGGTAATTTGGGAATGAAAAAGCAGATTCACGCTCTATCTGTCTCTTCATCTATCCTGTGGTGGTCTCCTCTTTGACTTGGAGGGGATTAAATGTGATCGTTGGAGATTGAAATCGCTGGCAATCTCAAACTAAGATCTAGAGTGTAAATTTCCTCTGAAGAGCTAGGGCAGTCAAGGAATAACGGATTAGGAAAAGGTTGGGGGTCGTTGCACAAAAATAGCTTTTTAAACCTCAAAAACATTCCAGGGGCATTAGTATCTTGTGTTGCTTCATCCTATCGGTGTTTTATAGTATGATATTGACTCTGATAGAAAACATGACAAAAATATGTTTGTTTAAACACATAACCAAACAAAATACGATGAAGGAGAAGATATTTAAAATGATGGATTATCATTTAACCCTTATTCTCACAAACATACATGTATAATGATATGCTGCCAAATTTCTTATTAGTTAACTCATTATCTACTGCAGATCAAAGCTCTTGAATGCCACATTGGGTAGAGTGTATGTTACATTTATGTTATACTTGTGGTGGTGGTGGTTATTTTACCTGACTGCTAAGAAAGCATAAATGCTTTTAAGTAAGCAACCAGACGGCCGACGGCTTTAGGTCCTCTCCAAGGGACCTGGTAATGAGGATTAATGCCTTACCAAAGGGCACTAGCGCATCGACTTGGTTTCGAACCTGGGTCACCGGATTACGAGACCACTGCTCTACCGACTGAGCTATCGTGACAAAAGTTGACTGTGGCAACCTAAGTTGCTTGTGCCATTAGTCAAAAAAAGTTAAAACATATTTTTCCTGTCAAAGCACTTCTTATGTGCCTCTGGAATATCAATAGTGACATTGCCCTAAATATTGTGCATTTATGGAGTGTGGAAGCCATTTCTTGACGATCGTAATGCCAAGATGCATGCAATGTAGGCTATGGCGGCAGACTTCAAAGGCCAACAAGTGTCTACTTTGCAACAGACCCTTCTCTAACCTATTTCTGACGACCGAGGGCTCCCGTCAAAACAGCTGGTTTAAGTGCACCGTACTTCACCCCACTTCCAATGCATGGATAAAAAAAAGTAGTCACTTATACGTTTCACGGGTATACCTGTATGTATTCAAAGAACATGAATGTAAATTCATTCTCAGCATATACCATTGCAGCATATTCTGTATGAATTCCTGTTTGTGATTTTGAACTGTTCAATTGAAGGATTAATCTTTATTTTATGATTTCCACAGGTGCATGTTATTTTCCTTAATTTGACAAAGCAGTAAAAACTGTACAAGACAATATCAAAATTGCATTTACCGGTAGTAGAGAAAGCAAATCGAGAAAGCAAACCTATGAATAACATTGAATAAGACATGTGTAGTATTCAAAATATCGTTTGAAAATATCCTGGGTATAAATTAGAGATATCTTTAGTGGTTTTCTGAATACCTACTGCAAATTTGTATTAAAGGTGAAAAATAATTTGTGAGCCTTATTATTCTAATTATGCAAGTGTGGAAGAACATCAGAGGAGAAATGTCCCCTGAAAAGCATGGCTCTTCAGATGCCTTTATATTCTATATATGACAAGTAACAGCTTAAAAATGAGGCCCGATTTTCATGCCACATGTTTGTGTAGTCCCATATACATCTTTCTGTGTACAGTGCTTGTTACTTTACCAAGACTCTGCCAATTTTCTGATCATTGCAATGACCCCAGAACCTTGCAGTACATACCAATACTTATATGCTACATGATCAACCTTTTTCTGATCGATTCCACAGTGTTTCTTTCACAATGCAATCGCATGACCAGAACTCAACTTTACCTTTAAAGCCGGCATTAGCGCTAAAAAAGCCGGCATTAGCGCTAAAAAAGCTATTCCCTGTAGGCATTGCTAAACAGGTTAATGAGGGCAGCTGTTTCTTGCAAGGCTCTTCATGTGCCATGCTCCAGACTGATTAGAATTAGAGATCAATTCTTCCTGAATGTCACCAGATAGGCAGGGATAGGCTCGTTTCATGTCTTCTTTAAATATTAGTCTATAACACTGTTTTACTTCAGTGAAACCTGTATAAAGACCGCTCAAGGGACACAACTTAAGTGGTCTTAATTGGCAAGTGGTCTTTATGTACATGTTGCTCTACTACAAGTTTCTGAAGGTACTTAAGTGTAGTAGCAAGAAAAGATGCACCAGGAACACAAAACACATAATAGTTGTGACGTCTAATACTTCAAAGTTATTTTACATATCTAAATCAAAGTTTGGGTAAATTTTAGCCTAATCAATATAGTACATACATGTATTCACTCATGTACATGAAGACCACCTGCCTAGAAAGACCACTTTTCTTGTCTCCCTTGAGCGGTCTTTACACACAGGTTTCACGGTTTTCTTATTTTACACAATGTAATTATCTTTCATGTTAGGCGATATTTTAAAAAATTCATGTTTAGCATCCTCGCTTACCACCTACTTTTTTGTGTTTTGTTTTTTTAATGAAAAAGCATGAAAAACATACTGCTAAAATGATGTTTTTCTGAGAAAAAAAACAAAGTGAAATATAAAAGCTGGCAGCCATCTTGAAAAATAGCACTGTTGGATGTCTTGGGAAATATGCCGAGCGGCCATTTTGAAGAAGAAAAATAAGGCAAGACGCTAAACATGTCTTTTTTTATTCGCCTCATGCACGGCTTTTAAGGAGAGCACAGTCATTAACTTGTTGATCCAACTCAATACACTCTCCATAGACCCAAGCCTGAGCATTCTGAAGCTTGGCATTCAATGGGTTTAGAAAGAAACAATGTCTGTTCGGAGCCAGAAGGGTGTTAATTCTGTGTTAGGGTATATGAGTTAATGCCCTTCTGGCGCTTGGCAGATGATATGATCTTCATAAGATGTGAATGTATTATTACTTAAATATCTCTCTCTCTCTCTCTCCCTTTATCTCTCTCTCTCTTTATCTCTCTCTCTCTCTCTCTCCCTCTTTCTCCCCCCTCTCTCTCTCCCCCTCTCTCTCCCCCTCTCTCTCTCTCTCTCTCTCTCCCCCTCTCTCTCTCTCTCTCTCTCTATCTCTCCCTTTATCTCACTCTCTCTCTCTTCTCTCTCTCTCTCTCCCTTTATCTCTCTCTCTCTCTCTTCTCTCTCTCTCTCTCTCTCTTCTCTCTCTCTCTCCCTTTATCTCTCCCTCTTTCTCCCCCCCTCTCTCTCTCTCTCTCTCTCCCCCTCTCTCTCTCTCTCTCCCTTTATCTCTTTCTCTCTCTCTCTTCTCTCTCTCTTCTCTCTCTCTCTGTCTCTCTATCTCTCTCTATCTGTCTCTCTGTCTCTCTGTGTCTCTCTTATTTCCACTTCTAAATCCCTTTTAACCCCTACCATTGTATCACCATTAAATTGTCTGTTGAGAGTCAGAAGGCTGTTAACTCATCATACTTTTATAACACAAGGTATAACGCCCTTCTCGCTCTCAACATGCGATAACAATGTTGCCAATTTGCTTGGGAGTGTATTATGGATTGTACTTATTCACTGTAGTAATATGCATAGATTGGTTTAAACTAATTAATCATGTACATTGTACATGTAGATGATACCTGCCTGTTAGCAATGAATTGTCTAGATAATAATAAGATTGATTGCAAAGGTGAAAATACAACTTACAGTATGTAAGCTCATCGACAACAATTTTGATACTGCAGACTTGAATCTAATCTAATCTAATGTACTGTACACCCTATCATCCATTAACAGCCAGAAGAACTCATAACACTGTGTTATAGTATATGAGTTAATGCCCATCTGGCTTCTAATATAGACAATATACATGAACAAGTGGCATTCACATGTATGCTATACTCATTTAATCAAGCATTTTGATATTAGTGTTGCAATAAACACTAGTTAGTGTTGCAGGTCATGACTCTTCACATAATATTTCATACATATCAATCAATATCTAATGGACTTGTATATCACACCATGAAAAACAATTGCCTCCAGGTATGCAACATACATGTAAATGCTTCCATATGTATTACAGAAGGGTGTCTAACCACTTTTCAGGGCCCTTTGCATGCACATGTATTCAGTGAGGTGCAGGTGAGAAAGGGTCACATTCTGAATATCATCACATGTGGTCAACTAACCGATCAACCATACACAATTATGATGCTGCACCGAGCTCCCCGCGGAAGGCTCGCACAATGATCTCCCCGCCCTAGCTGCACCGGGGAAACGCAAACGATATGAAACGGTCATGATGTTGCGAGTGTTTGTAATAATGCCGTGAGTCAAAATGAGTCACTTCACTGACTATTGGCACTAGGGAAAAGTAATAAGCAAATGTCAGGCATCATCGCAGCCATATTTGTGTATATTTGCCCACATATGTATGTGTATTTTGTTAAGTGTAAGTTCATCAATCCATTTGTAAGGCTTGAATTGAATTTGCTCAAAGTGAGATGTATGAAATACAATGTAAAGAAGAATACATGTTGCATTTATTTGCTTTAAAATGAATATCCCTGGCTATTAGAGATGTGGTACATACATGTACCTCTACAGTGTGAGTCAAAAAAAAGTTTACACCTAGAAAATTGCTAATTATTTTTAAAATCATCTATGAACAGTAAATTATTATACATCTTATGAAAGAGTGTTTTATCTCGAATCATTTGGTATCATTTTTGTGTGGTATGTGTTCACGCTTGGATGAACAGGAGGCATTGTTTGCGTGAGTGCAAAACTCGACTTGCGCCAAAGTTGCTTATGTGATGTTTGAATAAAAAAATTGGGATATGGGTATTAATTCGGTCTTTGCAGATCCAAATAACATCCCTAACAAAATGAATCATACCACACATATCAAATATCGAATATCAAATTATCAACAAGCATTTTGTGCGCGCGTGTGTGTGTCACTTTACTTCTGCAAAAAGCATATTCAATGCATTTCATTTGACACATTCAATTCATTCTCTCACTCCGCTAATCTGAACATAATACATACTATAGGCATCACTTTGGCGCAAGTCGATTTTTGCACTCTCTCAAACAATGCCTCCTGTTCATCCAAGCGTGAACACATACCACACAAAAGTGATACCAAATGAATTGGGATGAAACACTCTTAAAGATGTAAAGTAATTTACTGTTCATAGATGATTTTTAAAATAATTAGCAATTTTCTAGGTGTAAACTTTTTTTTGGCTCACACAGTATAGTACAAGCTTGGAAGCTGTGCCATGTATTGACAAGAAATATGAAGCTGTGTACTTTATTTTTCATTCCCCCCCCCCCTTTTTTTTGCGCAAGGGACAGTTGTCTTTACAGTTCGGTGTTCAAACCACTTTATCCAAAATGGAATGATAACTTATCTGTTACATGTTGAAAATATCATGTACTGAAACAAAAGACACAGAAATGCACATGAGGGACTGCAGATGTAAGATAGTGGGAATTAGGTTTGATATTGTACCAGGTTTGATAATTCTAAATAAATAAAAATGATTTTCAGATTAGTTCTTATTAATTTATATGACAAGAAGGAGTAGACACGTCTTTAATATATTAGCGAAGCACAGTGGAAATACATTATCTCAATACAGTAAATTTTAGGACTTTATAGAAACAGCGGTTCACCTTGTGGTCTGGCTATTTCATTACTATACAAGTGATGTAGGGTACTGAACCTTTGAATGAGGTTATGAGGTCAAACAACTGTACACCTGCGCATTGCAAATTAAACCTGGTTGTCAATCAGGTCAATCAGGTGTCGGCCAGAATGGCTAATGGGAGTTCGCAAAGTTGTGATAGCAAAATGTTGTTCTGTAATGACACATGCTTGTGTGACAATTGCTTCACAGTGATCGAGGTTTACACTGATCATGTACTTAACTTTAGCTCTGCACCCAATATATACCTAACTCTAAAAGCAATAGTCGGATAACCGAAAGCATACAGTGTATATCATAATTGCATTTACACTCAAAATAAATCGTAAAATGTATGATTATGTATACATATATCGTCGCCTGGCTGGCAGAAGGGCATTAGCACTAAATCGCCTCAAACTTTTGTTAAAACGGACTTATTAAAAAAATTGTGGGCGTGTTCTACTATAACATTTCTATTAGTCTTTTAAGCTTTAAACCAATTTTCGGAACGGAAAGAATTTTAAATATATAACAAATCTTTAAATGCGAATAATTTGAAAAGTAATTTTTGAGTCGCTCGCCCGCTAACGCCCTTCTGCCAGCCGGCCGGCCGACGATATGTTCATGTTCTATGTATTATATAATCATGTTTATTCACAACTGATCTCTCAAAAATCTGACCGAACTAGAAATTGTGATATATAGCAAAGTAGCAGTTTTCATATTATGCAGAAATTTTAATCTGAGGCAAATATCTTGTGGTTCCGAGATACATGCAGATAAGAATAGCACCCCATATATACCTTCATATGTATGTAGTAAACCTGTATGATATTCTGAAACTTCATAGCATCATAAGTGATGTATTGTCTTTTTCTGCCGTGGCCTCTAAAATTCCCAAAATAGAGCGTAAGATGAGAGCCAGCCTCTAGGCTAAATGCCACATTTGCAATCATCACGGAAATCTCTTATTAAATTATTCCTCTCCGATAAAGAAATTATCAATCCACAATTGAGTTATATTTGTCTCCGTTTCGGTAAGACAGCCCAGCCGTCCATGCATCGTAGCAAGGAGAGACGGTATGTCAGGATCGCAAGGCATATGGACTTGTAGATGAGAGTGAGAAGGAGTGCTAAAGTCATGAATAGGGTAATATGATAGGTTCACCGTGCATGAGGAGCAATCCGCTGGCTCCATGTGAATCCATTCGATGCGGTACAGATCGGAAATGTTGATAGAGAATGGACGTGCGGATGTCTAATAGATGCTCCGGTTTTTATCGGTAGCTACGTGCGCAGAGGATAGTAGGATGTAGATACGCTTTGGATGTGTAAAACTAGCCTTGCACGTGCCCAACAAACTAACAAAGTCACCTGGTTTATCAATAAAGTCTGCTTGCAACCAAAATTGCAACACTATAAGAATACAGTACACAAAAATTACACAAGCAATTAAAAAGTCATCCTTGTTTTCTCAATCTCTCCAGTTGTTTTTATCAGTAAATATAAGCGAATTAATTTTAAGGAGGTTGAGACCTTATTAAACCTATTGAAAACATGATTTTATTTTATTTTACCATGCAGTCCCATTGGTTCCAGCGCAAGTCAACACACCTCATCTCTTGTTGCATTAGACTCCAGTGCAACAAAAGAGAAATGAACTCTATTCCGAGAACCAAAATTTATTTGAATTTCAAATTTTACAGCTTAGCTTTTTATGACTTCAAAAATTCAAATTGATGCATATATAGCATTTGGGCTAAAGATGCTTTTTATGACATTTTATTAAACTCCTTTAGTATAAAAGAGAGGAACAGGTAGTTTTGATAGGATGATATATTTTTCTTTAATTCATGAACCTACAAATGAATGTGTGTGTTATTTTCATGGCAGTTTGAACCCCAAGAGGGTAAAAGAGGAAGCAGTGGTTTTTGATCGGAGGATAATTGTTTTATAGACCTTAAAACCTGCAAATGAATGTAAATGATGTTGTTTTCATGACTTACTTTATAACCCCTTAAGGATAAGGACAGGAAATAGTGGTTATTGATAGCATGGTAATTTTGTCTTGACAGATTACCACGCTGGTGAACCACAAGGAGAAATCGAAGCGATCGGAGAAGACTTGCCGTGCCATCGAGCGTGTGGGTCAAGCTGTGCACCTCGCCGTGGAGAAGTTCGTCGCCGTGGGCGAGACCATAGCCAATGACAACTATGACATCAGAGAAGACATGACAGCTGCCTGCAGGGAGGCCAGACTTGCAGGTGAGAGGAGTTCTACTTGAGGGGGCAACCTCATTAGTAGTGGGTTGTACAAACCTCCATAAAATAGCCACCCGTAGAAAGACGTAGGTGGGACCCTGGTTAAAGACCCAGGGAGACAGGTAATGGTTGAGTGAGATGATTTCTACTTGAGGAGGCATCGTCATGAGTAGGGAGAAACTTTCATAGAATGGCAACCCGTAGATATTTGCCAGAATGATGTAGTTTGATCAAAGTTAAAGATCTACATGTAGGAAGACGTGCTGATAAGTGAAGTGAGATGCGTTCTACTTGAGGGGGCGACCTCATTAGAAATTGGGTATACAAACCTCCATAAAATGGCCACCTGTAGATATTTGCCAATATTCATGGTGTAGGATGACAAGGTGATAGATGAAGTGAGAAATGAGTTCAATGTTAGGGAGGCAACCTCAATACTAGTGTTTTCTAACCTTCATAGAAAGGCCACCCATAGATGATGGGTAGATGTGTGCCAGAAAGATAAGATTAAAGATCTTGAGAGATAGGTGAAGGGGTGAAGTTTGGTTTCCTTCTCACCATTCATATCATTAGTGGGATTTAAACATTCATGTAGGTTGTTGATAAGAAAAATGTAGATTTACTACCATTATAGATCAAGGAAGAGAGGTTCATTGTTGGGGGATTTTTACTTTCAGGAGCAACCATAATAGTAGCAGCATATACATGTATACATGTACAACTCTATATAAGGATTAAGGACCACCCATAAATGTTTGCCAGAAAGATGTGGTTATTAAAAGCAAGTGCCTAAGCATGAGAGTAATAGTTTATACCAAGGGCTGCTTGACTGGTAAACTTGCAGGCAATATTGAAATTGAATTATTTAATGTTTTATAACAGACTAAACATTAATAACTTTTCTAAAAGAACTGCAGAATTGTAAGTTTTCCCTAATAGTTACCATATCATTCAACTAATGCCATTGGGGTAAAATGTCATAGCTTGACTTGACAGTATTAAGTTAAACTTCAAATAAAATTCCTTGACTGAGAGGCCTCACAGGCAAAGTTGTCGCATAGAATCTTCTTTTTTTTCCCTTCTTTTTCCAAACGTCATCTATTTTTGTTCTTCAAGTAGCGGGTCACGTAATAATTGCCCCTGCGTAACCTCATTAGTTCAGCTCTATATACTTCAAAATCTTCAGGCAAGACAACGATGTGTGATGTCAAACATAAGATAGGTTCACTTCACACTCCAAGACCCTGTGTGTAAGAGGAGAGGACATGTCTGGAATGCTATATAAAACTCTTAAAGATGCATCTACGGAAAAAACTAAACTATTCATACCCTTTTTTTGTGTATGTAATTTTATTTTTAAGTATGTGAAAAATTGGTTCGTCACGACTTAGGTTTCTTGAGAATGTGACATATCAAAGCTAAGATCTAAAAGTATTGAACAACGGTCTTAATTCGACCTGTCCACCTTTCATCCCTGAGTTACGAAAAACAAAACAAAACTCAAATTTATAATGAATTGTTTAGTTGATAAAGTGTAACTGCATTTTCAAGATATTGTAGTAGCCTTCATATTATCATTTTAATAATAATAATAATAATCCGTTTTTTTATATAGCGCTAAATACACCGATCCAACGATGTGTCTAAGCGCTTTACAGATATATTATTACCCCGGTCATCGGATTCAGGCTTACCCGCACACAATGTGTGCACATTTTCCACTCCCTGGGGAGCATTCCAGCCAGTCGCCATTTTACAGGCGCACACTTGCTCGTCCAACCACATGAACGTTTGCATCCTACCGGGTACCCATTTAACACCTGGGTGGAGAGTAGCAAGTGCAGGTAAATATCTTGCCAAAGGATATTAGTGCCGTGTCGGGATTCGAACCCTTGACCTTCGCATCTACAGTCAAGCGCCTTAAACCACTCGACCACGACACTCCCACAGATGCATGTGATGTTTGTTGGAAAATACACCTACAAATTTACAACGTTATACACTCAGTTGGCTCAGGTCTTCTTCAACATCTTGGTATTATATGAAAGTACCTATCTTTCCTTGGAAGTTTATGTATTTTGCAATAATTTCCTATGATAAACTCTTGAACTGGAGATGTTTTTTTTAAAAACATGATTAGTGATTCTCTTGAGTTATTTGTGAAACAAGAATGTACACCCAGTGTTTGGGGAATATGATATCATTAGAGTATGTTTTATGAACTCTTGTCTGAACATCTCCATGGTTACCTACGTGTACCAAGAAAACTCATTTTTCTTACCACCTGGTGGAGAGGTTGACAGGTTTTGAGGCAGACCAGGCTGTACATGCAGTCTTTGTCCCTTGTAGACATCATTAGTTTACTTCCCCGAGCATTCACTGTCATAGTCTTGAGGGAAGACCAGCAGGAACGGATGAGGATGTACATCGTGTCATATTATTGGACCTTATAAGGCAAAATAATCATCGCAATAGGAGTGAGACAAGTGAGACAAGTGAGACAAGATCTTGCGGGCAACTCCATTAGTTCAGCGTCTATTGCTAGAGCCTTAAGGCAAGACTAGAGGACTGTGATCTACTTTTTCCTTCCACTTCCAATTCCAATTCAGATAGTTTTCATTCCTCGTCAGAAAAAAATTTACAAGTATGGTATACCTTTGAATTTTTTCATTTATTTTTTTCCTTCCTTCTCAAAGCAAACCAGATTTTCTCATAAATTAATTCCAGTATGGATCAATTGCCACCCTTTACAATTAACTATCAAGTGAACCTATCAGTTTGTGAGCTTCCAACGATAATTTCATTTTGTTTCGAGTTTAAAGTCATTTCGGTCTTTGATAATATTGTGTAACAGTCTGAAGTTGATATGAAATTACACACCTTAGCACACTCCGAGAAGCATACATGTAATCTTGCACCCCATACGTGACCTCCTTTTCACCGAGTTTAATATCCATACCTCAAGCCTCATTATTCTTTACTTGTACTCTATTGTTTACATATAAAATATTGTTTTAAATAGTTACTATAGGTCAGTTTACATTTATAATAGGATTTGTCCTAAATCTCATGAGAAACGTCCATGTTGTGCATGAACTGGTGGCAGCGGTGGGATTTTGGCACACTTTATATATAAAGATTCATTCAGTTCATTTTTTTTTGTCAGGGTAGAAACTACATGCTCTGTATACTATTACCCTACCCTAGGTAGTCATGAAAAACTGCAATATGCAGGAATACTCTTATTTTGACTAGTAGAAAAACGGTTGATAATTAATTGATCATTATTGATGATAATCTGAGCTGACTGCATTCTGAGTGAAATTTCCGTAACGGAAAATGTGATGTCGGTAGTAGTTCATGTTGGCATATATTACCAGGCACCTTCCAATCGTAATGAGGTGTGATGGTTTAGAGGTAGATAACGGTTTATGTGGAAACCTTGAAGTCCCAAGGTCGAAACTAAGGTGACATGTTAGTGCCCATTGTAAAGCAAAATTCTTTCGAACCAAGTCCCGCAGACAGGACTTAGTTGTTTGGCTTAGCATGCTTTTTGGCAGCCATGTGATTTAGAATCATCAAAAACTTCAATAATCTTTGTGCTCATCTGCACTCACTGGTTTAGACCAGATGGTTTGACATGGATCATGAAAACAATTATCATGACTAACATTCATTCATGACAATGCCTCTCTCTGCATATTAGGCGTTGTGAAACCGGCAAGCATACATCATGCTATTATTTTGTCATTACGTACCTGCTCAAATAGACCAACCTTACAAAGCCTCTGCTAATGCCCTCAGTTTGGGTGAACTTGCAAACTGGTTTTCAGCTTGTGCGAACTTGCAAAGTAGTTTTTATTGATGTAAACTTTCAAAGTAGTTTGCAGTCTCTTCTTATGACATTAGAGATCCTCTGAGGTTGTTCTAAACTAATTTTTTGCTTCCACCGCATTGGTTTCACCTGTCTTCCAACCGAACGCTTTGGCAAGACGTCAGTTCCATCCATCGTTCACACATTATGCCTTCATTAACAGATCAATGAAGCAATCACTTATGGGTCAGCATATCATAGCCAAACGAAGGATGTATAATCCCTGAGATGAGTGTTGTAAGCTTGAATGATTTTATCTTTCCGAACCCGAAGTGGGTCATCGGACCGTAACAGTGTTTTCATGGTGGCACAGATCTTTAAGAATAGCGGCTCTTGCTGCTTGGTGTTTTGGAGGAAGACACATAGTATCATTGCACCTGTACCATGTGTTGTTAAAGGAATTTTTAAATATCGGAGCATGCACGAAGTACACAAACTTTCCATTTTCAATGAAAGAAATGCCATGAAATCAAGGTACATGTATGGTTGTAATATTTCTTCAATAGGGGGAAACAGTTTTTCAGGTTTCAGGCCCTGTTATATTTGTATTACTACTTGTTGAAAGATATAATCCTGTAGGCTTATGGATTTATAATATTTTATATGGGAAGGAACAAAGAAGCGTTGTTGGTAAAAAAAAAATAATAATCAGTACCACCTGAACAGCAGCTAAAAGTTGTCTGAGTTCATTACCCAGTGACCCTGTATCTATACAAAATATCAATCAAGTGTTCTATTTTGTTGAGGCATTTGTTGGGTCCCCAGTCCTTCAGATGGGATTTGTATCAGGCTTCATGATTGCTTTCAGAATTTTCTGAAAATGATTAAAGGGTTATATTTCAACAACTACATGTACATGTGAATAAGATACAATTAATGAATCAAACAAAAAAGGCATTTATTTTCGAGGGGGGGGACAAATATATGTATGAGAGTTCTCTTCAATCATGAAACTGCAAATCATTAATTTTTGGAATGCTAAAAGCATTGGAGCCGAAGAAGCCCATCGTGGTGAGACAGGCAATAATACATGCACTACATCAGGGTTTATTACTAAAAAAAAGATGTGACTATTGATTACCAGATGCGAGGGAAATAATTTTGAATTCTGGAGGCAAACAGACATGTCCTTGTATATTACCCCCCTTTTCCAGGGGCTTCAACATTTCAATTATTCATTGTTGCCTTGATTCGGAAGGAAAGGGGATCTTGATGTGAATTAGGTTCGTTTTCAGACTAGTTTCTCAAGATGATAGCCTGTGTGAGTTATGTCGAATATAATTATTATCTGTCGAATATAATTATTATCTGTAGAGAACTAGAAGGGCATTGACAATGTATACTATTAAACTCTGTCTTTAATGTCTTTCTTGGTTTCAGCAGATGATATCACATATAAGAGGGAAAAATTGGTACGATCAAACATCTGTAGGTATTGTAACCAAATTGTCAGAATATAGACCTGTATCATCTTTTTGAGCAGCAAGGGTGTTACATATATACTTTGACACAGAGCTAAGGTCCTAGTGGCTCCAAAACATATGATATGTTAGATACAGTTGATATTCTTATATATTACAAATAGTAGACAATTATTACACTGTGATATATCTGCAGAGCAAGTGATGGACTTTTAGATCCAACATTTCCTGTGTGTGGTTTTCTAAGTCCTGCATGCTGTACTGGTTTGAATACTTACTTAATTATTTAACAGTTTATTCTTTGTGCAGTTTTGTAGTCTATAGATACCATATAATTGTATTATTACAGTCTGAAATACAGGCTATGTCTGTGAATTTCTTACTTTTGAAATGCTTGATTAATAACTTCTTTACTCTTTGTTTTCAAAGTACTTTAAGGCCTACATCTCCCAACCTACCAATATTTGTTTTCTAGAAGTTTAATCAAATTAGGGAGTCTGACGTCTAGGCTATCACTCCTTAAAAGGAAAATTCATTTGATTGCCTCGGGTTAAGGGGCGATCTCAAAAGTTAATTTCCACAAATTTGAATAAATCAGTCGCCCCGGCTGTAACCACATGAAGACGAAGATAGCACATTTTGGTGCCAGTTTGTATGCCTTGTGGGCTTTATTGGAAGAGATACAGTTTCATCTTGTGCTTTTTAACCCTTAGGTTACCATGTGAGAAAGAATACGCAAATGTTCTTCTTGAGGTTCACGAAATTGAATATTCAATGAAAGCAGTGGTCAATATTATTGAAAATAGGCAGTGGTAAGGGGGCGGTGAGGTATAGTGCCTGGCGGGGAAAATGTTATTGTTTCTGGAGCAAGAAGTTGACTTTCTTCTCCTTTTTTGTTGTTCAGTGCCTGAAAACTTTTTAGTGTGTTCTTTATCTATGAAACAGAAAAGACCTCCATCGCTAATTTGTTTGCATGACTGCATTTTCTTCTCTTTTTCAAATGTACGTTGTTCCCTGCCCTTTAGAATTTCAACACATTATATCGTATTTCTTTTAACAAAATTGAGGGGGGGGGGGGTCTTTTTCATTTTTTTTTCCATAAAGCAATGTATGGATTCTTTAGTTCACAATATCGATGATGATTTGTGTCCTTATAAATGTAAACTTTGGTTTTGCCTTCTCAGTTTCTGAACATTTGTCTGTTTGCTTTATATACGTATTTCAATACAGTATAAGGAAACCTGCCTCTGGTTGCAAAGTTGTTTTTCAGCAAGCCAGTCTTTCGTTCTCCCCTTGTGTATTCCACAGAGCTAGGTGTCTAGTATTTCATTTTACTGTCACCAATCTGAATTCTCTGTCTAAGTGCCAAAGACAGCCCCTGTCAGGGTCTATCTGAAGATGTCTAAACTTCTGATGGATTAAAACAACACTAATTCATTGGAATTGCAATGGGATATTGCTTATGAATTATATGCAGTGTGTCCCCTGTATGGGAGTGTGTTTGTCATTGCATATTAAAGTGTAAATTTTGTTTTCTCTCTCTCTCTCCCTATTTTTCTCTCTTTCTCTCTCTCTCTCTCTCTCTCTCTCTCTCTCTCTCTCTCTCTCTCTCTTTCTCTTCCTCTATTGCTCACTCTGTCTCTATTTCTCTCCTCACTCTCTCTCCCCATTTCTCTCCTCCCATTTCTCTCCACTCTTTGATTCAATCTCTCAATATGTCTATCCATCTATCTCTTACGCACTTTCCGTCTCTCCATGTCTTGCCTTGTCTGTGTCTCTTTTGCTCTTAGTATGATATTTCCAATATTTGCTTTCTCTTTTCTTTTTTTTTTCTTTTCTGTAGGTCATTGCTTTCTTTCTCACTTTCAATTTCCAATTCTCCCTTCTCATTGCTGAGGACTGAATTACATGCGAGAGCTTTTCATTCCTGTAATTTTCAATTGATATAAACTTTTTCTTGCTTCAAACAGTTACCTGAATGGCTGACGATTTTCCTAGAGGAGTGAAAATCTCATGGGAAGGTTAACAAACTTTCCGCAAGTGTGGACGTAATTTTGTCCTTCCATATTCTGTTTAGACAGCTTGCTTTTGTCAAGGCAAAGAAGGACTTTCACCTGAATAACGGTGTCAACACATTAAAGGGCACTATATTGGCTTTCATATGAATAAAATTCTCTTTTGTGGCTTCTTCAGTGCAACTGCAAATGTAGTGTTTCATTATTCTGTGTGTTAATTTTATGTAAATTATGAAAATAACTTTAGACTTAGAATTGGATTGGAATGGTTAATTTATTACAATTTCATGGCAACGGAAAGCTGAACTCCAAAATCTCTTTCCAAAGCTAATGCAGTCGTTAAATTCATGATACAGTATTCATACAATAGACTTGTGTAATCATAAATATACAAAGTAACCTAACAATGAGTCACTGAGATATTAGTGAGCAGCAGTAATTACAATCTTGGAAGGAGACTGACTATTAAACAAATGTTACATCATGACTTCCCAGCGGTGCAATCACGTTTAGGTTCAATTAAAATAGATCTAACCTCCCAGAGCAATAGAGAAAGAGCTACCGAGACAGTCATTTCAAGAAATTCCAATTTACTAAGCAGCCCGTGCACCTTTAAGCAGTGTGCGACAGACGAACGGGAAGGAGCACGGCATATACATGAAGGGCAGATATGTGCGAAAAATGTTTCATGTTTGATGAACCATAGATGATTTCAATTACGAGGTGCAGGCACTTCTTTTGCAATTGGTTTACAGCTCCAGGATGGCATGACAAATTGCATTTTATCCAACTTCACAGCTTTGAATTGCTGCATCACCTGTCTCTTTTTCTCAGCGCAGAATCATGTTTGAAAATCAAGCTTGATTAGAGCGCAATCAAATGGGTTTATATTGCTTGGCAGGTTAAGAGATCCAGTCCAATGGTGTGATATATATATTAGGGACTTTTCGATTTGCACGTTCACTAGTGGACTGCGACGTATGCGGTCACTTTTGAACCAGTGCGCATGCGCATCGTCGAGCTCATCGTTCGTAGCAGAATTTTCGAACGTGTTTGCCCTTGTTTTGCCGTCGTTCGCAAACTGTGACGGTACGTGTTCGTAAGCAATCTTTTGTAGGCACGAAACATCACATTGAAGTCACAAAATGGACCCAATTGACCTTATTCTGGAACCGGAGAGTGGTGGAAGTGTGAATTCTCTTAACTTAACACATTTTCGTGTCTGTAATTTCCCTTAAATCAAAATTGTTGCAGAATAATTCATAAAATGAACACATTTTATTTTTGCATCGCCAATTTGTTGCAGCATAATTTTCGAGATCAGTCCCATGCACCGAATTTGGTGTGTTGAATCTTTAGCTTTTCGATCGAATTTCGCGCTCACTAAGCAGAATAATTCATAAAATGAACACATTTTATTTATGCATCGTTAATCTGTTGCAGCATAATTTGTTAGAACAGTCTCATGCACCGAATTTGGTTTTGGATCTTTAGCTATTTGATCGAATTTTGCGCTCACTAAGCGAGCGTCGTAGTTGTGTAAAATCGAAAAGGTAACGAACAGCAGTCAGCGTGCCTCGTCAACCCTGCTAAAAAATGACCGCATACGTCGCAGTCCACTTATAAACGTGCAAATCGAAAAGTCCCTATTGTTGTGTGCCGTGTGCCTGGTACAAGGATGTGTGGATAATGAATGTACATTGTGAGAAAAAAATTGTTTTTAAGTTGACCATTCTTTGATTACATCTATGCAAAACAGTGTACAGTGTATTTGGTACCTCATCCAAATTGTTAAAGATATTATTATACCTGGCATGGCACAAGGATGTGTGGATGATGGATGTACTGTTTGAGAAAATCATTTCTTTTCTTACCACCGGTGTATCTATGCAACACAATGTACAGTGTATAGTTTATATATCATCCAAACTGTAAAAGATTTTATTCCAGCGATTAAACTAACAGTTAAGACATCTGTATCAACAGGGGAAATAAATTTTTTTGCTCTTTGGCCAGACACATGATACACATGGCAAATGGTGTAGAGCAAGGCTTTTGTCACCAGTAATTTGTGATCGACAATTCTGTTTCTTAGACATCGAGCTAAAAATAATCCCAATCCAGTCAAAACTGTGTTTCTTTAAGGAATGGAAACTAAAATTGAAGACGAGCAAACAACATTTGCCCAGACTTCTTAGGTTGCATGTGTTGTTTGTTATTTCAAATGCTTTGCTCATTCAATATTCTAGATGTACAATGGCCTATTCAGAAGGGAAGCTGCAAACCAAAATTAGATAAAGTAGTTTGCTTCCCATTTCTGTATTTGATTACAATACACAGTTTGAGGTGGTTGAAATACTAATGACTGGTCTTGTATACATGTCATTTTTGTAAACATTATTGGGATGTTCATATCTACTGAAGATAAAGTTATACAATAGTGAAAAATAGATTACTGGTAGATGTGAACACATCGTGTTCTTGAGTGGCACTAGTTCCTAGGGCAACAGGATATGTTCACACTGTGGTGGCTAGTCAGACCAGTCAGACTAGCCTGTATATGTTGATACATGTATATATTGTTGATTACAGCAAGAGAATATAATTTCTATTCATGAAAAAAAAAGTTAAATGTGAACATATCATGCTCTTTAAGGGCATTGGATATCAGTGTTAGCGGATATCTTTATACTATATGCTGGCCAGTCAGGCTAACCACGCTACATTTCCTGCATCAGTTGGCTTTGATTACAAAAGAAAAGTAGGTGTTTATTTTAAAAAATGGTACATGTGAATACATTGCAGCCTTGATTGACATTGGGTACCAGTGTAACAGGTTATGTTCACACTTTCTACTGGCCATTTAGACCATCTAGACCATCCATGCTTCATTTCTTGTATCAGTTGGCTTTGATTACATAAGAAAAGTATATGTGAACACATCACAACTTTAAGATGCATTAAGCACCAGTGTAGCGGGTTATGTTCACACTATCTACTGACCATTCAGACCATCTAGAGACCATCCACGCATCATTTCCTGTACCGGTTGGCATTGATTAGTTGATTAAAATAGATACATTATGTCCGCAGGGCAGGCGGAACTTGGGGAATACGCAGATCCGGTCTTGGGATGTAATTGTCCGCACCGCTTAAGGGTCCCTCATCATTAAATCAGATACATGTTGGATGTTTTCTAGGCTATGTTTGATACTGGATTTGATAGGTCTGTTCACATAAAGGGAGCGATCTGGATCATTGCAATTTTGTTTATTGTGTAATTTATCAATATGAATATTCACACAAAAAGAAGAGTTGTATTAAAAAGTGCATACCCTTTTTGTAGTCCAGTCACAGCAAAAAAAAGACCAACTGCAGACTGACAACAAACTGAACAAAGATTTACTTAACTCTGAATGGCCAAGAATTGGTTACGTTTGGAGTCAATGGGGAGTTGGTTGAGCAATGTGACTGGGGTATTAGCCAGAAAAAAGAAAGAAATTATAGCAATTTCACATTAATGGTGAATAGATTTTTATTCTCTAACTATCAGGTTGACTTCATGAAGTTTCCATGTTCTAGTCATAGATTACTGTCGAAGCCAGTCGAAAGCTTTCATACTGTCTGTAGATGATAATTTAATGGAAAATTCATGACAGGTGCATTACATTACAGCATTCTTTTGAGTGTCTGTCACCAAATGCTCATCATTGCTGGAATTCTTCAGATTAATTTGATTTTGCTGAGCATTCTGACCCACTTTTGATGTGATGTTTATTGATTTTTTTTTCTTCATAAAATGAGACTTACATGTATCTGTCAGTCTAGCTGTCTCTGTCCCTCTCTCTCTCTCTCTCTTTCTCTCTCTCTGTCTCTGACCATCTTTTCTCTGTCTGCATTAGTCCCCCACCCCCTCCTCCCCTCTCTTTCTCTCTTTCTCTCTCTCTCTCTCTCTCTCTCTTCTCTCTCTTTCTCTCTCTCTCTCTCTCTCTCTCTCTCTCTCTCTCTCTCTCTCTCTCTCACTCTCCAACCTCTCTCTCACTCTCCACCCTCTCTCTCACACACTCACTCTCTGTCTATGTTTCCCTGTCACTTTACGAATTATGATTTATCTCCTCTCTCTTTCTCCTCTCTCTTGTTTTCTCCCTCCCATATTTTCACCTTTTTTTTCTTGGTACCGGATCAAATGAGAAACCTTCAAATATTTGCTTTGCTCGTTATAGAAATCCAGATTGATCATGCTCCTATACTGTCTATATCCTACCCCTCCCTCCCTCTTTCTCTTTTCCTGTATCTTTCTCTCAATCTTCCTCTCCATTTTCTATGTTCCTCCCCATCCTTTTTACTTTCTTTCTCTTTCTCTTCCTATCTTGACAATTTGTATTTACTCTTGTGTTTCTCCAGACATAATGAGGACTTGTTAAGCTCTTGAAACAATTTTTCCTTAAATTGTATCTATCCGAGGGAAAGAAAGGAATCATAAATGAATAAGAAAAACTAATTTTACTTTTACTTTGGATATATAAAGTACACTCCCCTTGTCAATTATTAGCCAAGTAGACATTTATATTTCCAAAGTCCTCTATTTTGACATTTCAAGGCTTTTTAGATGCTACTACACATCATACCTGCTTGTCAGCACTTTAATGTGCCCTTGAATGTTCATGTATGTTGTCAGTTCAGATCCAGAAGGGCATTAAATCCATGTCACATTCATGAACGAGTTGTCCGCTTAGAATCAGAAGGATGTTTAATAAATCTCTGTCAAAGTGGACAAGTCAATGCTCTTTTGACTTCAAGCAGACGAAGTGTACTTTACTTGTGTCACGGCAATGAAGATGTTATGTGTGGAGAACCAGAAGGGCATTAGTTTGTATCCTTTCACACAACTTAACACTTTGGAGACGACGGGCTTCTACAGAAGCCGAGCGAGTTGTTAAGTCTGTGACGACGGGCTTCTACAGAAGCCGAGATGTATCCCTAATTTATTGACAAAGTTTTCCAGCTTATTATTAGCTATTATGTGCTAAAGTTCTTTGAAGTATTAATTATATATATACATTTATCTCATCTATTAAAAAAATAATAAAGTTACGTGGAAAAAAATCGAGAAAAAGGTGATATCATTTCAACTTTACCCTCAGTTAGTGTTCGAATCATAATAAACGTACAGCTGGAGACGGACGCGTACGTGCGCGTCTGTTCTACATTCTTGCCTTGATTCAAGGCTTTGAAATATTGGTTTTGTTAGTGAAGATGATTACATGGCGATTTTCCATCGGTGATTGGATGATTTCCGCTGGTCAATATGAGAGGGCGTTTTTTTCCCACATTTCGATAGATGTATTGTAGTTATTCATATAATAATATTATTAGGCCTATAGTAGTCCTATTTATTTAAATTTGCGATTCGCCATGTTTCACTTGGCTACAAATAACCGACCTTACTCTAAACTGTGTAAGTATAAAAGTAGGCATTGATAAAAGGAGTTGGTAATTCTTATCCACTATAATTACCAGTGCCTTTTCATTTCATCAACTTGACCAATTTAGCGAATCATTCATGTATGGACCTCCTCTTTTATGAAACGCTTATCTCAGCTTATCTCAGGACCCTACCCTTTAGAGGAACAAACGAATGTAAAGAAGTATCTACTCTGGAAGATTACTGTTTTGAAAGAAGAGGATGTAGGATAATTGGCCGAGCTTTAGCAGAAGACAATCATTGTCATTGACAATAGGGGAATGAATGGAGGTATCGACCGATCTGCGCGTGCGGAGGTGCTTGCGCATTTTGTATTGTGAGTGTATTGAAAAGGAAAGACGTGAAGCTTCAGCAAAATAAGACGGCAATTTCCCTCAAAAATAACAGACCTTATTTTTCGTATTGAAGAACAAAACTTATATTTTTAGAAAGAAAAAAGTCTGATCTTTCATTTTTACATTTACTAAAAATCACGAAAATGACTGAATGAGGCGCAATGGTAGGCGAAAGTAGAAAGCAGCGCCAAATTTTCCATTACTGGCGATGTAACCGAAATCGCTCCGTCACAGGGGAAACAATCGCCGTGCGCGGGCTCGCACTCAAAGGGTTAACACCCTTCTGGCTCTCAGCAGATGATGTACAGTACTCTCTATATAACTGGGGCAAGGCTGGATGAGGCATGTCTTACCTAATTGACAGGAGTTATACTTTATTAAGTGGGGTACATTTCTATGAAATAGATAAGAGGCCTGCACCCCTTGATCAGTTATAATATTATGCGAAGACTACTGTCACTATGAACATGACTGACAAAGAAAGCGGACAAAATATACAGTTCCTCAGGTAGACAAAGGAACATCCCTTCACTGCTATTATGTAAAAATGTGTAGAACAGGTGTCACATGTATATTCACCTTTTTACATAATAGCAGTGAAGGGATTTTCCTTTGTCTACCTGAGGAACTGTATATTTTGTCCGCTTTCTTTGTCCATCATGTTCATAGTGTGTATTGGTATAGTAGAGGTGTCATGGTCTAGCAGATACGTCACAGGACTGTGGGTCACATGCCGTTTGAGTCCCACCGCGACACTAATGTCCTTCGGCAAGACATGAATCTACATTTGCCACTCTCCACCCAGGTGAAGTACATGCATGGGTACCCGGTAGGAAGAAATTCCCTGAATGCTGTAGCGCCTTAGTTACAGCTGAGGTAATAATATGATACCTTGTATTGAGCACAGTAAACTATATTCATATAGTAGCTGCATTCAATAAATTGACTTATTATTATTATTGTTATTCAATTCTTGCAAGGTTTCCTTCTTATTTTTATTAAAAAGAACAATTTCATCAAATCCTTGAACCATGTCATTTTGTTTGGTTTTTGCCCACATATAGGAAGTAACATTGCCAAGCTGACTGATGTAACGTATGATGCGACGGGACAGATGACCAGCCCGGCCGGAAAGGGTAACATGGTTCGGGCAGCTCGAGGTCTTCTATCGGCCATTACGAGGGTCTTGTTAATGGCCGACAAGATCGTTATCAAACAGATATCACAGTCTAGAAATAGGGTAAGTATCTTCATTGAAATGAGTGCTTTTTTGTTTGTTTGGTTGTTGTTGTTTTTAATCAAGAGTATATCAAATTAACAAATTGGCAAGGGGGTGATCTGGCATTTGTTCTGTGCTTTATTTTGACAAAGATAAGGGGGTTCAGTTAGGGTAGCATTTGGGTTTTAGGCTATAGGTGCAGAGTTAGGGTTAGGTTTAATGTGTGGTTTGTTCAGGGTCAAGTTCGGAATGCATGTAGGAAATCAACCATGGGGCAAATTACCTATGAGCATCTGTGGTACATCTGGGAAGGCATATTCAATTGCCAGAAAGACAAACATGATTTGACTCTATAGGAAAAGCAATTCAGTCTTCAATACTGGCAATTTGGAAGACATTGATATTTCTAACAATGGTTAGTAAATGAATGAGTTTTAGATGTTTTTGTTATGTTTGTGAGTGATTGAAATCACAAACGAAAAGCTCATTGTCATCATCACTTCCAGCTATCATCTGCCCCCCCCCCCCCCCCACACACACACACACACACTGTGAGGTGAGATATTCCTTTAGGGCCCAGTCCTTGTAGTCCTGTGTTTAGTTTACACGTAGCAAGATGTTTGCCTCTTGATCTCATGAAGCTATGTTGAACATATCATGGAATTCCTGTCAAAATATCAAAATATTTAATTAGCAAATTTCTATAAAAATGTTAAATATTTATTCAATTCCCATCATCTCTGGATTATATTGTTAAGTATCTCATGTGAATCTAGCATGCTAGCAGTTTAGAACTGAACATTTCTCTCATTTGATATAAATTAAAATCAGAAATGAGCTCTGATTCATAAAACTTGTTTTTCAATGAAAAGTAGGTTCTGAAATGATTGATTTGAGCAGCTGAATTAATTGCGTTTTTTGCCAGGTTCTATGTGCACATTTGTTATAAATCTGTGACAGTTGTTATTTTCAGAAACGGGGCATAGGTTCAACACGTGGGCAAGACGTGACTTTAAATGATACTCCTGAACAATGTTGCCATAAATCAGAATTAAAGTTCATGATGAAAGATTGGATATGTTATCATAAAGCTTATTGAATATCATATCTTTTCTTATTATTTTTCTAGGTTTCAAACAGCTTAGAACGTATTGACAAGACGAGGAGTTTCACAGAGTTTGTTCAATGCTTCAGTCAGTTTGGCCGAGAAATGGTGGAACTGGCTCATCTAACAGGAGATAGACAAATAGTAAATATAATTGCTCTTTTATTCAGTATCTCTCTCTCTCTCTCTCTCTCGCTCTCTCTCTCTCTCTCATCTCTCCCATTCCCCCATAATCTTTCTCTTTCTCTCATTTACCCCTTCTCATTTTCTCTTTCTATGTCACTCTTTCTTTTTTTCTTTCTCCTTTGGATTGCTATTTGTCTTTTTTCTTGTCATTTTCAATGTCTTTATACAATCAATACCTTTTCATGTCAGAACTGAAGCTGAGAAGCAGCTGCAGCTGCATCTACGATATTTAAATTTGGGTCTGTATATGTAAATGTTTACCTTTTTTGGAATGGGGGTGGCTACTACATCATAATTTCTTGCTTTATTAGTGCATTCTTTCACTCAAGATTATTGCTTATTCAATGTATATCATCTGCCAAGAGAAGACAGATTGTTAGGTGTGACTGGTGTTTGATCATTCTTTTCTTCAGGATTTAAAAGATGAGAGAGCGAAAGCCAAGATGGCGTGCACCCGATCAACCTTAGAGAAGTCTACCACAATGCTGCTGACATCATGTAAGGTAAGGAAGGAGATGCTATCCTCAACGAGATGCTATCCTCAACGAAATGCAAAGTTCCTACCTTTCTTGGATATCAGAGGGGAAAATGGAAAATGGAAGTCCCTTTTTTCAGCCTAAGGCTTTTGATGTGTTGCTATCCTACATGTATGCCAAATTCCTCTTTTTGATATGATTTGAATCCCTTTTGATGTATTTGTTTATAGAAGCATTTGGGGGGGGGGGGGGTCAGAGTTCTGAATGTTATAAACAAAAAAATACAAGTGACTGTCAATTAAACAGGTTTTTGCAGGCAACAGTGATTTCTTTGAATGAAATTTGAGTGTGCCTAGCTGATTGTAATGTGATATTGCCTCGGCGTAAGTGTTTCGAGATATATCATAACAAAGTCTGTTTGTGCAGACTAACCAATGCCCAATTCTCCCATTGATATGATTTTAATGCCATTTGATTTTAATCTTATTTATATTCCAATTATTGACTGGGCTATCGTGTTTGGATATATGTCTTAAAAAGTCTGTTCGTGCAGACTAACCAATGCCCACTTTCTCTCATTGATATGATTATAATCCCATTTGATCTTAATCCCATTTGATTTTAATCTCATTTGATTTTAATCCCATCTGATTTTAATCCCATTTTGATTTTAATCCCTTTTGATTTTAATCCCATTTACATTCCGATCCTCACCAGACGTGCCTTAGACATCCAGAATGTGATCCAGCCAAGAAGACGCGCGACTCTGTCTTCATCAACATGAGGAAAGCGCTGTCCAACGTGAACGACATCATCTACGACAAGTACGACAACAAACGCCTCTCCTCGCACTCTTCCCCTAACGGCATTACATCGTGGCCTAACATGCACAGTATCATGCAGGAGTTACATGTAAGTATCGCTGTTCTGTTTGTTTCTATGTGCTGAATGCAGAGAGTGTGACTGGTCTCTTTGTTATTTGTATCGTTTCATACAGACACCAAATTAAACAGGACTTACATCTAAAATGTTTCTTTGAAATAAGAAGCAGTAGCTTCTGAGATAGATCAGTAGTAGGTCTAGTAAATTTCTAGTGTCATTAAGGATTTAATATGTTCAATTAATAAGTCCTGCCTGGGAAAGGAGTTTAGTCGGGTAACTGTAAATATGCTAGATACAAATAGACTGTTTTGGTCACATGATTATGCTGACTGCTGTACATCACTGGCTTATATGCACACTATACAGGCACTTTATTAGTGTTTCTTTTATTAATGCAAAGCCAAGTAAAAACCTCTGTTAAAGATCCACTGCTGATTGGTAGAAGAAGAAAAAGAAGCTTTAGGTTGATCAGTAAGAAGGGGATTGTACAACCTCATAATTAGCATCTCACTATTTTCTCATTTGAAATTGAGTTTTATTTGAATAATCTACTTCCGTCTCAGGACCTGGTCGAAACCTCCAAGGTCACTCTAGCGGACGAACCGACAAGAACAAAGATGCAGCTAGCCATGGACCTCCTCGTTGATACCACACAGGACTTCACCGACTCAGCCTACACTTCCCATGAACATAGAGAGAGAATACTGACCCTATGTGAAAGGGGAAGGGCTAATCTGACAGCACTCAACGACCATGGCAGAACGATAACACACGTAAGTCAATGATGATAGTCTGAAACGTAGAATGGCTTACCGGTACATGATATTTGAGAGAATGGAAATGTCAGTCATGAACCTAGAGATTCCACCTAGATATATTTTTCCCTTGGACATAGAGAGAGAATACTGACTCTGTTTGAAAGGGGAAGGGCTAATCTGACAGCACTCAATGATCATGGCAGAACAATAACACACGTAGGTCAGTGATGGTAGTCTGAAATGTGAAATAACATGTGTAATATCTGAAAAAGATGAAAATATTTTTTAAAAATCAAAGAAATTGTGCCTACATGTACAGTGTATACTTCACATGAACATAGAGAGAAAATATATACTGACCTTATGTGGAAGGGCCATTTTGTGACTTTAAATGACCATAGTAAATAATGTTATAATGCACATTAAGTCAATGATGATAATCTTAAATGGCAAACAAACTTTCGTAGTATTTGACAGAGATGATATGGCTGTTAATGAATATTCAAGAGTGGTGGTTGTTCATAATCTTGCTCCCTATTAAACTGATCCCTAAGAAAAAGTTATGACAATGATACTAGAAAAGGTTAAGAACACACATTGGTACAATCACTGAAACATAAATAGCTTCATTGCATTTATCTCCAATCATCCTTGGTAAACATAGATATGGTTACCAACTACATTTTAATATCTATTCCAACTTCCTTACTGAAAATACCGGAACACCTGCCCAATTTCCTCTTGTTAGATATGTGACGTTTCCTCCCTCATTCTCCATGGGCCTTTCTTCATCAGCTTGAGATTGCCAAATAGCCCGCTATTTCTGATTTGGGAAATAATCCCGAAGTTACAAATCACATATAGCAGGATATTTTGCAAACTAGCCCAAGATATCTTGGGATGATTATCTCGACCAAATACCCCGCTAATTGCAACTTCAGGCTGATGAAGAATCAAATTAACTGGATAATTTCGATCGGGACAGTTCAAATATCAGAATATTTGGCAATCTCGAGCTGATGAAAACAGGCCTAATGTAGCTATCTGGCCAGTAGAAGGTCCATGTCTGACATGTGTTTTCACGGGTCCCAATCCCACTATCGGATGCACCAATCTCATCTGTAATCAATACATTGCTGCGTTCTAACTTGCTTTTTTATTGTCAGTGTTTTCAAACCGAATCTAGATTTTTGTGAAACAGATACATTTTTGTTAATTAGGTTGTACCAAAGTGCTTGTTTAAGGTAGTAGAAGGATTATCTAATATTTTCTCTGATCGCAATTGCCCCTAGGCTATCAATCTCCTCAAAGATATAAGGTTTAGGCTTAAAGGTAGGATTAGGGTTAGAATTGTGATAGATTTGGATTTGGATTAGGGTTTGGTATAGTGTTTGGTACAGGGTGATTCAAGTAAAGAATTCCATTACTTAGTGTAGGAAGTTTATCTGGAGCAAATGTTGCAGGAGCATATGTCACAGAACCTAAATTTATCACAACTTTGGGGTGTTTTATCTTTTGAATAGGTGCTTTATAGTATTAAGATAGACTTAAATAAGGTTTGTTTATTAGTTGATGTTCGTCAATTGTATTTGGGGTAATGACAATTCCACAAAAAGGGTTGTAAGTTTGGTTTAATCCTGAACTTCCAACTTCCTCGCTGGAAATACCTGAACACCTGCCCAATTTCCTCTTGTTAGATATGTGACGTTTCCTCCCTCATTCTCAATGTAGCTATCTGGCCAATAGATGGTCCATGTCTGACATGTGTTTTCACCGGTCCCCAATCCTTATATCGGATGCACCCATCTCATTTGTAATCAATACAATGCTGCGTTCTAACTTGCTTTTTTATTGTCAGTGTTTTCAAACCGTAACTAGATTTTTGGGAAACAGATCAATTTTTGTTAATTAGGTTGTACCAAAGTGCTTGTGTTAAAGGCAGTAGAAGGAATATCTAACATTTTCTGTGATCACAATTGCCTAAGGCTTTCAATCTCATCGAAAATATAAGGTTTAGGCTTAAAGGTAGGGTTAGGGTGAGGATTTTGATAGATTAGGATTTGGATTATTGTTAGGTATAGTGTTAGGTACAGGGTTAAAGTAAAGATTTCTATTAGTGTAGGAAGTTTATCTGAAACAAACGTTGCAGGAACATGTCATAGAACATAAATTTATCACAACTTTGGGGTGTTTTATCTTTTGAATAGGTGCTTTATATATATGCAAGTATTTAGATATAATTAAATTAGGTTTGTGTATTTGTTGTTGTTCTTTGGTTGTATTTGGGGAAGGTTAATCCTACAAAGGGTTGTAAGTTTGGTTTAATCCTGAGCTTCTAACCAGTAGGGATCATGAAACGATTACAGGGTTCCCTGAAGGAGATTCAATAAAGTCTGATAGATGTAAGTAGGTAATACGTGTTGACCAGTGTGAAGAATGATGGCCATGCGGTGTTAAATGAACTGTATGAGCACCCCAAGACAGCTAGAACAACAAGGAATGTTTTGATACCCTGAAGGCTTGAGGAAAAAATTCAATACTCCTAATGAGAACTGCCCCGATGGACGCCCAAAGAACAAGACATGCTCCCACGTTATTAGAAATGTATTAGCCTAAAGGAGCATGGGGGATGGGGGCATTGGCCAATAATTGTGCCCCCCCCCCTTTAATCTACATTGGTCCCATTTCAAATGAATGTGTCGTACATACACAAAATAAAATGTGCCCCTCTTCTAAGATGAAGCGAAAATGTAAAAAAATTTCCCCCCCCCTTTTTTTTTTTTTTTTGGGGGGGGGGGGGTAATTTTGCCCCCACTTTTACAAAACCCTGAATCTGCCCCTTCAAATGAGAGCACTGCCCCAAAGATATTTTGAAGCAATAGATTCATGAACCAATTATTCGAGAAAAAACGTATTGAAAAACGTTGTGATCGTCTTGTGAGAACGCCCCTGACAGATAACCCCTAGGTCTTGGGAAATCTAGGAAATGACTTTCCTCTAATTTCCTCTTTGCTTGCTTGTAAGAGAAGTAATCGAACAGACAAACTTTACTGCTTGTTAATTGCTTCATTTGAGCTCTGTACCTATCTTTAGAAAGCTCTCAATTTTACAGATGGCTTAAATGCTTCTATTCCAATTTTTTTTAAACCTAGTTCTTCTTCTGGAAATGAGCTTTTATATGTTCCACTGAAAGTGAAAGTTTCTGTGCCTCATGCATTTTCAGTCTAGATACATGCATGTCCCTGTGCTTTCAAAGAAAGCTGCAGATGGTATATCAAAAGCTGAATTTCATGAAAATCTCATTACCGGTATCCAATCTGGGTTTTTGCTTTAACTTTAATGCAGGTATAAGCCTGTGTGCTTTAGAATTAAGATGCAAATGATCTATCTGGAATTTAATGTACATTTCCCAGGGAAGTTGCATTTCTTTTTCTTTTCCTTGACTTTATGGCAGACATAACCTTTTTTTATATTTTTTTTTACAAAATATGAGAAATGATTTAACCTGCAAGCAAAATCCAAATAGGTATGGTTAATTCACACGCTTTTTCTCACATTGCCTCATTGGAAACTCACACATAGAACTATTACCCATCCATCATATCATATATCTTTGCCATTTATCATCATTAAAATGTCTCTCTTTCTGTTTTATTCATAACGATTCTCTCATTCAGTTTTGCAGGAAAGGTAAATACATAGAAAATACATTTTGGGGATTTTAATTATTTACCTGACTCCGTTGTTCTATTTTTAATTTCTCATCATCATTATTTCTTATTTATTCTCTTTTCTTTCCTGTTATCTCTCAACCATCCTCACATTTTTCTCTTCCTCTCTCTTATCCCCCCCCCCCCCCCTCTCTATTATGTTAATCCTCCCCCTCACCCTAATCTCATTTTCTCTCTTTCTCTTTGTATCTTTTCTCCCTCTCTTAATTCAATTTATTATCAATATCCATTCTTTTACATGTATCTTTCTTCTTACATCATCTACCTCCCCCTCCTCCTCCCTTCCCTTTCTCTCCCACTCTCTCTCTCTCTCTCTCTCTCTCTCTTTCCTTCCCCTTTCTTTCCTTCATTTTTCTTTCTATCCCTTTTTCCTCCCTTTCTCTTCTATTCTCTCTTTCTTTTCCTTCCCCTTTCTTTATTTTCCTTCCCCTTCCTTTCTATCCCTCTCTCTCTTCTATTTTCCCTTCTGCTCTCTCTCTCTCTCTCTCTCTCTCATTCTCCATCTCTTCACCCTTCTCTCTGTCCCTCTCTCTTCTGTTCTCTCTCTCGCCCTCTCTCTCTCTCCACCTCTTCACTCTTCTCTCCGTAGGACAAGCATCCATCAGACAGGCAGGAGGACGAGCTTGAAGTCCTGGTGGTCAAGATGGTCAAATCTATCTCAGATCTCAAGAAGCAGGTGAGAAACGTAACAAAAGCTAGCAAGCTATCCTCAAGATTGACATCTTCAGGGGAATATCAATGGTCACTGAAGACTCGATTACCCAAATATAGAGATTTTTTCTCTTATCCTCAAGCGAGTCAACTTGTCCACAAGAGTTTCATTATTATTAACAATTTGCCATTTATATAAGTTTTCTTTTGAGCAATAAACCTATGAATCCTCTTGAAATTAAATTGTTTAACTTTATTATTACGAATTTGCTTGAATTTAAATAAAAATACATCCTTCCAAACAAAGTCATTATCCAAATCTAAAAGGGAATTCCAAAAGTAAATGATATTTGGTTATCTTGACTTTTTACATATTAACAAACGATAGTAATCTTTCACTTTCATAACAAAAACATTCACTTTATCCCCTGTTTCTATTTCTATAATATTCGAAATATTCCCAAATATAGAGATAACATTGCAACGTTTGAGCAGTCAGTTCTTTGCAATTAGTAGCCTGATACATGTATCTCCAACTGGTGAAAAGACCTTCTCACAAGGATAGTCAGCATGGTATTGATAGAGGTGATCAGAGATGTCAGGGTGTTAGTGGATATGTAACCAGACAGTGGATAATATGGTTCCCATTTTTAGTCCTAGCTGTTGCTCTAATGTCCTTTGGCAAGACATTCATTGTATTTCTCTTTGCCACTCTCAATCCAGGTGTACATTCAGTACAAATCCCTGGTAGGAAGTAAATCCTCAACTGCTTTCAGTACTCTCTACCCTTGGGGTAACTTAGGTTTACAGTCAAACCTGTCTATAGCTCCCTAGGGAAACACAAAAAGTGGTCTTTGGAGACAAGTTCCTTTTATAGTACATGTTTCGATGATAAATCATTTTCAAGGGAAACAAAAAATGTGGTCTTTGTAGACAGGTTCCTTTAGTACATGTTTCAATGAGAAACCATTTTCATGGGAAACAAAAAATGTGGTCTTTTATAGACAGGTGATCACTAAATCAGGTTTGACTGTAGTAGTACCTAGCAGGCACTTTAAGCGTCCCTTGGGGTCGATGTGTATGCAATATTAATGAATTATCATTGTTATCTTTGTCTTAAATTATCTTTCCACGTTAGCTTCAACACACAGCCCTAGACCATGCATCAGAAGTGTTCAAGGTTGGTGATGACCATACGACCATCCATAAACTGAAGGAGGTGGCCCTTCAGGGACAGGTGGAAGCAGTTCAACAGCTTACCGTTAGATTCCATGATCATGCTGACCAAATTAGAGAAGTAATAATAATAATAATATTCAGTTCTTGTATAGCGCATAATACATTATGAAATAACATCGCTATGTGCTTCCGAAGAGCTTTGGAAATTATTACCCTAGCTTTATCTTGTTTTAGGCTTTTCCATTTTTCTGTACACCCAATTGCACTGAAATGTGTCACTGACATCCTTTTTAGCAATGTTGGAGATAAAATTTGGAGTACATATACACTGTAGCTTTTATTAGATTTCATGATTCTGCTGACCAAATTAAAGAATTAATACCATATTTTTTGTTATCTTCTGTCATGGTTTTTCAACTGTGTTCATTACATGTACAGGAATCTTACTGCAATTAAAAGTGCCACTTGTATGCCTTTTGGTAATTTTACAAGTAAAGGTTATATGAATAGTTAAGAAAGAAAAATGTGAAGAGTAGCATCGAATACAGACATACTAAAGCTTTTTTCGTGTTGCACTCGTCAAAATAAATCGCAAGAATAAACAGAAAGCCGATATCAGAATACTATGAACTGAAGCTGAAGGAAACTATGAACAAAAAGTTTCATGAAAACAACTCTTAACTTTGTAGCTGTTTACCTTCTTTTTTTTGGGGGGGGGGAGAGGGGGTGGGGTATTGGGTTTTATTGCAAATTACACTAATCTTGTGTACTTCTATTGTATTGCTACTAAAAGGATAATTTTATTCAATTCAAATATTTGTGTCTCTTTTCCATGATTCAGGTATGTAGATTACTTGGCCATGTGTCCAGACTAGCTCCACTGACCATCAGTTGTGACCATGCGGAGAATAGTATAGCCACGTCGGATACACAGGTAAGTGGACAGAGAATTGACCACTGGTTTGGGATGGACTTCTTATACACAAATAGGATGAAGCCAAAATGAAATGTAGAATATTAAATTGCATGATACCATTCTAAGCAAAAACCATCAAATTTATTTTTGGAGTTATGTTTGACATCATTACAAAAACCTTTCTGCCTCCTGAGAACAACAAAAAAGGATTTTCTGGTGGAACTTGACTTGGTGAATTCAAATTAGAAAAAAATGAAAATAACTGATTAGCTACTAGTGGTTTCAAGATATTCTAATTTTCACCTCAAATACGATTTGAGTTAGTTTTCTGACCTTTCAAATAGATTTGCTTTTCTTACAATAATTCTTGAGTTGTATTGCCCTTTTGGGGGGCCACTTTAAGACCAGGAATCCATTCGGGACATAATAGTTCCACTTGTCTATATTTGCAGCTAAAAATCCAGAGCAGTTTGTGTAATACCAAGAGTTGCCAGTAATTCATGACTCTGTGTTGTAGGGTAGCTAAGCTAAAGCCAGGACAATAGCAGTACTTTGAATGCCTCTTTAGCATTCACTGTGTTTGGTATGTGCACAATATAAATGTGATTATTATTCTTTGCATTATTTTTTCAAATGCAGTTAACCGGAGCAGCGATCACCCTAGCAATGAACCATAACAGTAAGATAGCTAGGGAGAATCTGGACGTCTTCGCCGATACCTGGGAGATTCAGATCAATGACCTTAGCACACTGGTCAAGGAGGTCAACGACAACTGCGTCGGCAAAACAAGTGAGGAGGGTTTATTAAACTTAGGTTTCGTGAAATAGTAGTCCGTTCAGTTGCATTTCATCAATCTTGCAGTGTTATATCTAATGAATTACATGAACTCTCCATAATTGCCTCAATTTGTGCTGAAAGATTCAAGTCTGTATATTGAGGTTGTACATACATGATTTATTGCTATTACCAATCATTATATAATCAATCAAAATGTATCAAAATCTGATATATGTGACTATGTAAATTCAATTTCTTATCAATGAATTGAAAGATGAACAAATTGTTATTTCCTATCAAAAAATGAAGAGGATAAGTTTAATTGTCTATGGATGTAAGATACACTACTCTCTAATCCTGTCCTTTTGTGGTGAAATATTCTCCTATGCATTTCTCATATATTTACTTATTTACTACTTCTTTTCTCTTATATTTTATTTTGCATGTAAATTAATTTCAATTTCTATAACACATTTATTTTTTCTTTCTCCAGACAACAAACAAGTATATCTCTCTCTTCCTAGGCCAGGGGTAAGCTATCTCTTTTTTTTTTTTTTTTTTTTTTTTTGTTGGTAGATTGTATTTTCCCCCCCCCCCCCTCATCTTCTTCCTTCTCTTCCATGGTAGTGCAGGCCACTCATAGTCTGCAAGTACAGACTCTTTATGTGACACTTTACTACAATTTCCTAAAGCCTTCAGCAGAGCCTAAATTTGTCAGTCTCTGACTGTGTCAGGAGCGGCTAAATTAGAGTGCCTATTTTGTAGTCTTATTCTGCAGATACTGTTACGCACTATGAGTGATTTCAAGTTGGGTGTTGGTGTTAGTGTTTAGAGCAGTCAAGAGCTCTAAAATTGGGCTAAAAATTTGCTGACGCAATTAAGAGCCCGATACTGATATCAATATTGATAGCTTAACACTAACATCGAACTGGAAATCAACATTTGCTTAATCCCTAGGGGCTAGTGTTAGTGAATAGGACATTTGTTAGTAAAATATTAACACTAGCCACAAAGGTTGGTTCAGCAGACGACATTTTTGCAAAATCGATAACACTAGCTACCTGAAGTTGACGATATTCAGAGGTCAAAGCCTTATCATTAGCTGATTTCTATTTTGGTGTGTAGGACTGGGGTTGGTGTTTATTAAACACTAACACCAGCTCTAAACACCCAACTTGAAATCACTCAATGATTGGCAAGGGTGTGTGCGTGCAAACTATGCCGTATTGCTCTGTATGCATGCCTGCGGCTCATACCTTCTTTTCTTCTTCTCCAATTAGTATATTTATCATCTTAAAATATGACAACATAATGTCCACCAGGAACAGTTCTACCTGCACGCATGGACTTATTTTACACATTTTCAGAGAGAAATTTCATTTGACTACCTGATGGTTTATCCGATTTCATTTTTGGACAAGAGATCTCAAGATTACAATGCAGCATCGATCAATGCTACCCCTTCCATGCTTCTGTGTGTTATCTCTCTTTTTGCTAATATACTCTGTAGCACAAGATACTTTTTCTGTCTATGTTTGTTGTGGTTGTTGCTTTTGTCCGCACAAAGCTCCTATTTTTGTTTTAAAAAAACACATATATACATTTATATCAGGAGAGTCATGAACTGAAATGAAATTGTTTTGGATGAAGTTAGGTTCCTCTCTGCTTTTATTGTATACCCCATGGATATTTTGAGCTTGCATGAAATGACATATTCTTTCTTAAAAATCTGTTAAATACAATATACTCTCACATTCATTTCTATATTGTTTGGGTGTAATTAGTCGAGATAACTTTGATATATTTCTATATCGAATATATTAGTGTTTCCATTAATTATTTTTTCAAATATTCTTCTGCAAAAATGTAAAGCTGTAAAATCCAAACATCACCTTTCCTGATCTTCCCTAGCTATCACATCCCTCTTCTTACCAATATATAAAGACAATTAATGTTTGTATTCATGTGTATAAATAGCCTCTTCAATGTCACAAAAATGCAACGTATATACTCAAGACAATACAAGTAACAGAATAGCAACTAGTTCATGTAATCTTGACTATTAAACAAGTCCAAAGTTTGCCTCGGGCATGTTAGAAATAAAAAATTATTTATTTGGACATCTGCATTTGGACAGCCTAACATGTTTTTTTCCCCAACTCAGCATTATTTTAAACCTTCCTATAAGGCAATTTGAATAGAGGGAATATTTATTTGAATTTTCACATATTTCATTTAAATATGTAAAATTTGTATTTGCACCAAAAGAAACTACCGTATATGATATAAATTGTTCTATAAATTGTGTTTTCAAACTATAAAGCATTTTCAGGTTCTGGTGTTTTATTATTAGTTGATTTCTTGTACTGTATTGATGTCCGCTATTGTTTTTTTCTTTTGCTGATATGTATACTTTATTTGAAATTTTGTTCATTTCTCTGCACTTTATAGGCTGATATTGTAAGTATTCCACAATACCTGCTTTTTATATATATATTTACGCATTGTCGTCACCATATCTCATTTGCCACACTGCATTTTTCATCACATGTATTTATTTATTCTGAGTTTGTATTTTTCACACTTTGACTATGTACAATTCTAGACTTGTTTGAATAATAAGTGTAGCATGCTACAGGAAAGCATGGGTTTAATGTCATTTTGGTATTAACACTGAAATAGATTGGGCATATTTAATCACCATGGAAACACCAGTTTTCTGAAAGGTAACCATAGAGATGGAAATACAGATTGTTTTTAGGAACAAGCATATATTTGTGAAGGTGAAGGAAGTCACAAATTTTAACAGGCCAGACACAGAGTTTGATCTTATATTTTAAACTCCAACTAAATTTTCTTGAAAGTACTTTTAATCTAACTATTGTGAATATTCAATAATTTAACCATCGATATCCACTGGGAATTTTCTTCTCTTAAGTCCTTGATAGTCATCATTTCATTATGAGCCATATTGCAATTTTAAATATAACATCATTTGTAAACTGTAAACTAAAAACATGATCAAGATTTTGAATATTTTTATAACATTTCTTCAGCACAATTTCATGGCTTCCATTTACATCTATACTTTAATTTCATCTCCATCTTAATTTGCCACATAATCTTGGATCTTTGGAGAGGTATCAAAATTTAAACTTTGGGGAGGATACATTTGGAGTCATTATCAGCCTAAATTAGTTTCGCATATTTCACTCTTTTGACACCGATTCTGGTCCTGGTTTCAAGGAGAAGTAACTGTTGGTCTGAGGTCATTAAACTTGGGTTTAAAGCCTGTCTGCACTAGTTTGGCCAGGGGGAATTAGACCCCCTGCAAGGTCACTGACAAGTGGTTATCTCATCAAATCAGCTCTCAATTAACATAAGAAAAAGGGGATCATGGGGGACCAACAGGCATCGATGAGGCATTGTTTGCTATATAGAGGGCGCAAGAAGCTATAAGTGGTGCAGTGGGGCTTTAAGGAGTTAGTATTCCGCACTGTTTCACCCTTTGGGTTTATTTTCACATCGGTTATTGGTATTGGTATTGTGGTAGAAGAGGTATAAACTTGGGTTTTATGATTGGCACAGTTTTAAACAGCATCAAATTTTGTCCATCTTCTGTTGGTATTAATTTTCATCTTTACCCATCCGATGATTTATTTTACATACTGTAACTCATCTTTTGACCATCGTTTCATGCTACATGATATCATGTTTATTTGCATCTTCAATGGAGATTTACACCCAATTTCTTGAGTTGTCTTTGTAACATTGTAAAGCCAGTTGTTAAAATTATGACATGATCATTATATCATTGTCGTCATATCTGTATGAATGATACATGTATCTGTGTCAATTTCTAATCATCATTTATCAGTTCATGACTTCATTTGCAGTTTTGAATGCCACACTGTGACCTATTTCCTGATTTTACTGTGCTACTTTGAAAATCCTTTGTTATCCTAACCATTGCATCAGTACTTTTCTCTTGAAAATCCATGCCTGCTCAGGATTCATGTCGATTCTGAAACTGTATGAATCTTAATATTTGAAATCGTCATGGTGATTTTTAAGTTTTGTATTCCTGCAGCATCATGCAGACAATTTGTAGAAAGAAGGCTTTACAAGCAGTACATACAGTGGTAGTTTTAGAATTTGAAATGCTATGGTCTTGTTTTGTTGTAAAGTGGACTGCAGTTCTTTGTGAGGTGCTATGTACATTCTGAAGAAAAGAAAAATTAAAGAGAAGAAAAACAATGTGAAAAGTTATGAAGGGTTAAATAATTGCCCAGTAATGAGGAGGAAGAGGAGGAGGAGAAAAGGGAAAAGAGGGAGAAGAAGAAGAAAGAGAAATAAGATTGATATGAAGGAGGGGTTTAAGGAAAAGAAGTTAAAAAGTGAAGAAGAAGGAGGAGCTGGAATAGAGGAGGAGTAAAAAACAAAATTAAAAAGAAGGAGGAGGAGAAAAACAAGAAGAACAAGAAAAACAAGACCAAGAAAAACAAGTAGAAGAAGAAGAAACAGAAGAACAAGAAGAAGAAGAACAAGAAGAAGAACAAGAAGAAGACAAAGAAGAAGACAAAGAAGGAGAAGAAGAAGATAAAGATGAAGAGAGAGGAGGAGGAGGAGAAATAGTTGAAGAATGTAGTATAAGATCATTAATAAGGAAGTACATGTATATCAAGAGATGTCTAGTCGTTCTCACATTAACTTCACAGCATGATAAACTGATAATTTCATATATTTAACATTTATTCTATATTCCAGTATACTTACCTACTGACTCGCATCATGTTTCCTTCTTTATATCTTAATGGGAATCTAACTCTCAGCATTAAGGATCAGCATCCAAGTTTCTAACAATTGTACTTTTAGGTGACGCGTGACATGTACATGAATTGATAGTAACTATGATAATAGCAATGGGTTGTTATATATCGCTCATGTCTATCGGATTTTACACTCCTATCACTTCACAATTCCCTTCTCTTTGTCATATTCAACATTATGAATATTTTCCATGGCAATCAACAGCACATCTGATATTTGAATAGTATAGTTTCTTTTTGCCTCTGTCAACAAAGATGGTTCTGGAGGTGTTATTACTTCCTAGAAGATAAAAGCACATATTATTTTGTCAACACTTAGTAATTTGCCGATAAGAAACATATGTTTCATGCACCTTTACATTCCGTGCCCATAACAAATGTACTTTTCATCAAATTGCCTTTGTGTAATGTTCAGTCTTCATATGCAAAAAAAGTATGTCATACCTTGGGGATTTTGTATTTAGGATAATGACTTTTGAACTTAATAATGAAGAAAAGAAGTATATATTTATGAATGTACATGTATGTGGCTTATAACTTCTTTCAGTACAAGGAACCTCACATATGGGACTGCACAGAGATCCATGCACTAACTTTATGGGTGTAGATAACTCTAGCATTCAGTGGGAGAGAGAAGCATTCATTAGTGATATTGTAAAATGCTTCATAGTGTATTTCCTAGCTCCATTGATCCACATTTCCATTTGCAGTATTCATGTTTGAGCTGCTGGTAATGAGCTGATCAATACAGTTAATCTATATTGACGAATGAATTAAACTGCTGGGTACCTTTGTAAAGCAGTTATGCATAACTGAACAGGTCATTAGCTGTGCAATAAATGAATAAGTGAATGATTGAATTCATCAATGAATAAACAACCAAATTACTAACTAAATAAGAAATAGATAAATAAATAAATAAATAACTAAATAGATAAATAATTAAATAAATGAGTGAATAAATAAATGAATAGATAAATAATTAAATAAATGAGTTAATAAATAAATAAATAAATAGATAAATAAGTAATGAAGTTATGAATTTTAGCAGTAAGTATTTGCTGCATTGTGTCCTCGTGTGCAGTTTTGATGTCCTTCACATATGTTCTACTGGCCATTTCAGGTGACTGTCTTTAGACTTTCATATGTTTATTGGGGCTTCATGGTTTATCTTTGGCTGGTATTAGATGGTGTCTGCTGAGAGTGAGAAGATTGTAAACCCTACCTAAAGAATTATATGAGTTTACACCCTCCCGGCTCTCAGTTGAACAACTTCAATTGTCATTACATACATCTACACCATCACTTGATGATAAGCTCTTTCAGCTCCGGATGATCCCCCGAACTACACAATTTTGCCAGAGGATCTTCCATTCTTCCAAGGGGCAACTACATAATGCATCTTTCATTGCATCTATCATTTAATTATTTCCTTACTTTCTCTCTGTGTAATATTTTTATCAGGTATATTCATGATATATGAGCACATACAGTTATTTGCATTTCACTAACATGCTAACCTTGCATTCCATATGTGTGTCTATATATCTATTCCCATCCACTCACACAGAAACACGGTACCACGGTCAAAGCTGCTAAACCGGTCAAGTTGGACACTCAGGTAAAAATCAAAGGAAACAAGGGTCCGTATTCATAAAAGAGTACTAATTTTAGTCCAGTTTTAATCCTGATTAAGTGGATGGAGTTCTTGTCCACAGATTTATGGAGCGCCAAGTGTCAAACTCTTCATTTCATCCAAAGAAAAATTATTTTAATTCTGTAATTAAATGATCAATCAAAAACATGTCATTATAAAGTAAAATTTTCATTTGCACATCAATTTTCATTATTTGATTCATTTTGTACATTCATTTTGTTACAGATATTTGTTACAAATATTTCTACAGAAAAAAAAACACTTCATGCTTGGTTCTCCATAAGTCAGTGACCAAAGTAAAACTTGTGCCCCTTTTCACAAAACTTGTCATCAGTGACAAATGACAGTTTTTGTTATAAGCTAGTGAAATCCTTGCTTCTGATTGGTTATCAGCAGATTTGTCACTCATTTTTGTAATTTTTCATTGAAAAAAGGCTTTGTGAAACGGGTCCCAGGTGAATCTTAGGTCACCTTTATGAATACACACCAAGGAGTTTAGGAAGAGGATCCCTAAGGGTTCTTCAGCAGTCTTTGGAGGTTGCATCCATTGAAATGTGTTTGGGTTCTATCAATGGTTGTGGTTTGGTGCCATGGTGTCTTGGGGTTCTTGATCATATTGTCTGGGTTTAAATCCTTGCAGCAGCATTATTGTCCTTTTGGAAAACATCAAATTACATTTGCCACTCGGTACCCAGGAGAGGAATGGGAACCTGATGGGATGCTGAAAATATTTTTGATGAAATAAGTCATATCCATCCATGATTTTCATATAAATCAAACAAATTTCTTCAAAGCAATCATGCATTACACACAAATTCATAGGGAAAGAGTGGGGGTTTATCAGAAAAATTCAAGAAATCATTGTCAATGCCATCATGGTTTATGAAACTGAAGATATAAATATTTCAAAGGGATTTCACTTGTAAGTACTCCATTAAAAACATTTCATAAGCTTCCATACATAAAAATTTAAACTTACTCCTACTGATGGAAGCATCTGGAACCTGAAGAACTAGGAAGAGCTTAGAGCTCAGCAACCCTTTTCGGGATGTTTGAAAGAATACATAATATAGATCCTTAAATTTACCATCAACCAAAAAGCGGAAAGTCACTCACTGTATTAAAAGCTTAATATCTACAGTGTTAACCTAGAATATAGATTTTTCTTTTTATAATAACTTATTTATGAGGAAATCTTTTCAAACTTTATATTAACTGTCAATTTATACATATCTAAGGATTTAAAAAAAAATCTTTTTGAAATTCTCACTGTCTTAAAATATTCTTTCTTTCTATCTACCGGTATATCTTGACCTCCATGTCTTGTACAATATTGTTTCCATCCAGCCTAAATATAGATTGGTTTAAGTTTATCATGTATAACTCTTCTTTCAGGAACAAGCCAAGATTGCAAAGGTCGGGTTAGAGGTCAAACTGCTGACCTCTGAGGTGGATGCCGAGACAGAGAAGTGGGAGGATCAAGCGAACGACATCGTGAAGAGGGCTAAGAACATGTCCAGCATGGCCTATGCCATGTATATGTTCACAAGAGGAGAAGGGTCACTCAAGACTACATTAGATCTCTTCAAGCAAGCAGAGGTAAGAATATGAGGATGATGGTAATGATGATGATGATGATGGTGATGATGATGATGATGAGGATGGTGATGATGATGAGGATGATGATGATGATGATGATGATGTTGAAGGTGATGATGATGATGTTGATGATGATGATGGTGATGATGATGAAGATGATGATGATGATGAGGATGATGATGATGATGATGATGAAGGTGATGATGATGATGATGATGATGGTGGTGATGAAGATGATAATGATGAGGAGGAGGATAATGATGAGGAGGAGGATGATAATGATGATGAGGATGATGATGATGATGATGATGGTGGTGATGATGATGATGATGATGATGATGATGATGATGATGGTGGTGATAGTGTTGAGGGTCAGAACATGTCCGAGAGGGGTCACTTTAAGACTACATTACCTATCTTCGAGTAAGCAGAGGTGAGAAGATGAGAATGCTTTTGATTAAATATGATGGTGATGGTGTTGCTGGTTGCTATGGTAATGATTATGAAGGCCATGGTGATGATAGGTGATGGTACTGAGCATTGTAGTTGCGATAAATGTTGTGATGATGATTTTGGTTGAAGTAGTGGTGGGGATGGTGGTGATGATGATCATCAACATGATAATGGCGTTGGTGGTGATGAAGATAATGATGCCTCTGGTTGCTATGGTGATGATGATGGTCATGGTAATGGTAGAACAGTATGAATACTGATGAGGCTACCCTGGGTAAACAAGACATATTATTATTATTATTATTATTATCATTATTATTATTATTATTATTATTATTAGAAGAAGAAGAAGATGGTGAAGAGAATTATGCTGGAGATATTGATGGTAGTGATGATGATGGTTATGTTGATGATGTTTACAGTGGTGGTGATGGTAATTTATGTGATGATGGTGATGATCCTTATTAAAATGATGGTCACAATCATAGAGATGATGATATGGTAATGCTGATATGGTGATGGTTGATAATGATAATCTGTGAAATAATGCATTCAATACATGTACTAGTTATTCTGTTGAAGTTTATGACGTTGGACATCCTGTTTAAAGATAGATGCCTAGTAATGAAGATTATGATATTTCTTTTTTATATAGATGATGATCCACTTAATTTTTGTAGTAGAAAATTTTTCAAAGATTATTTATGCTATGAAAATTTCTTTGCAGTACTATGCTGAAGAGGGCAACAAGCTCTTCCGATCAGTCCGAGAGTTTGTAGGACAGGTGCCAGACTGTCAACTAAGGAGTGAACTCATGATGTATTTAGAACAGATCCCATCCCACTGTCAGCAGCTTAACTTCACCACCAAGTCACCCTCAGCAGGCAAATCAAGCACATTCAACAAGGTAAGAAAGACTAGGCTATTGAGTGTGTGTGTGTGTATTGGTTTTTTACAGACATGTATCAATCAGATATGATTATTTACGTCTGGGGACCGACTTTTAACGTCACCATCCGAAAGACGTGACTCAGTTTCGAACCTGCGTCCTCGGCTGAATCAGTTTGTAACTTCCATTGTTAGCTGGATTACAGGCGCACGCCACAACCCCGACCTTGAGATCATGTTGTGATATTCTATTTATCCATGTCCCCTCTTTCCTGTTTGATTTAATATGCTCTCCTCTCTCATTCCTCCTAACTTAACCCATGAGTATACTCCCCATTTTGTTTTCATTTCATTTTTCCTACATCTTTATATTTCTTTCCTCTCTCATTTTTCTTCCTTTTTTCTTCTTGTCTTGTTCATCTTACTCCAAATGTTATGCATTGACCTTCGATTGAAGGGATAGATAGCCATTTTTAGAATGAAAGGGGGGTGGGTAACATTGCTTTTTTTAAGTGCTTTTTGTTTTTGTTTTTAAAGAAGGAATACTGCTTGCAATAACATGTGTGAAAAGGCAAGCCCAGAAAGGTGATTTCTTTAAGTCTCTTTTTCATTTCATTTTATGAAAATTGATGCTAATCATTTGTTCCAAAATTTGAGGATGAGCAACTGCATATAAGTTTAAGGGATAATATATGTACATCATTGTCTTGTTCAACTGCTTTTTCACAACATACATACACTTGATTGATAATAAATTTTTTGATGATCCCCTTTTCTTGTTCTCCCCCTACAGGTTGACTGTACTATACAAGAAACCAAGAGTCTACTTTTGTGCATTGTCAGACTAGTTCCTATATGTTACTCATTATCCGCAAAGGTAAGTTTTTATTTTAACCAATTGCATGGATTTATTTTTTAAATAACTGTCATTAAAAGTGGTGTCACTCATGTGCACATGTTTACATACATGTACTGCCTTGAAATCTGAAGATGAAATGTTAGCTCTTAAACTGAGATATCAAACAAAAAGTGTGACAGACTTTCATATAAGAATTATTTCTTGAAAATAAAATAGTTTCTCAGGCAAAATGTATGCATTGTAGATGTATATATTGAAGAAGCACCACTCAGAATGCATAAGAATTGGAATTACAATGGTTTGCTGCTCAGAGATGTTTGTCTCTCCTAGTTTACCGATATGCCATTCCGAAGACTTGAAGATAGAAATGATATTGAAAAACAAAGACGTAATGAAGCATAAATTATATCTATATGATAGAAATAAAAAAGTTTTACTGAAGAATATTGAAGGCTTTATTTCATTTTATAGCTTCTTTTGAATACCTTTTAAACACCTTTTCCTCCTTTGTTTTTCAGTATAATGTGACCACTCCCAACTCCCCCACCGCCCGATGGAGGAGGCCGCCGCCCATGATGGATCTCCATAGCAACAGCTCCGACATGGACTCGCCCCTCAGCCAGAGCTCGGGCTTCATGAGCGACGGTTCCATCATGAGGGCCCAGAAAACACTCCACAAAATGAACTCTTTCGACAGACTCTAACGCAAGCTCCCTTCACCCCGATTCCAAGAGGGAGGAAGCACCCATAGATGGAAGAGTCTTGCCGTTCGAACTGTATTGAAACCTAGCGTAATTTTTATCCTAGTGAATGGAATTGAATGGAATTTGTGAGCATTTCTACCTACATGTATAACCAGGGCCCCATCTTACAAAGAGTTAATATCAATCGCAACTTATTTGGGATTGATATATATTTCAACTATGTTGATTTGGATCAATCGTAAGTCTTATAAGATGGGGCCCAGATCTTGAATCACCACGTCTCTTTTGTCACTATGTCTTACTATGCATACACGAGGTGTTGATATGTCAGGTGAACCTCTAAAAACTGCTGCGGTGCTTCAGAGATCTGTGTGTCTGTGAACTATGCATAGGGCTTGCGCACATGTGGTGCACTGTTGCAATTGGCATTGTTAACTCCATGGAACAAATTGGCTGTTTAAGGAGCCAAAAGAGCTTTAACACTGTATTATAGCACACAAATGTGAGTGAAAGTCAGTTTGGCTCCAAACATACACAAATCTGCACCCTAATATTAATGTTTCCCTTTCCTCAGTATTTGCAAATGTCTTTTGTAAACAATCATATGAGTACATATTGATCAGCATTGTTAGGACTTAGCTCTATGATTAAATTCCTTATGGTAGAGATATTTCCTGGGACCCGTTTCACAATGCCTTTTTTCAATGACAAATGACAATAATCAGTGACAAATCTGCTGACAACCAATCAGAAGCAAGGATTTCACTAGCTTACAACAAAAACTGTTATATGTCACTGATGACAAGTTTTGTGAAATGGGGCCCTAATGGTTTAAACCATCCCAATGAACTTGCGCAAGGTGATCAGCATCAATTGTGGATCACCAATGATTATACTTTATTCTGTTATGACAATCATGTTGGTGCTGTCGTTAGAATAAAAGTGTAGGCCATCCTTATGGCATGATCATGAAGTGAAATACTTAAAGATAAGCTGCACACATAGCCTTTTAAACCCCAGACAGAGTTTCTTTCCTTTTAGGAGACTACTAAAATAAAATATATGTCAAGATATTGTTTGATGTGAAGGGGTGTTCCTTTATGCAAGGGTGATTATTTCATAAGATATTGTGCATAGATGCATTGCACATTTTTGAAATACAAAAAGAGATCAAATGCTATTTTTAAAATTCCAATCATGTGCAATTTATTCCTGTAAAATAATTGTGGACAGTTAAAATTTGAAAAAAGGACAATTGAATTTTGCTTGGTTTTTTCCAATTTCTTTCTTAATTTACTTTCAAAATAGAATCATGTAAACATCTGTATAGTTAATCAGAGTTTTTTTTGTAAGGACCTTCATGCAGATGGTATGCAAGTGATATATGACTTTAAGGTCTTTCTGCCTCTCGGTTGTCAGTACCTGATTTGAACAAATCCAGTGGCCATGTATGTTTCGCTCTGCTTTGATTGTTGATATCCAAAACATGCATGAGCATTTATGAGAATGAAAGGTAGTATAAATACCGGTAAACATTATGTTTAAAACTCTTTTTCTGATCTATCATTGTGCTTGAATCTATTTTTAAGCAATTAGGGGCATACAAAGTAGAAAGCTTTTAAGCAAAATTGTTCTAATTTTGTGTGATAACTGATTTGGAGAAACTACATAATTATACTGTACGCAGTGTTTTTCTTTCTTTGGTATTTTTGCTTCTAACACTTTGGATTTTCTTCTCCTTCTTCTTCTCCTTCTTCTCCTCTTCTTCTTCTTCTTCTTCTTCTTCTTCTTCTTCTTCTTCTTCTTTCTTCTTTCTTCTTTCTCTCTTTCTCTCTTCTTTCTTCTTTCTTCTTTCTTTCTTCTTTCTTCTTTCTTCTTTCTTTCTTCTTTCTTCTTTATCATGTCATTTGCACCTTTCAGACAATCAAATAAGGATATATCATGAAGGACTTGCTACGTTGTTATTATAGTATATAATATAGTATATTTCATGTATTCTTTATTTTATTATACAAAAAGAGACACATGCAGTGTTCTTATATGTATCTAAAATTATTAGAAAGAAGCAAATGGTTTGGTTTCATGTTTGTTTCAGTATTTTTATTTTCAACACAAACATTATCTGTTATTACCATAGTGAGTTTGTTATTTTTCATGTACACTCGTTTTATTTGTTGCATTTAGCTTTTATTGTCATTGCTTTCAACAAGTTATGAAATTGAGAGTAGCATTTGCTAGATTGCAGAGTTGATGTACAGTATTAGTAAGAATTTTACCCAAATTTTATTATAGGATTTCCCGGCCAAATTCGCGAGTTTGTCATTCAAATTAATTTGTCTTGCGTTCAAATTCGACGGTTTTAGTGCAGTCAGGTATATTTCGGGTTTATATTCCCTTTTCTAGTTTTCAAATCTATGGAATTTTCGTTAGAATCTACGTATGTTTCATTCAAATTAATGAACAATGTGCTTCTTTCGCTATTTGGTCATTCGATTTGGCGCAACACGATTTTCTGACAACGCGACGGTGTACTTGTAGCATTCTAATTCATTTGTAGCATTCAAATTAGCACTTTGTGCACTTAAATTGATGGTCAATATACATTTCTCATTTATTACACACTTTTTATGGCTCATTCTTTTTATTTCAAGACGATTTGAACACGATTCATTATTTTGCCATGTCTTTAGCCATCGATCTGCTGGCGGGCGAGTAAACTATGAAACTCTTTAAGAAAAACAGAGGGGTGTGCTGGGTATAAGAGACGATGTGAATTACTTTTGTAAAATTCCGAGTCTGTAGTAAAAAGGGGCGATTGAGGGTACCCCCCACCTTCCCGGGTATATGAACATGTCCGTGCAGAAATGCCATATCCTTGATTTCGCCCCTTCTTTACTTTATGTCTGACTACACCCATCTGCATTGTCCTGAAAATAAATAAATGGAATAACAGCTTAGACCCCAAAAGGCAAATCATGCAATCTAACTGCATTATTAAAAACTGTAAAAGTTTGTTGCAATTCTTCCCCTAACATTCCTAAATTGAAGTAAACATATTACGAATACGAATGACAGGTGTTAATTTGAATGATAAAAATTACGCTTCGACAAGTGAATATTATTTGAATGCTAGTTGAGCAGTTTCTAAATGAATGACAGATCTATGAAACCCTTCGACGAAAATCCTAAATTAAATCAAAAACTGGAAAATTGAATGAAAATTGGCATGGCAAAGCCGATCTGCGCTAACTTAAATGCAAAGTAAATGAATTCGAATGACAAACACGCGATTTGGCCGGGAAATCCTATATTGTCATATGTATGGCAAATTTTACTGTGCTTGTTTATCTGTACATTTCAAATTTACATTATTTATTGTATATACGAAAGAGAGTTCTATTATGAGTGGCCTTATTATTAAAAACGGCCCAGATATCTTAACGAACAGAGAGTTGGGAAATGTAAGGTTAACCTTAAAAGTTCAGTTTGTGTCTGTACACATGTACTTGTAACCTACCCCCCGCATGATGTCAATCTTGTTTTAATGATTACCTGTATAATATATGAGGACCCATACGTGTTTGTCTACTAAAACAATATTTCCTTTGCTACTGATCACATTTCTCATAGAAAACTGTATTTAACCCCTTTCTTTGCCGTGGGCGACAAATCGGTCCCAAGAATTGAGTGATGAACTATACTTTTCGAACTTCATGTTAGAAGGTCTATATGCTATTGGACAGACATGTACATGTATTTGCCACGTTTTTTCATTGGACTAAGCCCATTTTGAGCCCAGTTTTTTTGAGACAGATATTTAGCTCTCTCCCCATCTACATACATACATTTATAACCTACTGTTTGATTTTTATATTATTTTTGAATGCCCTTTTTTTGTTTTGTAGCTGATATCAACCTAATGAACGCGGTAATGATAATCATAATGTAAAGCGCTTAGTAACATAATATGAAGCGCTATACAAATGTGACCATTATTATTATTATTATTATCATTACGATACATTAATCTGCAAATTTTTGTGTTTCGAGTTTAGATTTAAATAATCCCATTTATTTGGACATCTGTAATTGTTTGCTGCTGCCCTTTGAATGTGTCAACAAGCCATGATTGAAAGTCTACATTTAAGATTTGTAAATATATATATATATACATTTGTTTCCTTTGCAAATGTAGTATCCGTATCCGTTGGAGTATGTATTTAACTTCCATTCTTATTTCTTATTCAAACAAAGAGCCATGACAAAAGTAAGAGAGTCTTTTTAATATAACGTTGTGTAGCATGACATTTTCACCTTTTTTGAGCAGTACATTACTTGATAATGATCAAGTCATGATTTTCACAAATTTAAAATTTGCATTTTGCATTTTCTTTTACAAACTGTGTACTTTCCCTCATTTCAGCATGTGGTATTTAGATTATTTTCAATCTGCTCTTTGCCACATTTTAAGTTTTATTCTCTTTAAAAAAAATTGTTTAATTTGGATGAGATTTGTACATGTATCAACAGTAAAAACTACAGAAAATGAAATACACATACAAGTAAGAATACCTGTTTCTGGATAAGGTTTAATAAAAGCTTGTAGGCAAGTCAATGTTTTTTAAAACTTTTTAAAATAAATATTTTATTGCTTGTTTAAGGGAGGAGGGGTTAATCGAAAATGAATTCTTCAGATAAGATCTGTGGACATAACGTTTA